>OX421975.1:2600570-3200570 GCA_949128135.1 Parasteatoda lunata
AAACATGTCATGGAGGCAAAATAAGTAAAGAGCGTTTAACTTTATTGTTTTGTGCAAATATGAATGGAACAGAAAAGTGAAAACCGTTGATGATAGGAAAATCGAAAAAACCAAGATGTTCCAGCGGTATAAAATCATTTCCTTTAGAATATGAAGCTAATCGAAAAGCTTGGATGACATCAAACCTTTTTGAAAGCTGGCTTAAAAATTTAAATAAGAAAATGAAAACGGAAAATTGTGCTTTTCATCGATAACTGTACGGGGCACAATACCATACCTAAAATGGAAAACGTAGAAATTGAATTTCTCCCCCAAGCTCTACCTCAAAACTTCAACCACTTGATCAGGGCATCATCCAAAGTTTTAAAGTAAAGTTTCGTCATCAAATGGTTAAAAAAATGTTGTCCGAAATAGAAGATGGGGTTTCACCATCCGGTGTTAGTGTTCTACAAGCTATGCGAATGGCTGACAAGGCATGGAATGATGTGTCTTCCTCTACGATAATGAATGGCTTCAAGAAGGCTGGATTCATTAAAGATCACGGAAGTAGTCAAACAATCAATATCGTTAATTCTGCTGAAAACTACACCGAAAATGATTGGGGCAGATTGACCAAACTCATGAATCTTGTTGACATGGAATTTCATGACTTTGTAAACGTAGATGATGCAGTAACAGTGTGTGGTCTGTGGGATGACAATTTTGCCGCCCAATGTTACTAACAAACAAGCACTTTCTGCAGTGGAAACTGTAAGGAGATTTATTGAGAGGCAGCCGAATATGTCAGAGGAGACATTTAAAGCTATAGTGCACTTAGAAAGTGTTATAGACAAACTTTCTTACACATCTCTAAAGCAAACAACAATTGAATCTTTTTTTAAATGAAAGTGTAAATAGCGTTTTTAGAATAAATATGGAATAATACATAAGGTATGTAAAGAGCATTTTTCTTTATTCTACCATCGATAACATGCGATTTTCGATAATTCGAATTTTCGGTATCTCGAATTTTTTCTCCTCTCCCTTCAAGTTCGAGATATCGAGGTTTGACTGTATTATTATTATTAATATTATTATTAATATTAATATTATTATTATTAATATTATTATTATTAATATTATTATTATTAATAATATTAATATTAATAATAATATTAATATTAATATTATTAATATTAATATTATTAATATTAATATTATTAATATTATTAATATTAATATTAATATTATTATTATTATTAATATTATTATTATTAATATTAATATTATTAATATTAATATTATTAATATTAATATTATTATTATTATTATCATTATTAATATTAATATTATTATTATTAATATTATTAATATTAATTTTATTAATATTATTAATATTATTAATATTAATATTATTAATATTAATATTAATATTATTATTATTATTATTATCATTATTAATATTAATATTATTATTATTAATATTATTAATATTATTAATATTAATATTATTAATATTATTAATATTAATATTATTAATATTAATATTATTAATATTATTATTATTAATATTATTAATATTATTATTATTAATATTATTAATATTATTAATATTTTTAATATTATCAATAGTAATATTAATATTATTATTATTAATAATATTAATATTAATAATATTATTATTAATATTATTAATATTAATATTATTATTATTAATATTATTATTAATAATAATATTAATATTAATAATAATATTAATATTATTAATAATATTAATATTATTAATATTATTAATATTATTAATATTAATATTATTAATATTATTATATTATTAATATTATTATTATTAATATTAATATTATTAATATTAATATTATTAATATTATTAATATTAATATTATTAATATTAATATTATTAATATTAATATTATTAATATTAATATCATTAATATTAAGATTATTAATATTAATATTATTAATATTAATATTATTAATATTAATAATATTAATATTATTATTATTAATATTATTATTATTAATATTATTATTATTAATATTATTATTATTAATATTATTATTATTAATAATATTATTAATATTAATATTATTAATATTAATATTATTAATATTAATATTATTAATATTATTATTATTATTAATAATATTAATATTAATAATATTATTAATAATAATATTATTATTATTAATATTATTATTATTAATATTATTATTAATAATAATATTAATATTAATAATAATATTAATATTATTAATATTAATATTATTAATATTATTACTAATTACTTATTACTAATTACTAACTACTAATTACTTATTACTTATTACTAATTACTTATTACTTATTACTTATTACTAATTACTAATTACTAATTACTTATTACTTATTACTACTAACTTGTAATGTATATATATATTCTGAAGATTTTTTTAATGATATTTGTCCTTCAATGCAACGGTCCAATAAAAGTACTTCTGTGTTAATAGTTAGTATGAACGCATTGGTACAGAAAATTATTGTAATTGACGCAATTCACTTGTTTCACTAAATGAATTGTCATTATATTAATATTAATTCATTATTATCCCAACAAGCACACGACTTTTGGGCTAGTGAAGGGACAATGTCAACTCACTAAAAGTGCCATTACGGCGGGCTTTTCATTACCGTATCGGTTCCGTTAATAAAGTGAAATCTGGGCCAAAATGAGGGCCAGTGCATGGCATTTCAGGTAAACTTCTGGCAATCGTTAAAGGACCGGAACTACTTTGTTGCCTCTGGATTGCTTTGCCATTTTTGCCTGTTAAATAACGGGATTTTTTTTTTTTTCACAGAATAAAGAGATAAATTGCCGTAAAGGCTTTTATTGTACCTTTACGATGTCTTTTTTGCCCTTTTATCAAAAGCTGAATCCGTTCACTGGCATACGTCATTGCCTCGCTTGCCGTTAAGGCACCTTAACTGTAGGCTGATTAGAAAACGTCTATGCCATTTTTGCCCGTATCGCACCTTTATTTCAGGTGTTTAGGCGAACTTCTTTGCCTTATTTGCCGGTGTACCACCCTTAACTCACCTCACACTTGGTTCAATAGAAAACTTTAATGCCGTTCTTGCCGGTATCACACCTTTATGTTAGGTGTCTCAGCAATTTTTTGTCACTTACTTGCTTTTATTAGAACTCTCCTTAGCTTTAAATTTCAAATTCTTTTTTCTGAACGTTGTTGATAACAATTCTTATTTAGGGAACATAAATTGTTTTCTCTTACTCTGCTGATATCAGGTATAGTAATTTATTGTATTTTAACTTTTTATATTGTAATAAAACAATAACTGCCATTACATGCAAAAATTTTTATGCTAATATAAAAAGGAAAATGGTGGAAAAATTTTTTTAATTTATTGTTTAATTATCATCCAAAGAATCTTCTTACATAATAAAATAGATTTCTTTTTTATTTCATTTTAATCAATTATAAATGCAATGACTTAAATGTAGAAGCATATAAAAACATTGTGTGTTTGAGTGTTCACATTTTTTACACATTATGAAGTAAAATTAAAAAAAAAAAAATTCTAAGATAACACATATTGCGACTTAATGTATAAGTTATGAAAAAAATTGAAAATAATGCATTATGCATAAGTTATGAAAAAATATTAAACCTACAATTAGCTTTTCTTTATAGAAACAAACCCACAACCCACTCATTATTTTTCTATTCAATATCATTCATATTCAATAATAGATAAAGAAGATATATCAAATATTTTTTTTAAAAAAAATACTGGGTAACTGTAAATAGCACATCAATTTCTATAATTTTAAATAAATAAAGCAAGAATTTTCACAAGAATACAATGCTTAAAATTTAAAATAAAACATGACATTAAGAAAAAAGTATTATTTTATTTTATATAACAAATCAAAATACAAACAAATGCATAAAAACTGTACAATAACTTCTTACAATAACTGCACAATAATAAGCATCCAACTCCAGAATGAACCTAGTTTTCCTGCAAAAAATTAAGCAATTTATTTTACTATAGATATATAAAATAATATGTACAGAAACAAAAGATCTAATTAATTTCTGACTCATTTTAATTTTGGGTTAAGTTATACTATGAATTAATAATAAGTTATACTATCAATTAATCCTAGAATTTAATAAAGTTATTCAAACCAACTGTTTTTTTTTTTTTTTTTTTTTTATAACTAGCACGCATTTATTGTCACAAAAATAAATAAATAAATTTTAACTGATTGTAACAAAAGGTAATAATAGCACTAAATGAATATTCCAGTTTGTATTAAAACTAAGTATTATTTTTATAAAATTCCATAGTACTTTGTAATATCTATTGCAAATGTGTGAAATAGCGGATTTATTTGCATGGAAAAAATTGCAGCATCAAATATTAAAACAACTATGAATAATATCCTATGAATTAATAAAACAACATGGCTAAAATTTCTCTTTATAGTATTATGAGACAATTAATTAATTTAAAAATAGGGAGAACTATGATTGACTTTAAAAAAGTTAAAAGTGGTGACCAAACTTCTTTACTTTAATCTCATCTGTTATAAACTATTAACTTTTAAAATGCTTCCATAAGTTAGAACTGCATTTTGTTACTACAGATCAATCCATTTAATAATTGAGCATAAAAATGCTTTTTAAATAAAGAATTTGATAGCAAAGCCTTAATATTTCTTAAATTAGAAAGTATACATTCTCACCAAAATAGTTTGTAGCTATTAATATGTTATGTATTGTTAATATATTTAATATTTAAACAAAATTTTAATTTTTCATGATTAAGAACTTTAAATTAATATGTGAAAATATTTAAAGTTTATATAAAATTAAATTATTTCATTAAAAGAAATTTTAACCTCAATGAAATAAACAAACTAAAGGTTTTTAAAAATGTAAAAAATACATAAGAAAAAATTTTAAGATACTACTTTTAAAAATCTAAAAACATGTGGTTTTATTAAAATTTCTATCAATTAAAAGAATATATGATCCTTCAAAGTTATACTCCATTAAGTATTAATTAACTTAAAATGATATTATACAAATTATTATCGAAGAAATTATTAAAAAATGCAATATAAAGGAATGATTTTCTAAATTTGTAATGAATCTAAAAAAAGGATTCCACTAACTAAAGAATATAAATTTTATGCCATCAAGGTAGGTTGGTTTAAACGAAATGGTTCTTTAAAATATTTAATTTTTTTTTAATACATAAAAATTTGAATAGTTCCAGATGGAAAAACATTACATTTTCTCATAAAAATTTTCTGGGAATGGGAAGGGTTAATGGGAATGGATTTTTTTAAAAATAAATATGAAAAAATGATTTTTAAATGTTTAGATATCGTAGCTTTTCTGCAAATGTATCTATGAAAATAAATTTATGTGGTGAAATATTCTAAAATGCTTAATGCAACAAATAGCATCACCAAATTACTTTTCTGATCACTAAAGATAAAATTAGTTAAATAATGTGATTATTGAACAAAATAAAATAAAAAGCCACAACAACATTTTATCTTATTAAAATGTTGTTATTATTATTATCTTGTTTCAATCAAAAGCATAAATGGAAATAAAGTTCTTGTATAAAATTTCTCAGTGTAAACTAATTTGCATTGTATTATGATTTTACTCATTTTTTTCTTTTTTTAATATTTTCAAAATAATATATGTAATATAAATATATTATGACAGTACATAGCACTAAATAACAGCTATGTAATAATTTGTAAATTTATTTTCATAATAAATTTTTAATTTTTATTATTTAAAAATTATGAAAAGAAATTTACTTTAAAATAATATGTAAGCTATGATAAAATCAAATCATTTGACTTAAAAAAATTTTCCCTACTGACAAATACAAGTAATTCTAGTATAGGCATAAATTTTAAAAAACAAGCTAAAATTTTTCTAAAAAGTCAAAAATTTAGGCGGCTAGAAAGCTAAAATTTTAGGAAAGTACTTTTAAAAATCAATACAGGTATTTTGATTTAAAAAAATTTTTAGATTTAAATCTTAATCTGTATTATAATAGTTTAGTTTTGATTTTTGTTTAAACCCTATAAATTTTCTTTAATTAAAATATTTAGTTCAAATTTATATTACTTATTAAAATTAATATGTATGTATTTTTTTACACATTTATTCTATGAGCATTATAGTTTTATTTTGTTAGAGTTTATAGTATCTCTTTTCCCCAAATATATATAGATAGATAGATAAATAGATAAATCAATTCTAAATAAAAAATCAAAAAAAAAAAAAAAAAAAAAAAAAATATATATATATATATATATATATATATATATATATATATATATATATATATATATATATATATATATATATATATATATATTAGTTTTTTTTATTGAATTAATTTTTATAAATAAAAGTATTTAATTTTCGGGAAATATGTTACTAAGTTTACTGATAAAAATAGTAATTAATCAGAACACCCATTTTTAAGATAAACATTATTATATGTGCCACCAGCATGACCAAATATGCTAGCGTCCCTTCGTTAATCTACCTGCTGTGCAAGTGGCCCTTCACTCAAAAAGGTTTGCGCACCACTACTAAGATTATATATAATTTTTATGATTATCAATCACATTAAAACTAAAAATGAGAACATTGATTTTTCAATACTTTACTAAAAAAAGTCCTTCCGCTATTCTGAGTGTTTAATTTCACGTTACATGTTGTTTAAAAGCTATTAGTTTATAAACTATATATAAACTATTATAAACTATATATAAACTAAGAATTACGTTGCTCAAAACATCAAATTACAAAGGCGAGGAGTAAACTGTTCACGATAGTGCAATAGAATAAAAAATTCGCATTCGAAAGTTAGTTCAAGGAATATTAACTGTAAAACTTTCGGGGGGAAGAAAAGAACATCTGTAACGGTAACGCTCTGTAGCCTCCATAAATGCAGAGCTGAAAATCTACAGAGTCATGTTTGTTTGTGAACTTAACATAAGCTTTTTCAAATTTGTTCGAAAAATATCGCAATGTCTTTTTCATAATTTTTTTTCTCACTTCTTTTGCTTTAAATAATGATTATTTATGTATTGTTGTCTAAAAACTTATCTCTCTCAAGATCATCCTTTTATAAGCTCGTGCTCATGTCAAATGTATCAAAAAATAAAAAGATTAAGTTATCAAATGCTGCTAGATATGAAGATTTATATTTTAACCGTTACACAATGTGATCATATCGTTATAGATTGCTGAAATTATCACTCCTTCTTACTGTGACACACATTCCATGTTCTTAAGTATAAATATTTTACAGTACAGTTTTAACACAGGGTTGACACTCCACGTGGAGAACAGGGAAAACCTGCAAAATACAGGGAATTTAAAAATCACATAAAATAACAGGGAAAATGCAGGGTATCTTATTTTCGCCTTTTAAAAAATGGTGACAATTCAAAGCATAATCTGTGGGATATTTCAGCTATACTGAACTGATACTGAACTGAACTGAACTGATACTGAACTGATATTTCAGCTATACTGATACTATAACAATAAAGTATGTACAGCTGTTCTTTTTTTTTTAAGTTCAATTAAAACTAATAAATATAGTTAGCCCAATATAGCTCTTCCTCGAGCACAGTAATCGTTGTGTTTCCTCTTAATATATCGTGTATAATATATACAGGGAAAGCACAGGGAATTTTTTTTTCCAGATTTGAGTGGCAACAGTACTGGTACAGTACTTTTTTCAAACCCAAGAAATCCTTTATTTTGTTATGATTGACGTATTATTAACGTGTTCTTATATAAAATTAAAATAATTCTATATTTTATAAACAGAATTATTGTTTTTTTTTTTAAATCACATTTTAAAGGGAATAAAAGCTAAGATGAACGTGAGACCATCTTGATTGTTGGCGGAGCATTTGGCGTCACCTCCTAGTACATATAAAAATCCTTTCGCAGAAAATATGCAAGTCGAATCCCTGATCGAGACAACATAAATTGAGTGTGGCAGTTTCTAATTTACAAACGTCAAGGCAGAGAAATTTTGAAATGGAAAGTAATATACTTTGTTATTTTGGGAAAAGAAAAATAAGAGATCGTGTATATTATGGAAAGTGGAAGACGGGTTGAATGTAGAGTTTAATGTCACAATTGGAACATGGAAAGAGACAAAAGGTCAGATGAAAATGTCCCGAACAGTATAAGAAGCGTCATTAACAAGTTTGATTTTTCTAAAAATAAACGACAATGAAGTTTTCAAAAAGAGAATAAGTTCTCGGTCGCTCTCAATTTTATCAAAAGAACTTTTTTTATCGAAAAAAAAGTTGTTGGAAAAGGCTGTTTAATGTTTTAAAATGTCATTTTTTAACATTCTGTTAAATATTTACACTCCATTAAATCCTGTACCTCATTCATGAAACTGGTAGTCCAAGAAAGATTACTGTTTGCATTAGAATAACACTATAGGGGAGACGAATGCCTGCTAGCAGAGCAACGCATTCTTCAGTTTATTAAATTTAAAAAAAATGTTTGATATTCTCCAAGCAAATACATAATGGAATCGCTTTTATTACAGAAGAAACATCCAAAAAATATCGGGAAAATACTTGAACAGAAAAAATATATATCTTATCTTCTTAGATTTCAAACGTAATGATTGCGAAATAGCTCTGCTAAATTTAATGCTCTAATATGAAAGGTCAATTTAAACTTTAAATTCTATACTTTTCTGAATCATATTACTTCAAACATTAAAAAATGCAAAAAGTTTAATTTAATTTTCCAAAAAAAAAAAAAAGCGTTTTGACAACTATTTTTATCAAAAAATTTAAAGTATTATTAAAAAACATTAGATATTAACTTTAAAAAATTAAATAAAGAATGCTTACGATAAACCAAACGATTCTAAAAATACCTTATATTAAAATTTTAAAAATTCATACTAGAGACAGCGCACAGGTAAATTTCTGAAAGCTTTGATTCAGACAATCCTAGTTAATCTGCAGATTAGCTTATAATTAAAAAAAAGCGTCAGAGAGGTCAGGATTCATATTCTTTAATAACAACAAAACAAAAAATAAACATTAGAATAACCAAAACAAAAGAGTAGGCAACGCCATTTATTGATTCAAAACATAAATTTTCTACATCCAGCCCACTCCAATACATTGGTATAACAATGCATTCTGTTACAAATAACCATACAAATGTTATACACTTACAAAAAAAAAAAAATAATTTAATGAATATTTCAAACAAAGAATAAACAAAGTAATCAATCACTTTCTAATAAGTAAAGTCTTTATATGGGTCTATTTATAACACTGTTTTTTAATTGGATTTCACATGACCTTATTCTACCATCTCTGCCTGGAAAAATATCTTTGATTCGACCTAACTTCCACATTAATTTTTTAAATTTTTTAACATCATCTTCGCGTACAAGTACAACAACACCAATTTTAAACCTTGCAATAATTTTGGGCATTTTATGCATAGCAGATCTTAATTCTAGCAAATATTCCTTTTGCCAGCGTTTCCAAAACTTTTCTATCATCATAAGCCTATGTTTCCATTTTTTTGTTAATTCTGCTTTTGAAGACTCTAATTTAGAACTGGAGGATGGTAAAACGGTTAATTGATTACCTATCATAAAATGCGAAGGACTTAAAGGATCCGGTTCATTAATATCGTTATATATATAAGTTATTGGTCGAGAGTTAATAACAGCTTCAATCTCTATAAGTAAAGTAAGTAATTGCTCAAAAGTGAATAAAGATTTATGTAATATTCGTTTTAATGCAATTTTAACTGATCTTACCAAACGCTCCCAAAAACCACCCCATCATGGAGCACCTTCGACAATAAACTTCCACTCAATTCCTAGCTTTTCTAGAAGTTCGTCATTTTTACACAATTTGAATAAATATTTAATTTCACGATCAGCAGCTTTAAAAGTTTTGGCATTATCTGAATATATTATTTTACTGATGCCCCTGCGTCCAAAAAACCTTCTTAGAGCCTGAATAAAACTTTTAAATTAGACACTAACTCTAAGTGAACTGCACGAGTTACAGCACATGTAAGCAATGCAATGTAACACTTAGAACCATCCCTTAAATAAAGGGGTCCTGCAAAATCGATGCCTGTTATATTAACGGTGGAGATTTTTTGATTCTGTCAACAGGTAGATTACCTGTTACTTGCTTACCAGAAGTAACACTAAATCTTTTACAAATTTTACATCGATATATAACAGACTTCACGAATTGTCTACCTTTCACTATCCAAAATTTACTTCTTATTAGCAATAAAGTGTCATTTACACCAGCATGCAAAAACCTTTCATGACAATCCTTAATAATTAAAACAACAAAATAATCATTATTAGGTAATATTATTGGACACTTTTCACTAACATCTAATGAGGAATTAACTAAACGACTTTTAATTCTCAGAATCTTATTTTCATCAAGTTTGGGATTCAACTAAAATAGTTTAGAACTAGAATTGATTTCTAAGTTATTTTTTGAACAATTAATTTCATTCGCATAGTATTTACGTTGAACAGTTCTTATACAATAATTATTTGATTCACTTACTTCGTTACTCGTAATTGTCCCATTTTGTTTTACACAAGACCTTAAATTCTTAACGAATCTGAAAATGTAAGATGTTACATGCAATAATTTACGTAAAGTACTAAAATTCTCAACTTTGAGCACAGGATCTGGATCAGCACTTGCAATAGAAGAAACAGTCATTATTTCAGTTTGGACATCGTCAGTCATTAAAAACTGACTATCATCAGCAGTCGGCCATTCATTACTGGAACAGATAAGCCATGGAAGCCTATGCCACCATACATCATCCTGCACAAGGGCACTGGCATCGATTCCTTCTCTCGTCAACTTATCAGCAGGTTTATCAGAGCCAGTAAAGTGATTCCATTGATTGGAATTGCTTCTTTGTTGAATTTCGGTGACTCGGTTTGAGACAAAACGTTTCCATTTCCGGGGATATCCACGAATTCAATGCAAAGTGATAGTTGAATCAGTCCACATAAAGATTCTTGTTTCGGGAAATTGGTCACGGATTGGTGCAATCATTCTGGTTCCGACAACAGCAGCCATCAATTCTAGGGATGATCTAGATGTTGAACTGGCAAATATCAAATAAATTGTAGCTCCATAAGCACTTTTGCTTGCATCACAAAAGCAGTGTAATTCATCATGAGATGGATCCAAAACTCTATTTAGCCACCTAGGAACCACAATTTGTTCTAAAAAATGAAGTTGCTTGTACCATTCTTCAGGAGGTAGAGTATCGTCCCAATCAATTTTCAATAGCCAAAGTTTTTGGAACATGATTTTGACTTGGATCGTGAATGAGGACAGCCATCCGAAAGGATCGAAAATTCTCGAAGTAGCTTGCAATAAAGTTCGTTTTGTACGAGGGTTAGAAATTATAAAATTAAAAATTTCTCCAGTTTTAAAATTAAAACAGTCATTTGACAAGTCCCACTTCAATCCAAAAACTTTTACTTCTTCGGTTCCATCAGCTTGAACTTCTGAGCTATATATTTTGTTGTTCAAAATTCTTGAGTTGGATTTCCACTTCACGAGGTTCATGGAGGCCGGCTTAAATATTAGGGTTGCTTCTTCCTGTACTTGCGATGCTTCCTCTACAGAATTCGTTGAATACACACGATCATCAACATACATGCAAGAATTTAACAGCTTAGTTGTCATGGGATAAATGTTTTGAAATTTCTTCGAGTGATGACGTATAGTAGCTGCTAGTAAAAAGGGGCTTGATGTTGCCCCAAACATTCACGAGTCATTCTGTAAATTTCAAACTTTGTATTGAGAAACTTAGCGTCTTCTAAAATCCATAAAAATCTTAAGGCATCACGATCTTCTGGTGCAATTGAAATTTGTAAAAAAGCCTTTTGAATGTCGGCAATTGCAGCAATTTCACCTTTTCGAAAATTCAATAAAACTATCAGTAAATCAGGAACTAAGTTAGGTCCTTGCAATAAACAATCATTCAAAGAATGATGACCTTTTTCTCTAGATCAAGCAGCATCATAAACTACACGCAGTTTTGTTGTGGAATGATCTTCTCTAATTACAGCCCGATGAAGAACGTAATAAGTTTTCTTTGAGTTAAAAGCATTCTTTTCTGTTTTTTCCATTATTCCTTCCATCAGTTGTTCATTTATTACGTTTTTATACTGTTCGAAAAAATCAGGATTGGACGTAAATCTCTTGATCAATTTTTTCATTCGGTTTTCAGCATTATGAAAATTATCATGTAAATCAATTATATCATGCTTCCATGGAAGGTTTACTTCATAACGGCCATCTCTTATGCGAATAGATTGTTCAAATAAAGAAAGTGCTTTTATATCTTCTTCTTTTTTATCCAAGACCGGTGCTATTCCTAACGATTCTATTTCTCAGAAAGATTTAATACTATTAGATAGCTCTTCATCTAAACATAAATTTGAACTAACAGTCATTGATCGTAAATCAGAACTCACAACGGAACCTTGAATACACCATCCTAATCTAGTCTCTACAGCAACAACTAATGCTTCATTAATTCGTTCGATTTTTCCAGTAACAATTTTCCAGTAAACATCACTTCCCAATAGCACTGAAATTTCATTGGCGTTATACAGTTGGTGATTAGTTGGCACATCATCTGAAAGTTTAATTCTCAAAGAATGCAAAGTTTTAGTTAAGTCATCGCCAGACATTTTAATTTCAGCAGCCGTAATCACGGGATATTCAATAACTTCAATAATAACAAACTTATCAGGATTAATTAGATCAACAAGTTTCAATTTCACTTTCCTTCTACGACTATTTACACTCTTACTAGATCCAAATGTATGAATATTAAGATAAATTTCTCCCGTAACAGGTAAATTTAACTTTTTCGATAACTTTTCACTTATAAAAGACGTTTGACTACCTCCGTCAAACAAACATCTAACTAAACATTCAGCCTTGTTCCCAACAACAGCGGTAACAGTTTGTAAAATTACATTTGAATTCTGTTTCACAGAGTTTTGCACAACATGAGATTCATTATTTTTATTTACGAGCAGTTCTTTATCATTATTCGAAAGGGGACATTCGTTTTCAGGCTGTTTCATACAAACAGAATAATGGTGCTTTTGTTTACAGTGAAAACAGGCAAGATTTCTTTTCATGCAATCCGAAGATATAGATAAATATCCTTTTTGAAAGCAACTGAAGCATCTACCACTTTTCATTAAAATTTTTCTTTTCTTATAAACATTAACTTCTTTACATTTAAATTTATCGTGATTCTTCGAACAAAAAATACATTTCAAATTCAATGTTGAAAAAGCAAAGGCGCTTACCTTTGGTTTTCTTTTATTCCAAGATTTTTCTTCTAGTTTCGATTCTGGAGTGAATTAAAAATTTTCATTAAGATTTTCTTTTCTTGAGTTTTTTGAGAGTAGAGCTGACCGTCCACGGCTATCAATTTCGTTTCTAATAAATTTTAACAATTCTTCCACATTCCAAGTAGAATCCTTCGTTCTTTGTCGGTTAAAATCCAAAACTATATCTTCAGGAATCAGCTTCATCCATATTGGATAGAGTAGATTTCCATAGGCTTCAGACATCATGTTTAAAGACTTAAAACTTCGTATTTCAATTTCAATGTTATCGTAAAGTTTCCTCAGCGCATCAACATCGCTAGAAACCTTTACTACAGTTAAATTTAACAGTTCGTTCATGCCAGCATTAATAATTAAGTCACTTCTTCCATAGCGATCTTGTAAAATATCAATAGCTGCAAGATAATTAGAATCACAAATGGAAAGTCCATGCACAGCTCTTGCCGCAGCTCCGCCCAGATATGACTTTAAATACACAAACTTATCGACAGTTTTCAAAGTCTTATTTTCGTGAATAGTCGATTTAAATTGTTCCCAGAAATTATTCCATAGTTTAACATCACCGTAGAATTTTTCAATATTAATGTTCGGTAATTTTACGTGAACATTTTGAAATTCTTCAGAAATACTTTCGTTATCGTTCTTACGGTTTTCCATATCCAACTTAGCATTCGACGAAGATAAAATTCTTGAAATTTTCGTTTTTAAAACAATAATCTTATCAGAATATTCTTCAGATTGTTCGTATTACTTTACAATTTCGTCAGCATCAATCAAATCTTCAATTTTCAAATCCAGTTTCTTCAATAAAGATTCTTTTTCAATAAGTTTAGCCAGTAATTCATTTAAAGTTTCAATGTTCGGAATTTCATTTTCGATTTTGCCGAACAATCTAGTCGTCGATGCTCTGACCGCACCTCTTTTCTGCTTCCGTTTTGAAAGTTCAGTAGACATTTATGAATTCAGAACAAATTAATCGAATAAAGAAAAAAGAAATAATTTCAATATAAAGTTCAAAATCAAACCCTCCTCAGTAATAAATATTTTCAATCATCTCCTTGGGGTTTTCGGCACCATGTAAAAAAAGCGTCAGAGAGGTTAGGATTCATATTCTTTAATAACAACAAAACAAAAAATAAACATTAGAATAACCAAAACAAAAGAGTAGGCAACGCCATCTATTGATTCAAAACATAAATTTTCTACATATGTGCATTTTAACGTCTTTTGCGGTAACCTATCTCTCATATAGCAACATACTTCATTCAACTTACATTCCTTTTGACGCACATAAATAATATGTAAAAATAACGTGCTATCTTACCTAGTAAAAAGTGGATGATTAAACTTAAAATTTTACGTAAACTTTCCGTTCCTTTAATTCGACGTTTGTTTTACTTAAATGTTACGAATACGTAGTAAAATTTAAAGGTGACGTATTTTTGACGTGATTCCCTACTACCTCGGCTACTGTTTTAGAATTATAAAAGCCTGTGATTTTCTTTCCTTTAAACAACAATGACTGTTCATTAATTTGAGTTATTTAACTCATAAAAGAAAAAAAATTAAATTGCTTTTAAAATAATATGGAAGCAATTCAGGTGCTTCTGCTCGATAATTCTATGAGAAATTTTGTATTCAAATCTTGTCATTATGATCAAAGTTTTCGAATGGTTTATCGGTATAGTGAAACCTGTCAAGTTGACCACCCTTGTAAGTTGGGCACCTGCATAAGTTGACCTCAATTATCAAGAACGGAATTGTTCCTATATACAGTGAAACCTGTCAACCGCCCCCTCTATAAGTTGACCACTTGTCTAAGCTGACCACTAAGACAATGCACCACAAGTGGTCAATTTACACAAGTTTTACTGTATATCCATATAGCAGATGTTCCATATACCATCGGTATATCCATTTAGTCAAGTTTTGTTTGTCCCCTGTTTCTAAAATAGAAATCTTTAAATTTTCTTTAAAAAGAAAATAAATAAAACTTGGGGGTATTTTGAAAGACAAAAATGTGCTCCTCGAGGCAAAAAAACTAGGCTCATTTCGCGTATTTTGTGGAACGGAACCAATGTGTAAAAATAGCCATTGAATATTTATGAAATTGTAATATGAAAAGAAAGAGACGTTTTCTATTTATTTGCATTATGAAATGTAACATTTCAGTAGGTTTCTAAAGCAAAATTATTAAAGATTGATTTCAAAAAAGTTTGAAATGGTTTGTTTCAAGTTATTTGCGATATTAGGCAACAGAAATTTCAATTATGTAACTGATGTTTAAGCTATAATTATCGATGCATGTTTCATTACGACAGTTTTATTAACTCGTACAACATCAGTCACACTTGTGACTCCTTTTTGACTAATTAGTGATAATTATGCTTAATAACACTTCAAATATAATTCGAACTTAATGCTAAGAGTACACTAGCTAGTACTTAATTGTGGTAACACGAACCCAGGATGTCTGTACTTGACCCCACTATCTTTACATCGGTATTCGAACCCACTATCTTTTAATCATTACGTGAACCTACTGTCATTTGTTTAATTTTTGAACGCACTTTCGACTTGAACACACTATCTTTACATCGGTATTCGAACGCACTCTGTTTTAATCGGTGCATGTATCCACTATCATTTGATCAATTCTTATAACCCACTCACTTTTGTTTAAAACTTGGATCCACTACTTTTACATCGGTATTAGAACCCACTATCTCTTAATCGGTACTTGAACCAACTATCATTTGTTTAATTTTTGAAAGCACTTTTTTTCTAAACGGGAGTTCGAATCCAGCTGGCCGAAGACTTCCTGTGTAGTAAAAGATGACTGGTGTACGTTAAATCTTTCCGGTTGCAAAGTCCTCCATGTTCCCATAACAAATTAAACCTCTGGGGGTACTGAATTGGAGATGGAGAGTCAAAATTACGATCTGTTGATGAATGAATGGATGTATGAATGGATCCTCCCTATAAACGGGTGTGATGTATGAATGTGGCGGAAGTTAAATTCTTCGCCATAGATGGTGCCACTAGAAGACAAGAACAATCGCAACCCTTGCCTTGGGCCGGAATATCCTGGCTGGTAGAGCGCTGGGCACATCTCCAAGAGGTCGTGGATACGATCCCCACTGCCCGGACACTCGTAGTAAATGATGGATGAAGACACGTGTAGTAAAGTGTGACTGATGCACGTTAAATCTGTCGAGTCACAAAGTCCTCCATATTCCCATATCAAATCATACCTCTTGGGGTACTGATGCAAGAGTTCCCTTGTCTTCAGGATTGGGTTCAAAATGGAAAGGCTGCGGAATTGAACATTAGTAGTAGTAAACCCAAAATTGGGTCGGATGTTCAAAGATGGTTATATATATATAAAAAAATAATAATAAAGTTTGCCTTGATGGCCTACGATAACAACAACAAATATTTTTTTTAATTACAGATGATTACTTTTCACGTAATCGTTTATTTTATTGTTCATTCACCAATTTTAAAGGTAATTGCGATGCCAAAATTCATGTAAATTATTAATTTTTTTGCATTCCATACCTACTTTTGCCAAAATAAAACGGACTTGCGATCTAATTTTTCGTTTACAAATCAATTTCATATGAAGTGCTTACTGCAAATCTGTTTGGTTTAATAGTTTTCTCTCTATTGGTTTTTTTACAACTGAACCTTAAATTATGGCCAGAAATATATTAGCTGTAGCAGGGCAGCGAACAATTTCTTAATTGTTTACATATATAAAAAGGCGTTTTCTTTTTATTTATTAATAAAATATTGAGAAAAACTTTAGGGGGTTTTTATCTAATAAAGAATATTTTTAAAGTCAATTCCTACTTAGGTCAACGAAGAAAAACTTTATTTTAGTTACTTTTAATTAAATAATTCAAAAAATTTCTCCTATAAAAAACTAAAATGGATTCATTAAATTTAATAAATGAATTAATATTTGAAAAAACTGTATTAACATCAAGTGCCATCCACTACATGTTTAAAAAAATGTATTTGAACTTGAATGGATGACTAAAAAGTATTTTATGAACGATAGAAAATTTAAACAAGACATAGGGAGAGGGTGAACTGATAGTAGGATCTGGAAAAAAAAGGCGCATGGTATGAACCAACTATAATAGGGGCTTTAAACTATAAAAGTACAAATTGGGTGACGCGGACCACATGTGCTAATGTTCTTTATTGAATTTATCTGACACAGCGAATATAAAATAAATACTTAAATGTGCGCAATAAATTATTTTTTGTTCATATAGAGCTATAAGTAAGAAATTATCATTGATGTTATCTTTAAAATATGCGCGAAACTGAATCGCTTATAGTAAAATTTAAAACAATAACTAACGCTTAACCCATCAGAAAATTCCATTTCGTTTTTCGCTCATCCCTATTTAATGTATGAATTTATATTATCGAGAAAAAAATTGGCTATTCACTTAAGAATTAAAATAAAGCCATATATGAAAGATTTATTTACTATTGTATGCTTTTGTTTAGAGTAGTCAGCATAATAAACCACTCTGATTACTACATTTGTCAGCAGATAGTGTCATTGAATTTATCTTTGAGTATTAAACATTTTGACGGTTGCTAAACAAGGTACTAAACAATCGGCTGCTGTTACATTTTCCAATAAATCAAAAACAAAAACTTTAAGAAAAAAATCACAAATGAAAAAAAGAAGCTATTTCTTACTAGAAAAGAGAGAGCTTTTCTTTTAACTGAAACCTTTTGGTCACCCCTTTTTTGACTCAGTGCAACAAACCTTCGATTATTGATTATTTTTTTTAAGAATTTTATTCCATCGTCGACATTTTTAAGAGCAGGTTATTTAATGCACTTTCTGTAGAATGGTGTCTTCTCCTAGAAGAACGTTGAGTAAAACTGGACGATTTTTAAAAAGCATTTTTATTATATAACGTTGAATACCAATAAATATCGGAAACTTTTTGATAACGGTGATATTGAAATGTCTCAAATATTACCTGTGACAATAATGCCCCGATAGTTATTAAGTACCCTAATATCGTTATGGTTTTAAAACTGTACAAAAATGTACAGTTATTGGCCAAATAATTAGACGCACTAAGAGATTCTATGTAAAATCTTAATACTGTTTTTACGCGACTGAAACCGGTTTGTACTTGCTATCGTTCGTCTATCAATAGGAGACGATATATGATATAAAATATTTATTATATCAGATATTATAATAATTACACCAAATTATTAAACGCGCTGTAATAATGACATGATTTGCACATAGGCTTTTATATTTAAACATACATGTAGTGGGTTTTTATTCGGTAGATTTTTTTATATACTTTCCATTTGTATTTATTTTAAACGTATTGTATTACAATGTTAACCAATTGATGCTAGTGCAAACCGGTTTCATAAGCGTAAAAAGTTGTAGAGTAATTAAATTTTTTACATAGAATCTTTCAGTGCGTCTAATAATTTGCTCAGGGACTGTAAATAACACGATAAGATCCAAAAGATTATTGGCAACAATTAATATCCAATAGTACATAATGATGTACAAATGACATAAAAATGAACTGAAAAGAAAAATTAATAATGAAAATTCGTTACCGTAAAAAGCCGAGGTACCGTCGACAAAAGGATGCTTACGTTTGGGTTAATAAATATATAATAAATATCAATTATATCGGAAACTTATCGATAAATATCGAAACGTCACAAATATTGCCTGCAACTATTATGTCACGATAGTTATTAAGTACCATACTATCGTTATGGCTTTAAAATACAAAAATGAAAGTAACACGATAAGATCCAAAAAATTCTTGGCAACAATTCATATCAAATAGTTTAGTATAAAGGTAATTATTAACAGCGAAAATGCAATAATATTGAGCTCCGTATCGTAGACTATAACAATCGATTGCAATAATTATAAAATTCGATATTAATCGCCAATGGCTTACAGTAATAATGAATACTAAAACATAATTAGTTAAGAAATAAAGAAAGAAAAATATTTGTAAATGTGCTTTACAATGTATGATGATATTAACGCACTCCTCTTGACTTGCTCTAATTATTATTTTTAACGTTTTTAAAATTACACTTAAACTTTTTCTTTCAATGCTTGTAATCAAGCAGGAATATATACCGAAACAGTTAAAGGAAACGACTTACACTTATTTAACCCATGCTTCACCAATAATAAGTCATAGAACTATTATAAATTAAATACTTATTACAGTTTCTTCGTAGTAGGTTTCACCGCTGTAGTTAAACACATTTATTCCTACTATATGAGCGATCCATAAAAACATATGTTTGTTTTATAACAAATAATATTAAAAAGTCAATTCATACTTAGGTCTTCGAAGAAAAATTTTATTTTAGTTACTTTTTATTAAATAATTACTTTTTTTTATCCCATATAAAACGAAAACTAATTAATTAATTTTATTTAATTAAATTTAATAAATGAATTAATATTTGAAAAAACTGTATGAACATCAAGTGTCATTCACTACAAGTTAAAAAAAATTTATTTGAAGCTGAATTGTTGAATAAAAAGTATTTTATGAACGATAGAAAATTTAAACAAGATATATAGGGAGAGTGTGAACTAATCGTAGTAATTGGGGGGGGGGGACATTGAAAATGAAATATTTATAGATATTTATACATATTTGAATACAACTTTGAAAGAAGACGTAGGGAGTAGGAGGTACTAATAAAAGAGAAGCAGGTGGCCTTCTTTGTTGGAAATATCGAAAGATAAATTGAGTACAATTGTTTGTACAGAATATCATCCACATCGGATACTTCAATTTTTTTCATCTGCTGAAGTCTTTGATTAAAGATAAGAGAAACCATTTCTTTATTTGAGATGAAAGAGAACCGATTCCAGGATTCTTCACAAAAGCACCGTAATAAGTTCAAAAAAAAGTTCCGTTAATGTTATTTAGAGAGAATAAATAGTTTTTGTTTTATTTTAGAGGTTATTTTTCTAAATTAAGAGTTTCTATTACACTCTACAGTTGTCACGCAGTTAAGATTCTCAAAATTGTGTCAAAATAGCTCCTAAACAAATAGAGTAGAATTTGAAAGTTCATATATTTCATTCGGTTAGAAGCTTTTAAGATCTCAAGCAGCAAAACTGCTGGTGTCTTCTTCGGGCCAATGTTCATGAATGTTGTCTCAATAAGTGTTCAAAAGACCCTTTAATTTTTCGATATTGGCCCTATATAGAATTTTCCAACTCACCCGATATTTTACAGTCACTTGAAAACCAATATCGGTCCTTTATAGAATTGTCAGATTTACCCGATATTTTATATCCATTATTTGGCCAATGTAGGTTCGACATTGGAAAATGTTGGCCCTATATAGGCCATTCTAGTACCAATATTACAAAATATTGACATCCCAATAGTGGTCCATCTCCGCATGTTCTTATTGAGCCACTTTTGAGAGCAACTGGGGTCGAGGTAAAATTGTTGCTGGCGATATAGCTAAATAAGCAAAAAAAGAAATTAAGAGTCTCCTGAGTTGGCGACCCTAGTTTCAAATTACAACTCTTTGTACCTTTGAAATTGGATCTGCCATGATGTGTCATTGGGGGTTATGTTAAGCTTCCAAATTCTTCCTGGACAGGAGTGCACAACTATTTACAGGGTTCCCTTAAAAGTCATTTAAAACCTGCTCAATGTTTAGTTTAAAAAATAAGGGCTCTTAAAAGTACTTCATTTTGGTACAAGGTTTTTGAATGGGCTTAATTTTTTAGCATTGCTATAGTCGATCGGAACAATTTTTCAATCTTACAAAAACATTTAAAACGAAGTGTCGTTCTTTTATCAATGTGACCATGCCCCTTGGGCCGGATTAGCCTGGTTGGTAGGGCACTGGGTCCATGTCCAAGAGGTCGTGGGTTTAGGCCTAAGACTCCCCGCTTAGTAAATAGTGACTGATGCACGTTAAATTTGTCGGGTCCCAAAGTCCTCCACGTTCCCATAGCAAATCATATCACTGGGGGTACTGATCCAGTTGTTTCCTTGTCTTCTGGATAATTTCAAAATAACAAGTCGACGGAGTTGAACTTTAGCAGTCGTAAACCCAAAATTGGGTCGGCCGTTATAAAATAAAACGAGAGAATTTTAGAGAGACAAGAAGGGCAAGAGGGTCTTTTCTTTAATATATTGATTCCTTGATTAATATATTCTTCCTTTTGACCAGACTCTATGAGGAGAGGGAAGCATTCTAAAAGAAGGGGGATACTGCACATGGAAGAGATTAAAATTGGGTCGGCTGTTATAAAATAAAACGAGAGAATTTTAGAGAGACAAGAAGGGTGTTAGGGTCTATTCTTAAATATATTGATTCTTTGATTAATATATTCTTCCTTTCGACCAGACTCTATGAGGAGAGGGAAGCATTCTAAAAGAAAGGGGATACTGCACATGGAAGAGATCAAAATTGGGTCGGCTGTTATAAAATAAAACGAGAGAATTTTAGAGAGACAAGATGGGTGAGAGGGTCTTTTCTTTAATATATTGATTCTTTGATTAATATATTCATCCTTTTGACCAAACTCTATGAGGAGAGGGAAGCATTCTAAAAGAAGGGGGATACTGCACATGGAAGAGATCAAAATTGGGTCGGCTGTTATAAAATAAAACGAGAGAATTTTAGAGAGACAAGATGGGTGTGAGGGTCTTTTCTTTAATATATTGATTCTTTGATTAATATATTCTTCCTTTTGACCAGACTCTATGAGGAGAGGGAAGCATTCTAAAAGAAGGGGGATACTGCACATGGAAGAGATCAAAATTGGGTCGGCTGTTATAAAATAAAACGAGAGAATTTTAGAGAGACAAGAAGGGTGTGAGGTTCTTTTCTTTAATATATTGATTCTTTGATTAATATATTCTTCCTTTTGACCAGAATCTATGAGGAGAGGGAAGCATTCTAAAGGAAGGGGGATACTGCACATGGAAGAAATTAAAATTGGGTCGGCTGTTATAAAATAAAACGAGAGAATTTTAGAGAGACAAGAAGGTTGTGAGGGTCTTTTCTTAAATATTTTGATTCTTTGATTAATATATTCTTCTTTTTGACCAGATTCTATGAGGAGAGGGAAGCATTCTAAAAGAAGGGGGATACTGCACATGGAAGAGATCAAATTGGGTCGGCTGTTATAAAATAAAACGAGAGAATTTTAGAGAGACAAGATGGGTGTGAGGGTCTTTTCTTTAATATATTGATTCTTTGATTAATATATTCTTCCTTTTGACCAGACTCTATGAGGAGAGGGAAGCATTCTAAAAGAAGGGGGATACTGCACATGGAAGAGATAAAAATGGGTCGGCTGTTATAAAATAAAACGAGAGAATTTTAGAGAGACAAGAAGGGTGTGAGGCTCTTTTCTTTAATATATTGATTCTTTGATTAATATATTCTTCCTTTTGACCAGAATCTATTAGGAGAGGGAAGCATTCTAAAGGAAGGGGGATACTGCACATGGAAGAGATTAAAATTGGGTCGGCTGTTATAAAATAAAACGAGAGAATTTTAGAGAGACAAGATGGGTGAGAGGGTCTTTTCTTTAATATATTTATTCTTTGATTAATATATTCTTCCTTTCGACCAGACTCTATGAGGAGAGGGAAGCATTCTAAAGGAAGGGGGATACTGCACATGGAGGAGATCAAAATTGGGTCGGCTGTTATAAAATAAAACGAGAGAATTTTAGAGAGACAAGAAGGGTGTGAGGGTCTATTCTTTAATATATTGATTCTTTGATTAATATATTCTTCCTTTCGACCAGACTCTATGAGGAGAGGGAAGCATTCTAAAAGAAGGGGGATACTGCACATGGAGGAGATCAAAATTGGGTCGGCTGTTATAAAATAAAACGAGAGAATTTTAGAGAGACAAGATGGGTGAGAGGGTCTTTTCTTTAATATATTGATTCTTTGATTAATATATTCTTCCTTTTGACCAAACTCTATGAGGAGAGGGAAGCATTCTAAAAGAAGGGGGATACTGCACATGGAAGAGATCAAAATTGGGTCGGCTGTTATAAAATAAAACGAGAGAATTTTAGAGAGACAAGATGGGTGTGAGGGTCTTTTCTTTAATATATTGATTCTTTGATTAATATATTCTTCCTTTTGACCAGACTCTATGAGGAGAGGGAAGCATTCTAAAAGAAGGGGGATACTGCACATGGAAGAGATCAAAATTAGGTCGGCTGTTATAAAATAAAACGAGAGAATTTTAGAGAGACAAGAAGGGTGTGAGGTTCTTTTCTTTAATATATTGATTCTTTGATTAATATATTCTTCCTTTTGACCAGAATCTATGAGGAGAGGGAAGCATTCTAAAGGAAGGGGGATACTGCACATGGAAGAGATTAAAATTGGGTCGGCTGTTATAAAATAAAACGAGAGAATTTTAGAGAGACAAGAGGGGTGTGAGGGTCTTTTCTTAAATATTTTGATTCTTTGATTAATATTTTCTTCCTTTTGACCAGATTCTATGAGGAGAGGGAAGCATTCTAAAAGAAGGGGGATACTGCACATGGAAGAGATAAAAATGGGTCGGCTGTTATAAAATAAAACGAGAGAATTTTAGAGAGACAAGAAGGGTGTGAGGTTCTTTTCTTTAATATATTGATTCTTTGATTAATATATTCTTCCTTTTGACCAGAATCTATGAGGAGAGGGAAGCAATCTAAAGGAAGGGGGATACTGCACATGGAAGAGATTAAAATTGGGTCGGCTGTTATAAAATAAAACGAGAGAATTTTAGAGAGACAAGAAGGGTGTGAGGGTCTTTTCTTAAATATTTTGATTCTTTGATTAATATATTCTTCTTTTTGACCAGATTCTATGAGGAGAGGGAAGCATTCTAAAAGAAGGGGGATACTGCACATGGAAGAGATCAAATTGGGTCGGCTGTTATAAAATAAAACGAGAGAATTTTAGAGAGACAAGATGGGTGTGAGGGTCTTTTCTTTAATATATTGATTCTTTGATTAATATATTCTTCCTTTTGACCAGAATTTATTAGGAGAGGGAAGCATTCTAAAGGAAGGGGGATACTGCACATGGAAGAGATTAAAATTGGGTCGGCTGTTATAAAATAAAACGAGAGAATTTTAGAGAGACAAGATGGGTGAGAGGGTCTTTTCTTTAATATATTGATTCTTTGATTAATATATTCTTCCTTTCGACCAGACTCTATGAGGAGAGGGAAGCATTCTAAAGGAAGGGGGATACTGCACATGGAGGAGATCAAAATTGGGTCGGCTGTTATAAAATAAAACGAGAGAATTTTAGAGAGACAAGATGGGTGAGAGGGTCTTTTCTTTAATATATTGATTCTTTGATTAATATATTCATCCTTTTGACCAAACTCTATGAGGAGAGGGAAGCATTCTAAAAGAAGGGGGATACTGCACATGGAAGAGATCAAAATTGGGTCGGCTGTTATAAAATAAAACGAGAGAATTTTAGAGAGACAAGAAGGGTGTGAGGGTCTTTTCCTAAATATATTGATTCTTTGATTAATATATTCTTCCTTTTGACCAGACTCTATGAGGAGAGGGAAGTATTCTAAAAGAAGGGGGATACTGCACATGGAAGAGATCAAAATTGGGTCGGCTGTTATAAAATAAAACGAGAGAATTTTAGAGAGACAAGAAGGGTGTGAGGGTCTATTCTTTAATATATTGATTCTTTGATTAATATATTCTTCCTTTCGAACAGACTCTATGAGGAGAGGGAAGCATTCTAAAGGAAGGGGGATACTGCACATGGAGGAGATCAAAATTGGGTCGGCTGTTATAAAAAAAAACGAGAGAATTTTAGAGAGACAAGAAGGGTGTGAGGGTCTATTCTTTAATATATTGATTCTTTGATTAATATATTCTTCCTTTCGACCAGACTCTATGAGGAGAGGGAAGCATTCTAAAAGAAGGGGGATACTGCACATGGAGGAGATCAAAATTGGGTCGGCTGTTATAAAATAAAACGAGAGAATTTTAGAGAGACAAGATGGGTGAGAGGGTCTTTTCTTTAATATATTGATTCTTTGATTAATATATTCATCCTTTTGACCAAACTCTATGAGGAGAGGGAAGCATTCTAAAAGAAGGGGGATACTGCACATGGAAGAGATCAAAATTGGGTCGGCTGTTATAAAATAAAACGAGAGAATTTTAGAGAGACAAGATGGGTGTGAGGGTCTTTTCTTTAATATATTGATTCTTTGATTAATATATTCTTCCTTTTGACCAGACTCTATGAGGAGAGGGAAGCATTCTAAAAGAAGGGGGATACTGCACATGGAAGAGATCAAAATTGGGTCGGCTGTTATAAAATAAAACGAGAGAATTTTAGAGAGACAAGAAGGGTGTGAGGTTCTTTTCTTTAATATATTGATTCTTTGATTAATATATTCTTCCTTTTGACCAGAATCTATGAGGAGAGGGAAGCATTCTAAAGGAAGGGGGATACTGCACATGGAAGAGATTAAAATTGGGTCGGCTGTTATAAAATAAAACGAGAGAATTTTAGAGAGACAAGATGGGTGAGAGGGTCTTTTCTTTAATATATTTATTCTTTGATTAATATATTCTTCCTTTCGACCAGACTCTATGAGGAGAGGGAAGCATTCTAAAGGAAGGGGGATACTGCACATGGAGGAGATCAAAATTGGGTCGGCTGTTATAAAATAAAACGAGAGAATTTTAGAGAGACAAGAAGGGTGTGAGGGTCTATTCTTTAATATATTGATTCTTTGATTAATATATTCTTCCTTTCGACCAGACTCTATGAGGAGAGGGAAGCATTCTAAAAGAAGGGGGATACTGCACATGGAGGAGATCAAAATTGGGTCGGCTGTTATAAAATAAAACGAGAGAATTTTAGAGAGACAAGATGGGTGAGAGGGTCTTTTCTTTAATATATTGATTCTTTGATTAATATATTCTTCCTTTTGACCAAACTCTATGAGGAGAGGGAAGCATTCTAAAAGAAGGGGGATACTGCACATGGAAGAGATCAAAATTGGGTCGGCTGTTATAAAATAAAACGAGAGAATTTTAGAGAGACAAGATGGGTGTGAGGGTCTTTTCTTTAATATATTGATTCTTTGATTAATATATTCTTCCTTTTGACCAAACTCTATGAGGAGAGGGAAGCATTCTAAAAGAAGGGGGATACTGCACATGGAAGAGATCAAAATTGGGTCGGCTGTTATAAAATAAAACGAGAGAATTTTAGAGAGACAAGATGGGTGTGAGGGTCTTTTCTTTAATATATTGATTCTTTGATTAATATATTCTTCCTTTTGACCAGACTCTATGAGGAGAGGGAAGCATTCTAAAAGAAGGGGGATACTGCACATGGAAGAGATCAAAATTAGGTCGGCTGTTATAAAATAAAACGAGAGAATTTTAGAGAGACAAGAAGGGTGTGAGGTTCTTTTCTTTAATATATTGATTCTTTGATTAATATATTCTTCCTTTTGACCAGAATCTATGAGGAGAGGGAAGCATTCTAAAGGAAGGGGGATACTGCACATGGAAGAGATTAAAATTGGGTCGGCTGTTATAAAATAAAACGAGAGAATTTTAGAGAGACAAGAGGGGTGTGAGGGTCTTTTCTTAAATATTTTGATTCTTTGATTAATATTTTCTTCCTTTTGACCAGATTCTATGAGGAGAGGGAAGCATTCTAAAAGAAGGGGGATACTGCACATGGAAGAGATAAAAATGGGTCGGCTGTTATAAAATAAAACGAGAGAATTTTAGAGAGACAAGAAGGGTGTGAGGTTCTTTTCTTTAATATATTGATTCTTTGATTAATATATTCTTCCTTTTGACCAGAATCTATGAGGAGAGGGAAGCAATCTAAAGGAAGGGGGATACTGCACATGGAAGAGATTAAAATTGGGTCGGCTGTTATAAAATAAAACGAGAGAATTTTAGAGAGACAAGAAGGGTGTGAGGGTCTTTTCTTAAATATTTTGATTCTTTGATTAATATATTCTTCTTTTTGACCAGATTCTATGAGGAGAGGGAAGCATTCTAAAAGAAGGGGGATACTGCACATGGAAGAGATCAAATTGGGTCGGCTGTTATAAAATAAAACGAGAGAATTTTAGAGAGACAAGATGGGTGTGAGGGTCTTTTCTTTAATATATTGATTCTTTGATTAATATATTCTTCCTTTTGACCAGAATTTATTAGGAGAGGGAAGCATTCTAAAGGAAGGGGGATACTGCACATGGAAGAGATTAAAATTGGGTCGGCTGTTATAAAATAAAACGAGAGAATTTTAGAGAGACAAGATGGGTGAGAGGGTCTTTTCTTTAATATATTGATTCTTTGATTAATATATTCTTCCTTTCGACCAGACTCTATGAGGAGAGGGAAGCATTCTAAAGGAAGGGGGATACTGCACATGGAGGAGATCAAAATTGGGTCGGCTGTTATAAAATAAAACGAGAGAATTTTAGAGAGACAAGAAGGGTGTGAGGGTCTATTCTTTAATATATTGATTCTTTGATTAATATATTCTTCCTTTCGACCAGACTCTATGAGGAGAGGGAAGCATTCTAAAAGAAGGGGGATACTGCACATGGAGGAGATCAAAATTGGGTCGGCTGTTATAAAATAAAACGAGAGAATTTTAGAGAGACAAGATGGGTGAGAGGGTCTTTTCTTTAATATATTGATTCTTTGATTAATATATTCTTCCTTTTGACCAAACTCTATGAGGAGAGGGAAGCATTCTAAAAGAAGGGGGATACTGCACATGGAAGAGATCAAAATTGGGTCGGCTGTTATAAAATAAAACGAGAGAATTTTAGAGAGACAAGATGGGTGTGAGGGTCTTTTCTTTAATATATTGATTCTTTGATTAATATATTCTTCCTTTTGACCAGACTCTATGAGGAGAGGGAAGGATTCTAAAAGAAGGGGGATACTGCACATGGAAGAGATCAAAATTGGGTCGGCTGTTATAAAATAAAACGAGAGAATTTTAGAGAGACAAGAAGGGTGTGAGGTTCTTTTCTTTAATATATTGATTCTTTGATTAATATATTCTTCCTTTTGACCAGAATCTATGAGGAGAGGGAAGCATTCTAAAGGAAGGGGGATACTGCTCATGGAAGAGATTAAAATTGGGTCGGCTGTTATAAAATAAAACGAGAGAATTTTAGAGAGACAAGAAGGGTGTGAGGGTCTTTTCTTAAATATTTTGATTCTTTGATTAATATATTCTTCCTTTTGACCAGATTCTATGAGGAGAGGGAAGCATTCTAAAAGAAGGGGGATACTGCACATGGAAGAGATAAAAATGGGTCGGCTGTTATAAAATAAAACGAGAGAATTTTAGAGAGACAAGAAGGGTGTGAGGTTCTTTTCTTTAATATATTGATTCTTTGATTAATATATTCTTCCTTTTGACCAGAATCTATGAGGAGAGGGAAGCATTCTAAAGGAAGGGGGATACTGCACATGGAAGAGATTAAAATTGGGTCGGCTGTTATAAAATAAAACGAGAGAATTTTAGAGAGACAAGAAGGGTGTGAGGGTCTTTTCTTAAATATATTGATTCTTTGATTAATGTATTCTTCCTTTTGACCAGACTCTATGAGGAGAGGGAAGCATTCTAAAAGAAGGGGATTACTGCACATGGAAGAGATCAAAATTGGGTCGGCAGTTATAAAATAAAACGAGAGAATTTTAGAGAGACAAGAAGAGTGTGAGGGTCTATTTTAAATATATTGATTCTTTGATTAATATATTCTTCCTCTTGACCAAACTCTATGAGGAGAGGGAAGCATTCTAAAAGAAGGGGGATACTGCACATGGAAGAGATCAAAATTGGGTCGGCTGTTATAAAATAAAACGAGAGCATTTTAGAGAGACAAGAAGGGTGTGAGGGTCTATTCTTTAATATATTGATTCTTTGATTAATATATTCTTCCTTTCGACCAGAATCTATGAGGAGAGGGAAGCATTCTAAAGGAAGGGGGATACTGCACATGGAGGAGATCAATATTGGGTCGGCTGTTATAAAATAAAACGAGAGAATTTTAGAGAGACAAGATGGGTGATAGGGTCTTTTCTTTAATATATTGATTCTTTGATTAATATAATCTTCCTTTTGACCAGACTCTATGAGGAGAGGGAAGCATTCTAAAAGAAGGGGGATACTGCACATGGAAGAGATCAAAATTGGGTCGGCTGTTATAAAATAAAGCGAGAGAATTTTAGAGAGACAAGAAGGGTGTGAGGGTCTTAATATATTGATTCTTTGATTAATATATTCTTCCTTTTGACCAGACTCTATGAGGAGAGGGAAGCATTCTAAAAGAAGGGGGATACTGCACATGGAAGAGATCAAATTTGGGTGGGCTGTTATAAAATAAAACGAGAGAATTTTAGAGGGACAAGAAGGGTGTGAGCGTCTTTTCTTTAATATATTGATTCTTTGATTAATATATTCTTCCTTTTGACCAGACTCTATGAGGAGAGGGAAGCATTCTAAAAGAAGGGGGATACTGCACATGGAAGAGATCAAAATTGGGTCGGCTGTTATAAAATAAAACGAGAGAATTTTAGAGAGACAAAAAGGGTGTGAGGGTCTTTTCTTTAATATATTGATTCTTTGATTAATATATTCTACCTTTTGACCAGACTCTATGAGGAGAGGGAGGCATTCTAAAAGAAGGGGGATACTGCACATGGAAGAGATCAAAATTGGGTCGGCTGTTATAAAATAAAACGAGAGAATTTTAGAGAGACAAGAAGGGTGTGAGGGTCTATTCTTTAATATATTGGTTCTTTGATTAATGTATTCTTCCTTTCGACCAGACTCTATGAGGAGAGGGAAGCATTCTAAAAGAAGGGGGATACTGCACATGGAACAGATCAAATTTGGGTCGGCTGTTATAAAATAAAACGAGAGAATTTTAGAGAGACAAGAAGGGTGTGAGGGTCTTTTCTTTAATATCTTGATTCTCTGATTAATATATTCTTCCTTTTGACCAGACTCTATGAGGAGAGGGAAGCATTCTAAAAGAAGGGGATTACTGCACATGGAAGAGATCAAAATTGGGTCGGCAGTTATAAAATAAAACGAGAGAATTTTAGAGAGACAAGAAGAGTGTGAGGGTCTATTTTAAATATATTGATTCTTTGATTAATATATTCTTCCTCTTGATCAAACTCTATAAGGAGAGGGAAGCATTCTAAAAGAAGGGGGATACTGCACATGGAAGAGATCAAAATTGGGTCGGCTGTTATAAAATAAAACGAGAGCATTTTAGAGAGACAAGAAGGGTGTGAGGGTCTATTCTTTAATATATTGATTCTTTGATTAATATATTCTTCCTTTCGACCAGACTCTATGAGGAGAGGGAAGCATTCTAAAAGAAGGGGGATACTGCACATGGAAGAGATCAAAATTGGGTCGGCTGCTATAAAATAAAACGAGAGAATTTTAGATAGACAAGAAGGGTGTGAGGTTCTTTTCTTTAATATATTGATTCTTTGATTAATATATTCTTCCTTTTGACCAGAATCTATGAGGAGAGGGAAGCATTCTAAAGGAAGGGGGATACTGCACATGCAGGAGATCCAAAACTGGGTCGGCTGTTATAAATAAAACGAGAGAATTTTAGAGAGACAAGATGGGTGAGAGGGTCTTTTTTTTAATATATCGATTCTTTGATTAATATATTCTTCCTTTTGACCAGACTCTATGAGGAGGGGGAAGCATTCTAAAAGAAGGGGGATACTGCACATGGAAGAGATCAAAATGGGGTCGGCTGTTATAAAATAAAGCGAGAGAATTTTAGAGAGACAAGATGGGTGTGAGGGTCTTAATATATTGATTCTTTGATTAATATATTCTTCCTTTTGACCAGACTCTATGAGGAGAGGGAAGTATTCTAAAAGAAGGGGGATACAGCACATGGAAGAGATCAAATTTGGGTCGGCTGTTATAAAATAAAACGAGAGAATTTTAGAGGGACAAGAAGGGTGTGAGCGTCTTTTCTTTAATATATTGATTCTTTGATTAATATATTCTTCCTTTTGACCAGACTCTATGAGGAGAGGGAGGCATTCTAAAAGAAGGGGGATACTGCACATGGAAGAGATCAAAATTGGGTCGGCTGTTATAAAATAAAACGAGAGAATTTTAGAGAGACAAGAAGGGTGTGAGGGTCTATTCTTTAATATATTGATTCTTTGATTAATATATTCTTCCTTTCGACCAGACTCTATGAGGAGAGGGAAGCATTCTAAAAGAAGGGGGATACTGCACATGGAAGAGATCAAAATTGGGTCGGCTGTTAAAAAATAAAACGAGAGAATTTTAGAGAGACAAGAAGGGTGTGAGGTTCTTTTCTTTAATATATTGATTCTTTGATTAATATATTCTTCCTTTTGACCAGAATCTATGAGGAGAGGGAAGCATTCTAAAGGAAGGGGGATACTGCACATGGAAGAGATCAAAATTGGGTCGGCTGTTATAAAATAAAACGAGAGAATTTTAGAGAGACAAGAAGGGTGTGAGGTTCTTTTTTTTAATATATTGATTCTTTGATTAATATATTCTTCCTTTTGACCAGAATCTATGAGGAGAGGGAAGCATTCTAAAGGAAGGGGGATACTGCACATGGAAGAGATCAAAATTGGGTCGGCTGTTCTAAAATAAAACGAGAGAATTTTAGAGAGACAAGATGGGTGTGAGGGTCTTTTCTTTAATATATTGATTCTTTGATTAATATATTCTTCCTTTTGACCAGACTCTATGAGGAGAGGGAAGCATTCTAAAAGAAGGGGGATACTGCACATGGAAGAGATCAAAATTGGGTCGGCTGTTATAAAATAAAGCGAGAGAATTTTAGAGAGACAAGATGGGTGTGAGGGTCTTAATATATTGATTCTTTGATTAATATATTCTTCCTTTTGACCAGACTCTATGAGGAGAGGGAAGCATTCTAAAAGAAGGGGGATACAGCACATGGAAGAGATCAAATTTGGGTCGGCTGTTATAAAATAAAACGAGAGAATTTTAGAGAGACAAGAAGGGTGTGAGGGTCTTTTCTTTAATATATTGATTCTTTGATTAATATATTCTTCCTTTTGACCAGACTCTATGAGGAGAGGGAGGCATTCTAAAAGAAGGGGGATACTGCACATGGAAGAGATCAAAATTGGGTCGGCTGTTATAAAATAAAACGAGAGAATTTTAGAGAGACAAGAAGGGTGTGAGGGTCTTTCCTTTAATATCTTGATTCTTTGATTAATATATTCTTCCTTTTGACCAGACTCTATGAGGAGAGGGAAGCATTCTAAAAGAAGGGGGATACTGCACATGGAAGAGATCAAAATTGGGTCGGCTGTTATAAAATAAAACGAGAGAATTTTAGAGAGACAAGAAGGGTGTGAGGGTCTATTCTTTAATATATTGATTCTTTGATTAATATATTCTTCCTTTTGACCAGACTCTATGAGGAGAGGGAAGCATTCTAAAAGAAGGGGGATACTGCACATGGAAGAGATCAAAATTGGGTCGGCTGTTATAAAATAAAACGAGAGAATTTTAGAGAGACAAGAAGGGTGTGAGGGTCTTTTCTTTAATATATTGATTCTTTGATTAATATATTCTTCCTTTTGACCAGACTCTATGAGGAGAGGGAGGCATTCTAAAAGAAGGGGGATACTGCACATGGAAGAGATCAAAATTGGGTCGGCTGTTATAAAATAAAACGAGAGAATTTTAGAGAGACAAGAAGGGTGTGAGGGTCTTTCCTTTAATATCTTGATTCTTTGATTAATATATTCTTCCTTTTGACCAGACTCTATGAGGAGAGGGAAGCATTCTAAAAGAAGGGGGATACTGCACATGGAAGAGATCAAAATTGGGTCGGCTGTTATAAAATAAAACGAGAGAATTTTAGAGAGACAAGAAGGGTGTGAGGGTCTATTCTTTAATATATTGATTCTTCGATTAATATATTCTTCCTTTCGACCAGACTCTATGAGGAGAGGGAAGCATTCTAAAAGAAAGGGGATACTGCACATGGAAGAGATCAAAATTGGGTCGGCTGTTATAAAATAAAACGAGAGAATTTTAGAGAGTCAAGATGGGTGTGAGGGTCTTTTCTTTAATATATTGATTCTTTGATTAATATATTCTTCCTTTTGACCAGATTCTATGAGGAGAGGGAAGCATTCTAAAAGAAGGGGGATACTGCACATGGAAGAGATCAAAATTGGGTCGGCTGTTATAAAATAAAACGAGAGAATTTTAGAGAGACAAGATGGGTGTGAGGGTCTTTTCTTAAATATATTGTTTCTTTGATTAATATATTCTTCCTTTTGACCAGACTCAAAGAGGAGAGGGAAGCATTCTAAAAGAAGGGGGATACTGCACATGGAAGAGATTAAAATTGGGTCGGCTGTTATAAAATAAAACGAGAGAATTTTAGAGAGACAAGAAGGGTGTGAGGGTCTTTTCTTTAATATATTGATTCTTTGATTAATATATTCTTCCTTTTGACCAGACTCTATGAGGAGAGGGAGGCATTCTAAAAGAAGGGGGATACTGCACATGGAAGAGATCAAAATTGGGTCGGCTGTTATAAAATAAAACGAGAGAATTTTAGAGAGACAAGAAGGGTGTGAGGGTCTTTCCTTTAATATCTTGATTCTTTGATTAATATATTCTTCCTTTTGACCAGACTCTATGAGGAGAGGGAAGCATTCTAAAAGAAGGGGGATACTGCACATGGAAGAGATCAAAATTGGGTCGGCTGTTATAAAATAAAACGAGAGAATTTTAGAGAGACAAGAAGGGTGTGAGGGTCTATTCTTTAATATATTGATTCTTTGATTAATATATTCTTCCTTTTGACCAGACTCTATGAGGAGAGGGAAGCATTCTAAAAGAAGGGGGATACTGCACATGGAAGAGATCAAAATTGGGTCGGCTGTTATAAAATAAAACGAGAGAATTTTAGAGAGACAAGAAGGGTGTGAGGGTCTTTTCTTTAATATATTGATTCTTTGATTAATATATTCTTCCTTTTGACCAGACTCTATGAGGAGAGGGAGGCATTCTAAAAGAAGGGGGATACTGCACATGGAAGAGATCAAAATTGGGTCGGCTGTTATAAAATAAAACGAGAGAATTTTAGAGAGACAAGAAGGGTGTGAGGGTCTTTCCTTTAATATCTTGATTCTTTGATTAATATATTCTTCCTTTTGACCAGACTCTATGAGGAGAGGGAAGCATTCTAAAAGAAGGGGGATACTGCACATGGAAGAGATCAAAATTGGGTCGGCTGTTATAAAATAAAACGAGAGAATTTTAGAGAGACAAGAAGGGTGTGAGGGTCTATTCTTTAATATATTGATTCTTCGATTAATATATTCTTCCTTTCGACCAGACTCTATGAGGAGAGGGAAGCATTCTAAAAGAAAGGGGATACTGCACATGGAAGAGATCAAAATTGGGTCGGCTGTTATAAAATAAAACGAGAGAATTTTAGAGAGTCAAGATGGGTGTGAGGGTCTTTTCTTTAATATATTGATTCTTTGATTAATATATTCTTCCTTTTGACCAGATTCTATGAGGAGAGGGAAGCATTCTAAAAGAAGGGGGATACTGCACATGGAAGAGATCAAAATTGGGTCGGCTGTTATAAAATAAAACGAGAGAATTTTAGAGAGACAAGATGGGTGTGAGGGTCTTTTCTTAAATATATTGTTTCTTTGATTAATATATTCTTCCTTTTGACCAGACTCAAAGAGGAGAGGGAAGCATTCTAAAAGAAGGGGGATACTGCACATGGAAGAGATTAAAATTGGGTCGGCTGTTATAAAATAAAACGAGAGAATTTTAGAGAGACGAGAAGGGTGTGAGGGTCTTTTCTTTAATATATTGATTCTTTGATTAATATATTCTTCCTTTTGACCAGACTCTATGAGGAGAGGGAAGCATTCTAAAAGAAGGGGGATACTGCACATGGAAGAGATCAAAATTGGGTCGGCTGTTATAAAATAAAACGTTAGAATTTTAGAGAGACAAGAAGGGTGTGAGGGTCTTTTCTTAAATATAGAGTTTCTTTGATTAATATATTCTTCCTTTTGACCAGACTCAAAGAGGAGAGGGAAGCATTCTAAAGGAAGGGGGATACTGCACATGGAAGAGATCAAATTGGGTCGGCTGTTATAAAATAAAACGAGAGAATTTTAGAGAGACAAGAAGGGTGTGAGGGTCTTTCCTTTAATATCTTGATTCTTTGATTAATATATTCTTCCTTTTGACCAGATTCTATGAGGAGAGGGAAGCATTCTAAAAGAAGGGGGATACTGCACATGGAAGAGATCAAAATTGGGTCGGCTGTTATAAAATAAAACGAGAGAATTTTAGAGAGACAAGAAGGGTGTGAGGGTCTTTTCTTAAATATATTGATTCTTTGATTAATATATTCTTCCTTTTGACCAGACTCAAAGAAGAGAGGGAAGCATTCTAAAGGAAGGGGGATACTGCACATGGAAGAGATCAAAATTGGGTCGGCTGTTATAAAATAAAACGAGAGAATTTTAGAGAGACAAGAAGGGTGTGAGGGTCTTTTCTTTAATATCTTGATTCTTTGATTAATATATTCTTCCTTTTGACCAGACTCTATGAGGAGAGGGAAGCATTCTTAAAGAAGGGGGATACTGCACATGGAAGAGATCAAAATTGGGTCGGCTGTTATAAAATAAAACGAGAGAATTTTAGAGAGACAAGAAGGGTGTGAGGGTCTTTTCTTTAATATATTGATTCTTTGATTAATATATTCTTCCTTTTGACCAGACTCTATGAGGAGAGGGAAGCATTCTAAAAGAAGGGGGATACTGCACATGGAAGAGATCAAAATTGGGTCGGCTGTTATAAAATAAAACGTTAGATTTTTAGAGAGACAAGAAGGGTGTGAGGGTCTTTTCTTAAATATAGAGTTTCTTTGATTAATATATTCTTCCTTTTGACCATACTCAAAGAGGGGAGGGAAGCATTCTAAAGGAAGGGGGATACTGCACATGGAAGAGATCAAAATTGGGTCGGCTGTTATAAAATAAAACGAGAGAATTTTAGAGAGACAAGAAGGGTGTGAGGGTCTTTCCTTTAATATCTTGATTCTTTGATTAATATATTCTTCCTTTTGACCAGACTCTATGAGGAGAGGGAAGCATTCTAAAAGAAGGGGGATACTGCACATGGAAGAGATCAAAATTGGGTCGGCTGTTATAAAATAAAACGAGAGAATTTTAGAGAGACAGGAAGGGTGTGAGGGTCTTTTCTTTAATATATTGATTCTTTGATTAATATATTCTTCCTTTTGACCAGACTCTATGAGGAGAGGGAAGCATTCTAAAAGAAGGGGGATACTGCACATGGAAGAGATCAAAATTGGGTCGGCTGTTATAAAATAAAACGAGAGAATTTTAGAGAGACAAGAAGGGTGTGAGGGTCTATTCTTTAATCTATTGATTCTTTGATTAATATATTCTTCCTTTCGACCAGACTCTATGAGGAGAGGGAAGCATTCTAAAAGAAGGGGGATACTGCACATGGAAGAGATCAAAATTGGGTCGGCTGTTATAAAATAAAACAAGAGAATTTTAGAGAGACAAGAAGGGTGTGAGGTTCTTTTCTTTAATATATTGATTCTTTGATTAATATATTCTTCCTTTTGACCAGAATCTATGAGGAGAGGGAAGCATTCTAAAAGAAGGGGGATACTGCACATGGAAGAGATCAAAATTGGGTCGGCTGTTATAAAATAAAACGAGAGAATTTTAGAGAGACAAGAAGGGTGTGAGGGTCTATTCTTTAATATATTGATTCTTTGATTAATATATTCTTCCTTTCGACCAGACTCTATGAGGAGAGGGAAGCATTCTAAAAGAAAGGGGATACTGCACATGGAAGAGATCAAAATTGGGTCCGCTGTTATAAAATAAAACGAGAGAATTTTAGAGAGACAAGAAGGGTGTGAGGTTCTTTTCTTTAATATATTGATTCTTTGATAAATATATTCTTCCTTTTGACCAGAATCTATCAGGACAGGGAAGCATTCTAAAGGAAGGGGGATACTGCACATGAAGGAGATCAAAAAGGGTCGGCTGTTATAAAATAAAACAAGAGAATTTTAGAAAGACAAGATGGGTGAGAGGGTCTTTTCTTCAATATATTGATTATTTGAATAATATATTCTTCCTTTTGACCAGACTCAAAGAGGAGAGGGAAGCATTCTAAAGGAAGGGGGATACTGCACATGGAAGAGATCAAAATTGGGTCGGCTGTTATAAAATAAAACGAGAGAATTTTAGAGAGACAAGAAGGGTGTGAGGGTCTTTCCTTTAATATCTTGATTCTTTGATTAATATATTCTTCCTTTTGACCAGACTCTATGAGGAGAGGGAAGCATTCTAAAAGAAGGGGGATACTGCACATGGAAGAGATCAAAATTGGGTCGGCTGTTATAAAATAAAACGAGAGAATTTTAGAGAGACAAGAAGGGTGTGAGGGTCTTTTCTTTAATATATTGATTCTTTGATTAATATATTCTTCCTTTTGACCAGACTCTATGAGGAGAGGGAAGCATTCTAAAAGAAGGGGGATACTGCACATGGAAGAGATCAAAATTGGGTCGGCTGTTATAAAATAAAACTTTAGAATTTTAGAGAGACAAGAAGGGTGTGAGGGTCTTTTCTTAAATATAGAGTTTCTTTGATTAATATATTCTTCCTTTTGACCAGACTCAAAGAGGAGAGGGAAGCATTCTAAAGGAAGGGGGATACTGCACATGGAAGAGATCAAAATTGGGTCGGCTGTTATAAAATAAAACGAGAGAATTTTAGAGGGACAAGAAGGGTGTGAGGGTCTTTCCTTTAATATCTCGATTCTTTGATTAATATATTCTTCCTTTTGACCAGACTCTATGAGGAGAGGGAAGCATTCTAAAAGAAGGGGGATACTGCACATGGAAGAGATCAAAATTGGGTCGGCTGTTATAAAATAAAACGAGAGAATTTTAGAGAGACAAGAAGGGTGTGAGGGTCTATTCTTTAATCTATTGATTCTTTGATTAATATATTCTTCCTTTCGACCAGACTCTATGAGGAGAGGGAAGCATTCTAAAAGAAGGGGGATACTGCACATGGAAGAGATCAAAATTGGGTCGGCTGTTATAAAATAAAACGAGAGAATTTTAGAGAGACAAGAAGGGTGTGAGGGTCTATTCTTTAATCTATTGATTCTTTGATTAATATATTCTTCCTTTTGACCAGAATCTATGAGGAGAGGGAAGCATTCTAAAAGAAGGGGGATACTGCACATGGAAGAGATCAAAATTGGGTCGGCTGTTATAAAATAAAACTTTAGAATTTTAGAGAGACAAGAAGGGTGTGAGGGTCTTTTCTTTAATATATTGATTCTTTGATTAATATATTCTTCCTTTTGACCAGACTCTATGAGGAGAGGGAAGCATTCTAAAAGAAGGGGGATACTGCACATGGAAGAGATCAAAATTGGGTCGGCTGTTATAAAATGAAACGAGAGAATTTTAGAGAGACAAGAAGGGTGTGAGGTTCTTTTCTTTAATATACTGATTCTTTGATTAATATATTCTTCCTTTTGACCAGAATCTATGAGGAGAGGGAAGCATTCTAAAGGAAGGGGGATACTGCACATTGAGGAGATCAAAATTGGGTCGGCTGTTATAAAATAAAACGAGAGAATTTTAGAGAGACAAGAAGGGTGTGAGGTTCTTTTCTTTAATATATTGATTCTTTGATTAATATATTCTTCCTTTTGACTAGAATCTATGAGGAGAGGGAAGCATTCTAAAAGAAGGGGGATACTGCACATGGAAGAGATCAAAATTGGGTCGGCTGTTATAAAATAAAACGAGAGAATTTTAGAGAGACAAGAAGGGTGTGAGTGTCTATTCTTAAATATATTGATTCTTTGATTAATATATTCTTCCTTTCGACCAGACTCTATGAGGAGAGGGAAGCATTCTAAAAGAAAGGGGATACTGCACATGGAAGAGATCAAAATTGGGTCAGCTGTTATAAAATAAAACGAGAGAATTTTAGAGAGACAAGAAGGGTGTGAGGTTCTTTTCTTTAATATATTGATTCTTTGATAAATATATTCTTCCTTTTGACCAGAATCTATGAGGAGAGGGAAGCATTCTAAAGGAAGGGGGATACTGCACATGGAAGAGATTAAAATTGGGTCGACTGTTATAAAGTAAAACGAGAGAATTTTAGAGAGACAAGAAGGGTGTAAGGGTCTTTTCTTAAATATATTGATTCTTTGATTAATATATTCTTCCTTTTGACCAGACTCTATGAGGAGAGGGAAGCATTCTAAAAGAAGGGGGATACTGCACATGGAAGAGATTAAAATTGGGTCGGCTGTTATAAAATAAAACGAGAGAATTTTTGAGAGACAAGAAGGGTGTGAGGGTCTTTTCTTAAATATATTGATTCTTTGATTAATATATTCTTCCTTTTGACCAGACTCAAAGAGGAGAGGGAAGCATTCTAAAGGAAGGGGGATACTGCACATGGAAGAGATCAAAATTGGGTCGGCTGTTATAAAATAAAACGAGAGAATTTTAGAGAGACAAGAAGGGTGTGAGGGTCTTTTCTTTAATATCTTGATTCTTTGATTAATATATTCTTCCTTTTGACCAGACTCTATGAGGAGAGGGAAGCATTCTAAAAGAAGGGGGATACTGCACATGGAAGAGATCAAAATTGGGTCGGCTGTTATAAAATAAAACGAGAGAATTTTAGAGAGACAAGAATGGTGTGAGGGTCTTTTCTTTAATATATTGATTCTTTGATTAATATATTCTTCCTTTTGACCAGACTTTATGAAGAGAGGGAAGCATTCTAAAAGAAGGGGGATACTGCACATGGAAGAGATCAAAATTGGGTCGGCTGTTATAAAATAAAACGTTAGAATTTTAGAGAGACAAGAAGGGTGTGAGGGTCTTTTCTTAAATATAGAGTTTCTTTGATTAATATATTCTTCCTTTTGACCAGACTCAAAGAGGAGAGGGAAGCATTCTAAAGGAAGGGGGATACTGCACATGGAAGAGATCAAAATTGGGTCGGCTGTTATAAAATAAAACGAGAGAATTTCAGAGAGACAAGAAGGGTGTGAGGGTCTTTCCTTTAATATCTCGATTCTTTGATTAATATATTCTTCCTTTTGACCAGACTCTATGAGGAGAGGGAAGCATTCTAAAAGAAGGGGGATACTGCACATGGAAGAGATCAAAATTGGGTCGGCTGTTATAAAATAAAACGAGAGAATTTTAGAGAGACAAGAAGGGTGTGAGGGTCTTTTCTTTAATATCTTGATTCTTTGATTAATATATTCTTCCTTTTGACCAGACTCTATGAGGAGAGGGAAGCATTCTAAAAGAAGGGGGATACTGCACATGGAAGAGATCAAAATTGGGTCGGCTGTTATAAAATAAAACGAGAGAATTTTAGAGAGACAAGAAGGGTGTGAGGGTCTTTTCTTAAATATATTGATTCTTTGATTAATATATTCTTCCTCTTGACCAAACTCTATGAGTAGAGGGAAGCATTCTAAAAGAAGGGGGATACTGCACATGGAAGAGATCAAAATTGGGTCCGCTGTTATAAAATAAAACGAGAGAATTTTAGAGAGACAAGAAGGGTGTGAGGTTCTTTTCTTTAATATATTGATTCTTTGATAAATATATTCTTCCTTTTGACCAGAATCTATCAGGAGAGGGAAGCATTCTAAAGGAAGGGGGATACTGCACATGAAGGAGATCAAAAAGGGTCGGCTGTTATAAAATAAAACGAGAGAATTTTAGAAAGACAAGATGGATGAGAGGGTCTTTTCTTCAATATATTGATTATTTGAATAATATATTCTTCCTTTTGACCAGACTCAAAGAGGAGAGGGAAGCATTCTAAAGGAAGGGGGATACTGCACATGGAAGAGATCAAAATTGGGTCGGCTGTTATAAAATAAAACGAGAGAATTTTAGAGAGACAAGAAGGGTGTGAGGGTCTTTCCTTTAATATCTTGATTCTTTGATTAATATATTCTTCCTTTTGACCAGACTCTATGAGGAGAGGGAAGCATTCTAAAAGAAGGGGGATACTGCACATGGAAGAGATCAAAATTGGGTCGGCTGTTATAAAATAAAACGAGAGAATTTTAGAGAGACAAGAAGGGTGTGAGGGTCTTTTCTTTAATATATTGATTCTTTGATTAATATATTCTTCCTTTTGACCAGACTCTATGAGGAGAGGGAAGCATTCTAAAAGAAGGGGGATACTGCACATGGAAGAGATCAAAATTGGGTCGGCTGTTATAAAATAAAACTTTAGAATTTTAGAGAGACAAGAAGGGTGTGAGGGTCTTTTCTTAAATATAGAGTTTCTTTGATTAATATATTCTTCCTTTTGACCAGACTCAAAGAGGAGAGGGAAGCATTCTAAAGGAAGGGGGATACTGCACATGGAAGAGATCAAAATTGGGTCGGCTGTTATAAAATAAAACGAGAGAATTTTAGAGGGACAAGAAGGGTGTGAGGGTCGTTCCTTTAATATCTCGATTCTTTGATTAATATATTCTTCCTTTTGACCAGACTCTATGAGGAGAAGGAAGCATTCTAAAAGAAGGGGGATACTGCACATGGAAGAGATCAAAATTGGGTCGGCTGTTATAAAATAAAACGAGAGAATTTTAGAGAGACAAGAAGGGTGTGAGGGTCTATTCTTTAATCTATTGATTCTTTGATTAATATATTCTTCCTTTCGACCAGAATCTATGAGGAGAGGGAAGAATTCTAAAAGAAGGGGGATACTGCACATGGAAGAGATCAAAATTGGGTCGGCTGTTATAAAATAAAACTTTAGAATTTTAGAGAGACAAGAAGGGTGTGAGGGTCTTTTCTTTAATATATTGATTCTTTGATTCATATATTCTTCCTTTTGACCAGACTCTATGAGGAGAGGGAAGCATTCTAAAAGAAGGGGGATACTGCACATGGAAGAGATCAAAATTGGGTCGGCTGTTATAAAATAAAACGAGAGAATTTTAGAGAGACAAGAAGGGTGTGAGGTTCTTTTCTTTAATATATTGATTCTTTGATTAATATATTCTTCCTTTTGACCAGAATCTATGAGGAGAGGGAAGCATTCTAAAGGAAGGGGGATACTGCACATTGAGGAGATCAAAATTGGGTCGGCTGTTATAAAATAAAACGAGAGAATTTTAGAGAGACAAGAAGGGTGTGAGGTTCTTTTCTTTAATATATTGATTCTTTGATTAATATATTCTTCCTTTTGACCAGAATCTATGAGGAGAGGGAAGCATTCTAAAAGAAGGGGGATACTGCACATGGAAGAGATCAAAATTGGGTCGGCTGTTATAAAATAAAACGAGAGAATTTTAGAGAGACAAGAAGGGTGTGAGGGTCTATTCTTAAATATATTGATTCTTTGATTAATATATTCTTCCTTTCGACCAGACTCTATGAGGAGAGGGAAGCATTCTAAAAGAAAGGGGATACTGCACATGGAAGAGATCAAAATTGGGTCAGCTGTTATAAAATAAAACGAGAGAATTTTAGAGAGACAAGAAGGGTGTGAGGTTCTTTTCTTTAATATATTGATTCTTTGATAAATATATTCTTCCTTTTGACCAGAATCTATGAGGAGAGGGAAGCATTCTAAAGGAAGGGGGATACTGCACATGGAAGAGATTAAAATTGGGTCGACTGTTATAAAGTAAAACGAGAGAATTTTAGAGAGACAAGAAGGGTGTGAGGGTCTTTTCTTAAATATATTGATTCTTTGATTAATATATTCTTCCTTTTGACCAGACTCTATGAGGAGAGGGAAGCATTCTAAAAGAAGGGGGATACTGCACATGGAAGAGATTAAAATTGGGTCAGCTGTTATAAAATAAAACGAGAGAATTTTAGAGAGACAAGAAGGGTGTGAGGGTCTTTTCTTAAATATATTGATTCTTTGATTAATATATTCTTCCTTTTGACCAGACTCAAAGAGGAGAGGGAAGCATTCTAAAGGAAGGGGGATACTGCACATGGAAGAGATCAAAATTGGGTCGGCTGTTATAAAATAAAACGAGAGAATTTTAGAGAGACAAGAATGGTGTGAGGGTCTTTTCTTTAATATATTGATTCTTTGATTAATATATTCTTCCTTTTGACCAGACTTTATGAAGAGAGGGAAGCATTCTAAAAGAAGGGGGATACTGCACATGGAAGAGATCAAAATTGGGTCGGCTGTTATAAAATAAAACGTTAGAATTTTAGAGAGACAAGAAGGGTGCGAGGGTCTTTTCTTAAATATAGAGTTTCTTTGATTAATATATTCTTCCTTTTGACCAGACTCAAAGAGGAGAGGGAAGCATTCTAAAGGAAGGGGGATACTGCACATGGAAGAGATCAAAATTGGGTCGGCTGTTATAAAATAAAACGAGAGAATTTCAGAGAGACAAGAAGGGTGTGAGGGTCTTTCCTTTAATATCTCGATTCTTTGATTAATATATTCTTCCTTTTGACCAGACTCTATGAGGAGAGGGAAGCATTCTAAAAGAAGGGGGATACTGCACATGGAAGAGATCAAAATTGGGTCGGCTGTTATAAAATAAAACGAGAGAATTTTAGAGAGACAAGAAGGGTGTGAGGGTCTTTTCTTTAATATCTTGATTCTTTGATTAATATATTCTTCCTTTTGACCAGACTCTATGAGGAGAGGGAAGCATTCTAAAAGAAGGGGGATACTGCACATGGAAGAGATCAAAATTGGGTCGGCTGTTATAAAATAAAACGAGAGAATTTTAGAGAGACAAGAAGGGTGTGAGGGTCTTTTCTTAAATATATTGATTCTTTGATTAATATATTCTTCCTCTTGACCAAACTCTATGAGTAGAGGGAAGCATTCTAAAAGAAGGGGGATACTGCACATGGAAGAGATCAAAATTGGGTCGGCTGTTATAAAATAAAACGAGAGAATTTTAGAGAGACAAGAAGGGTGTGATGGTGCTTTCTTCAATATATTGATTCCTTGATTAATATATTCTTCCTTTTGACCAGACTCTATGAGGAGAGGGAAGCATTCTAAAAGAAGGGGGATACTGCACATGGAAGAGATCAAAATTGGGTCGGCTGTTATAAAATAAAACGAGAGAATTTTAGAGAGACAAGAAGGGTGTGAGGGTCTATTCTTTAATCTATTGATTATTTGATTAATATATTCTTCCTTTCGACCAGACTCTATGAGGAGAGGGAAGCATTCTAAAAGAAGGGGGATACTGCACATGGAAGAGATCAAAATTGGGTCGGCTGTTATAAAATACAACGAGAGAATTTTAGAGAGACAAGAAGGGTGTGAGGTTCTTTTCTTTAATATATTGATTCTTTGATTAATATATTCTTCCTTTTGACTAGAATCTATGAGGAGAGGGAAGCATTCTAAAGGAAGGGGGATACTGCACATTGAGGAGATCAAAATTGGGTCGGCTGTTATAAAATAAAACGAGAGAATTTTAGAGAGACAAGATTGGTGATAGGGTCTTTTCTTTCATATATTGATTCTTTGATTAATATATTCTTCCTTTTGACCAGACTCTATGAGGAGAAGGAAGCATTCTAAAAGAAGGGGGATACTGCACATGGAAGAGATCAAAATTGGGTCGGCAGTTATAAAATAAAACGAGAGAATTTTAGAGAAACAAGAAGAGTGTGAGGGTCTTTTCTTAAATATATTGATTCTTTGATTAATATATTCTTCCTCTTGACCAAACTCTATGAGGAGAGGGAAGCATTCTAAAAGAAGGGGGATACTGCAGATGGAAGAGATCAAAATTGGGTCGGCTGTTATAAAATAAAACGTTAGAATTTTAGAGAGACAAGAAGGGTGTGAGGGTCTTTTCTTTAATATATTGATTCCTTGATTAATATATTCTTCCTTTTGACCAGACTCTATGAGGAGAGGGAAGCATTCTAAAAGAAGGGGGATACTGCAGATGGAAGAGATCAAAATTGGGTCGGCTGTTATAAAATAAAACGTTAGAATTTTAGAGAGACAAGAAGGGTGTGAGGGTCTTTTCTTAAATATAGAGTTTCTTTGATTAATTTATTCTTCCTTTTGACCTGACTCAAAGAGGAGAGGGAAGCATTCTAAAAGAAGGGGGATACTGCACATGGAAGAGATCAAAATTGGGTCGGCTGTTATAAAATAAAACGAGCGAATTTTAGAGAGACAAGAAGGGTGTGAGGTTCTTTTCTTTAATATATTGATTCTTTGATTAATATATTCTTCCTTTTGACCAGAATCTATGAGGAGAGGGAAGCATTCTAAAGGAAGGGGGATACTGCACATGAAGGAGATCAAAATTGGGTCGGCTGTTATAAAATAAAACGAGAGAATTTTAGAGAGACAAGATGGGTCAGAGGGTCTTTTCTTTAATATATTGATTCTTTGAATAATATATTCTTCCTTTTGACCAGACTCTATGAGGAGAGGGAAGCATTCTAAAAGAAGGGGGATACTGCACATGGAAGAGATCAAAATTGGGTCGGCTGTTATAAAATAAAACGAGAGAATTTTAGAGAGACAAGATGGGTGTGAGGGTCTTTTCTTTAATATATTGATTCTTTGATTAATATATTCTTCCTTTTGACCAGACTCTATGAGGAGAGGGAAGCATTCTAAAAGAAGGGGGATACTGCACATGGAAGAGATCAAAATTGGGTCGGCTGTTATAAAATAAAACGAGAGAATTTTAGAGAGACAAGAAGGGTGTGAGGTTCTTTTCTTTAATATATTGATTCTTTGATTAATATATTCTTCCTTTTGACCAGAATCTATGAGGAGAGGGAAGCATTCTAAAAGAAGGGGGATACTGCACATGGAAGAGATCAAAATTGGGTCGGCTGTTATAAAATAAAACGAGAGAATTTTAGAGAGACAAGAAGGGTGTGAGGGTCTATTCTTTAATATATTGATTCTTTGATTAATATATTCTTCCTTTCGACCAGACTCTATGAGGAGAGGGAAGCATTCTAAAAGAAAGGGGATACTGCACATGAAAGAGATCAAAATTGGGTCAGCTGTTATAAAATAAAACGAGAGAATTTTAGAGAGACAAGAAGGGTGTGAGGTTCTTTTCTTTAATATATTGATTCTTTGATAAATATATTCTTCCTTTTGACCAGAATCTATCAGGAGAGGGAAGCATTCTAAAGGAAGGGGGATACTGCACATGAAGGAGATCAAAAAGGGTCGGCTGTTATAAAATAAAACGAGAGAATTTTAGAGAGACAAGATGGGTGAGAGGGTCTTTTCTTCAATATATTGATTATTTGAATAATATATTCTTCCTTTTGACCAGACTCAAAGAGGAGAGGGAAGCATTCTAAAGGAAGGGGGATACTGCACATGGAAGAGATCAAAATTTGGTCGGCTGTTATAAAATAAAACGAGAGAATTTTAGAGAGACAAGAAGGGTGTGAGGGTCTTTCCTTTAATATCTTGATTCTTTGATTAATATATTCTTCCTTTTGACCAGACTCTATGAGGAGAGGGAAGCATTCTAAAAGAAGGGGGATACTGCACATGGAAGAGATCAAAATTGGGTCGGCTGTTATAAAATAAAACGAGAGAATTTTAGAGAGACAAGAAGGGTGTGAGGGTCTTTTCTTTAATATATTGATTCTTTGATTAATATATTCTTCCTTTTGACCAGACTCTATGAGGAGAGGGAAGCATTCTAAAAGAAGGGGGATACTGCACATGAAAGAGATCAAAATTGGGTCGGCTGTTATAAAATAAAACGTTAGAATTTTAGAGAGACAAGAAGGGTGTGAGGGTCTTTTCTTAAATATAGAGTTTCTTTGATTAATATATTCTTCCTTTTGACCAGACTCAAAGAGGAGAGGGAAGCATTCTAAAGGAAGGGGGATACTGCACATGGAAGAGATCAAAATTGGGTCGGCTGTTATAAAATAAAACGAGAGAATTTTAGAGAGACAAGAAGGGTGTGAGGGTCTTTCCTTTAATATCTCGATTCTTTGATTAATATATTCTTCCTTTTGACCAGACTCTATGAGGAGAGGGAAGCATTCTAAAAGAAGGGGGATACTGCACATGGAAGAGATCAAAATTGGGTCGGCTGTTATAAAATAAAACGAGAGAATTTTAGAGAGACAAGAAGGGTGTGAGGGTCTTTTCTTTAATATATTGATTCTTTGATTAATATATTCTTCCTTTTGACCAGACTCTATGAGGAGAGGGAAGCATTCTAAAAGAAGGGGGATACTGCACATGGAAGAGATCAAAATTGGGTCGGCTGTTATAAAATAAAACGAGAGAATTTTAGAGAGAGACAAGAAGGGTGTGAGGGTCTTTTCTTAAATATGATGATTCTTTGATTAATATATTCTTCCTCTTGACCAAACTCTATGAGTAGAGGGAAGCATTCTAAAAGAAGGGGGATACTGCACATGGAAGAGATCAAAATTGGGTCGGCTGTTATAAAATAAAACTTTAGAATTTTAGAGAGACAAGAAGGGTGTGAGGTTCTTTTCTTTAATATATTGATTCTTTGATTAATATATTCTTCCTTTTGACCAGAATCTATGAGGAGAGGGAAGCATTCTAAAAGAAGGGGGATACTGCACATGGAAGAGATCAAAATTGGGTCGGCTGTTATAAAATAAAACGAGAGAATTTTAGAGGGACAAGAAGGGTGTGAGGGTCTATTCTTAAATATATTGATTCTTTGATTAATATATTCTTCCTTTCGACCAGACTCTATGAGGAGAGGGAAGCATTCTAAAAGAAAGGGGATACTGCACATGGAAGAGATCAAAATTGGGTCAGCTGTTATAAAATAAAACGAGAGAATTTTAGAGAGACAAGAAGGGTGTGAGGTTCTTTTCTTTAATATATTGATTCTTTGATAAATATATTCTTCCTTTTGACCAGAATCTATGAGGAGAGGGAAGCATTCTAAAGGAAGGGGGATACTGCACATGGAAGAGATTAAAATTGGGTCGACTGTTATAAAGTAAAACGAGAGAATTTTAGAGAGACAAGAAGGGTGTGAGGGTCTTTTCTTAAATATATTGATTCTTTGATTAATATATTCTTCCTTTTGACCAGACTCTATGAGGAGAGGGAAGCATTCTAAAAGAAGGGGGATACTGCACATGGAAGAGATTAAAATTGGGTCGGCTGTTATAAAATAAAACGAGAGAATTTTAGAGAGACAAGAAGGGTGTGAGGGTCTTTTCTTAAATATATTGATTCTTTGATTAATATATTCTTCCTTTTGACCAGACTCAAAGAGGAGAGGGAAGCATTCTAAAGGAAGGGGGATACTGCACATGGAAGAGATCAAAATTGGGTCGGCTGTTATAAAATAAAACGAGAGAATTTTAGAGAGACAAGAAGGGTGTGAGGGTCTTTTCTTTAATATCTTGATTCTTTGATTAATATATTCTTCCTTTTGACCAGACTCTATGAGGAGAGGGAAGCATTCTAAAAGAAGGGGGATACTGCACATGGAAGAGATCAAAATTGGGTCGGCTGTTATAAAATAAAACGAGAGAATTTTAGAGAGACAAGAATGGTGTGAGGGTCTTTTCTTTAATATATTGATTCTTTGATTAATATATTCTTCCTTTTGACCAGACTTTATGAAGAGAGGGAAGCATTCTAAAAGAAGGGGGATACTGCACATGGAAGAGATCAAAATTGGGTCGGCTGTTATAAAATAAAACGTTAGAATTTTAGAGAGACAAGAAGGGTGTGAGGGTCTTTTCTTAAATATAGAGTTTCTTTGATTAATATATTCTTCCTTTTGACCAGACTCAAAGAGGAGAGGGAAGCATTCTAAAGGAAGGGGGATACTGCACATGGAAGAGATCAAAATTGGGTCGGCTGTTATAAAATAAAACGAGAGAATTTCAGAGAGACAAGAAGGGTGTGAGGGTCTTTCCTTTAATATCTCGATTCTTTGATTAATATATTCTTCCTTTTGACCAGACTCTATGAGGAGAGGGAAGCATTCTAAAAGAAGGGGGATACTGCACATGGAAGAGATCAAAATTGGGTCGGCTGTTATAAAATAAAACGAGAGAATTTTAGAGAGACAAGAAGGGTGTGAGGGTCTTTTCTTTAATATATTGATTCTTTGATTAATATATTCTTCCTTTTGACCAGACTCTATGAGGAGAGGGAAGCATTCTAAAAGAAGGGGGATACTGCACATGGAAGAGATCAAAATTGGGTCGGCTGTTATAAAATAAAACGAGAGAATTTTAGAGAGACAAGAAGGGTGTGAGGGTCTTTTCTTAAATATATTGATTCTTTGATTAATATATTCTTCCTCTTGACCAAACTCTATGAGTAGAGGGAAGCATTCTAAAAGAAGGGGGATACTGCACATGGAAGAGATCAAAATTGGGTCGGCTGTTATAAAATAAAACGAGAGAATTTTAGAGAGACAAGAAGGGTGTGATGGTGCTTTCTTCAATATATTGATTCCTTGATTAATATATTCTTCCTTTTGACCAGACTCTATGAGGAGAGGGAAGCATTCTAAAAGAAGGGGGATACTGCACATGGAAGAGATCAAAATTGGGTCGGCTGTTATAAAATAAAACGAGAGAATTTTACAGAGACAAGAAGGGTGTGAGGGTCTATTCTTTAATCTATTGATTCTTTGATTAATATATTCTTCCTTTCGACCAGACTCTATGAGGAGAGGGAAGCATTCTAAAAGAAGGGGGATACTGCACATGGAAGAGATCAAAATTGGGTCGGCTGTTATAAAATTCAACGAGAGAATTTTAGAGAGACAAGAAGGGTGTGAGGTTCTTTTCTTTAATATGTTGATTCTTTGATTAATATATTCTTCCTTTTGACTAGAATCTATGAGGAGAGGGAAGCATTCTAAAGGAAGGGGGATACTGCACATTGAGGAGATCAAAATTGGGTCGGCTGTTATAAAATAAAACGAGAGAATTTTAGAGAGACAAGATTGGTGATAGGGTCTTTTCTTTCATATATTGATTCTTTGATTAATATATTCTTCCTTTTGACCAGACTCTATGAGGAGAAGGAAGCATTCTAAAAGAAGGGGGATACTGCACATAGAAGAGATCAAAATTGGGTCGGCAGTTATAAAATAAAACGAGAGAATTTTTGAGAGACAAGAAGAGTGTGAGGGTCTTTTCTTAAATATATTGATTCTTTGATTAATATATTCTTCCTCTTGACCAAACTCTATGAGGAGAGGGAAGCATTCTAAAAGAAGGGGGATACTGCACATGGAAGAGATCAAAATTGGGTCGGCTGTTATAAAATAAAACGAGAGAATTTTAGAGAGACAAGAAGTGTGTGAGGGTCTTTTCTTTAATATATTGATTCCTTGATTAATATATTCTTCCTTTTGACCAGACTCTATGAGGAGAGGGAAGCATTCTAAAAGAAGGGGGATACTGCAGATGGAAGAGATCAAAATTGGGTCGGCTGTTATAAAATAAAACGTTAGAATTTTAGAGAGACAAGAAGGTTGTGAGGGTCTTTTCTTAAATATAGAGTTTCTTTGATTAATTTATTCTTCCTTTTGACCTGACTCAAAGAGGAGAGGGAAGCATTCTAAAAGAAGGGGGATACTGCACATGGAAGAGATCAAAATTGGGTCGGCTGTTATAAAATAAAACGAGCGAATTTTAGAGAGACAAGAAGGGTGTGAGGTTCTTTTCTTTAATATATTGATTCTTTGATTAATATATTCTTCCTTTTGACCAGAATCTATGAGGAGAGGGAAGCATTCTAAAGGAAGGGGGATACTGCACATGAAGGAGATCAAAATTGGGTCGGCTGTTATAAAATAAAACGAGAGAATTTTAGAGAGACAAGAAGGGTGTGAGGGTCTATTCTTTAATATATTGATTCTTTGATTAATATATTCTTCCTTTCGACCAGACTCTATGAGGAGAGGGAAGCATTCTAAAAGAAAGGGGATACTGCACATGGAAGAGATCAAAATTGGGTCAGCTGTTATAAAATAAAACGAGAGAATTTTAGAGAGACAAGAAGGGTGTGAGGTTCTTTTCTTTAATATATTGATTCTTTGATAAATATATTCTTCCTTTTGACCAGAATCTATCAGGAGAGGGAAGCATTCTAAAGGAAGGGGGATACTGCACATGAAGGAGATCAAAAAGGGTCGGCTGTTATAAAATAAAACGAGAGAATTTTAGAGAGACAAGATGGGTGAGAGGGTCTTTTCTTCAATATATTGATTATTTGAATAATATATTCTTCCTTTTGACCAGACTCAAAGAGGAGAGGGAAGCATTCTAAAGGAAGGGGGATACTGCACATGGAAGAGATCAAAATTTGGTCGGCTGTTATAAAATAAAACGAGAGAATTTTAGAGAGACAAGAAGGGTGTGAGGGTCTTTCCTTTAATATCTTGATTCTTTGATTAATATATTCTTCCTTTTGACCAGACTCTATGAGGAGAGGGAAGCATTCTAAAAGAAGGGGGATACTGCACATGGAAGAGATCAAAATTGGGTCGGCTGTTATAAAATAAAACGAGAGAATTTTAGAGAGACAAGAAGGGTGTGAGGGTCTTTTCTTTAATATATTGATTCTTTGATTAATATATTCTTCCTTTTGACCAGACTCTATGAGGAGAGGGAAGCATTCTAAAAGAAGGGGGATACTGCACATGGAAGAGATCAAAATTGGGTCGGCTGTTATAAAATAAAACGTTAGAATTTTAGAGAGACAAGAAGGGTGTGAGGGTCTTTTCTTAAATATAGAGTTTCTTTGATTAATATATTCTTCCTTTTGACCAGACTCAAAGAGGAGAGGGAAGCATTCTAAAGGAAGGGGGATACTGCACATGGAAGAGATCAAAATTGGGTCGGCTGTTATAAAATAAAACGAGAGAATTTTAGAGAGACAAGAAGGGTGTGAGGGTCTTTCCTTTAATATCTCGATTCTTTGATTAATATATTCTTCCTTTTGACCAGACTCTATGAGGAGAGGGAAGCATTCTAAAAGAAGGGGGATACTGCACATGGAAGAGATCAAAATTGGGTCGGCTGTTATAAAATAAAACGAGAGAATTTTAGAGAGACAAGAAGGGTGTGAGGGTCTTTTCTTTAATATATTGATTCTTTGATTAATATATTCTTCCTTTTGACCAGACTCTATGAGGAGAGGGAAGCATTCTAAAAGAAGGGGGATACTGCACATGGAAGAGATCAAAATTGGGTCGGCTGTTATAAAATAAAACGAGAGAATTTTAGAGAGACAAGAAGGGTGTGAGGGTCTTTTCTTTAATATATTGATTCTTTGATTAATATATTCTTCCTTTTGACCAGACTCTATGAGGAGAGGGAAGCATTCTAAAAGAAGGGGGATACTGCACATGGAAGAGATCAAAATTGGGTCGGCTGTTATAAAATAAAACGAGAGAATTTTAGAGAGACAAGAAGGGTGTGAGGGTCTATTCTTTAATCTATTGATTCTTTGATTAATATATTCTTCCTTTCGACCAGACTCTATGAGGAGAGGGAAGCATTCTAAAAGAAGGGGGATACTGCACATGGAAGAGATCAAAATTGGGTCGGCTGTTATAAAATACAACGAGAGAAATTTAGAGAGACAAGAAGGGTGTGAGGTTCTTTTCTTTAATATATTGATTCTTTGATTAATATATTCTTCCTTTTGACCAGAATCTATGAGGAGAGGGAAGCATTCTAAAGGAAGGGGGATACTGCACATTGAGGAGATCAAAATTGGGTCGGCTGTTATAAAATAAAACGAGAGAATTTTAGAGAGACAAGAAGGGTGTGAGGGTCTTTTCTTTAATATATTGATTCTTTGATTAATATATTCTTCCTTTTGACCAGACTCTATGAGGAGAGGGAAGCATTCTAAAAGAAGGGGGATACTGCACATGGAAGAGATCAAAATTGGGTCGGCTGTTATAAAATAAAACGAGAGAATTTTAGAGAGACAAGAAGGTTGTGAGGGTCTATTCTTTAATCTATTGATTCTTTGATTAATATATTCTTCCTTTCGACCAGACTCTATGAGGAGAGGGAAGCATTCTAAAAGAAGGGGGATACTGCACATGGAAGAGATCAAAATTGGGTCGTCTGTTATAAAATAAAACGAGAGAATTTTAGAGAGACAAGAAGGGTGTGAGGTTCTTTTCTTTAATATATTGATTCTTTGATTAATATATTCTTCCTTTTGACCAGAATCTATGAGGAGAGGGAAGCATTCTAAAAGAAGGGGGATACTGCACATGGAAGAGATCAAAATTGGGTCGGCTGTTATAAAATAAAACGAGAGAATTTTAGAGAGACAAGAAGGGTGTTAGGGTCTATTCTTAAATATATTGATTCTTTGATTAATATATTCTTCCTTTCGACCAGACTCTATGAGGAGAGGGAAGCATTCTAAAAGAAAGGGGATACTGCACATGGAAGAGATCAAAATTGGGTCAGCTGTTATAAAATAAAACGAGAGAATTTAGAGAGACAAGAAGGGTGTGAGGTTCTTTTCTTTAATATATTGATTCTTTGATAAATATATTCTTCCTTTTGACCAGAATCTATCAGGAGAGGGAAGCACTCTAAAGGAAGGGGGATACTGCACATGAAGGAGATCAAAATTGGGTCGGCTGTTATAAAATAAAACGAGAGAATTTTAGAGAGACAAGATGGGTGGGAGGGTCTTTTCTTTAATATATTGATTCTTTGAATAATATATTCTTCCTTTTGACCAGACTCTATGAGGAGAGGGAAGCATTCTAAAAGAAGGGGGATACTGCACATGGAAGAGATCAAAATTGGATCGGCTGTTATAAAATAAAACGAGAGAATTTTAGAGAGTCAAGATGGGTGTGAGGGTCTTTTCTTTAATATATTGATTCTTTGATTAATATATTCTTCCTTTTGACCAGATTCTATGAGGAGAGGGAAGCATTCTAAAAGAAGGGGTATACTGCACATGGAAGAGATCAAAATTGGGTCGGCTGTTATAAAATAAAACGAGAGAATTTTAGAGAGACAAGAAGGGTGTCAGGTTCTTTTCTTTAATATATTGATTCTTTGATTAATATATTCTTCCTTTTGACCAGAATCTATGAGGAGAGGGAAGCATTCTAAAGGAAGGGGGATACTGCACATGGAAGAGATTAAAATTGGGTCGACTGTTAAAAAGTAAAACGAGAGAATTTTAGAGAGACAAGAAGGGTGTGAGGGTCTTTTCTTAAATATATTGATTCTTTGATTAATATATTCTTCCTTTTGACCAGACTCTATGAGGAGAGGGAAGCATTCTAAAAGAAGGGGGATACTGCACATGGAAGAGATTAAAATTGGGTCGGCTGTTATAAAATAAAACGAGAGAATTTTAGAGAGACAAGAAGGGTGTGAGGGTCTTTTCTTAAATATATTGATTCTTTGATTAATATATTCTTCCTTTTGACCAGACTCAAAGAGGAGAGGGAAGCATTCTAAAGGAAGGGGGATACTGCACATGGAAGAGATCAAAATTGGGTCGGCTGTTATAAAATAAAACGAGAGAATTTTAGAGAGACAAGAAGGGTGTGAGGGTCTTTTCTTTAATATCTTGATTCTTTGATTAATATATTCTTCCTTCTGACCAGACTCTATGAGGAGAGGGAAGCATTCTAAAAGAAGGGGGATACTGCACATGGAAGAGATCAAAATTGGGTCGGCTGTTATAAAATAAAACGAGAGAATTTTAGAGAGGCAAGAAGGGTGTGAGGGTCTATTCTTTAATCTATTGATTCTTTGATTAATATATTCTTCCTTTCGACCAGACTCTATGAGGAGAGGGAAGCATTCTAAAAGAAGGGGGATACTGCACATGGAAGAGATCAAAATTGGGTCGGCTGTTATAAAATAAAACGAGAGAATTTTAGAGAGACAAGAAGGGTGTGAGGTTCTTTTCTTTAATATATTGATTCTTTGATTAATATATTCTTCCTTTTGACCAGAATCTATGAGGAGAGGGAAGCATTCTAAAAGAAGGGGGATACTGCACATGGAAGAGATCAAAATAGGGTCGGCTGTTATAAAATAAAACGAGAGAATTTTAGAGAGACAAGAAGGGTGTGAGGGTCTATTCTTAAATATATTGATTCTTTGATTAATATATTCTTCCTTTCGACCAGACTCTATGAGGAGAGGGAAGCATTCTAAAAGAAAGGGGATACTGCACATGGAAGAGATCAAAATTGGGTCAGCTGTTATAAAATAAAACGAGAGAATTTTAGAGAGACAAGAAGGGTGTGAGGTTCTTTTCTTTAATATATTGATTCTTTGATAAATATATTCTTCCTTTTGACCAGAATCTATCAGGAGAGGGAAGCATTCTAAAGGAAGGGGGATACTGCACATGAAGGAGATCAAAATTGGGTCGGCTGTTATAAAATAAAACGAGAGAATTTTAGAGAGACAAGATGGGTGGGAGGGTCTTTTCTTTAATATATTGATTCTTTGAATAATATATTCTTCCTTTTGACCAGACTCTATGAGGAGAGGGAAGCATTCTAAAAGAAGGGGGATACTGCACATGGAAGAGATCAAAATTGGGTCGGCTGTTATAAAATAAAACGAGAGAATTTTAGAGAGTCAAGATGGGTGTGAGGGTCTTTTCTTTAATATATTGATTCTTTGATTAATATATTCTTCCTTTTGACCAGATTCTATGAGGAGAGGGAAGCATTCTAAAAGAAGGGGGATACTGCACATGGAAGAGATCAAAATTGGGTCGGCTGTTATAAAATAAAACGAGAGAATTTTAGAGAGACAAGAAGGGTGTCAGGTTCTTTTCTTTAATATATTGATTCTTCGATTAATATATTCTTCCTTTTGACCTGAATCTATGAGGAGAGGGAAGCATTCTAAAAGAAGGGGGATACTGCACATGGAAGAGATTAAAATTGGGTCGACTGTTATAAAGTAAAACGAGAAAATTTTAGAGAGACAAGAAGGGTGTGAGGGTCTTTTCTTAAATATATTGATTCTTTGATTAATATATTCTTCCTTTTGACCAGACTCTATGAGGAGAGGGAAGCATTCTAAAAGAAGGGGGATACTGCACATGGAAGAGATTAAAATTGGGTCGGCTGTTATAAAATAAAACGAGAGAATTTTAGAGAGACAAGAAGGGTGTGAGGGTCTTTTCTTAAATATATTGATTCTTTGATTAATATATTCTTCCTTTTGACCAGACTCAAAGAGGAGAGGGAAGCATTCTAAAGGAAGGGGGATACTGCACATGGAAGAGATCAAAATTGGGTCGGCTGTTATAAAATAAAACGAGAGAATTTTAGAGAGACAAGAAGGGTGTGAGGGTCTTTTCTTTAATATCTAGATTCTTTGATTAATATATTCTTCCTTTTGACCAGACTCTATGAGGAGAGGGAAGCATTCTAAAAGAAGGGGGATACTGCACATGGAAGAGATCAAAATTGGGTCGGCTGTTATAAAATAAAACGAGAGAATTTTAGAGAGGCAAGAAGGGTGTGAGGGTCTATTCTTTAATCTATTGATTCTTTGATTAATATATTCTTCCTTTCGACCAGACTCTATGAGGAGAGGGAAGCATTCTAAAAGAAGGGGGATACTGCACATGGAAGAGATCAAAATTGGGTCGGCTGTTATAAAATAAAACGAGAGAATTTTAGAGAGACAAGAAGGGTGTGAGGTTCTTTTCTTTAATATATTGATTCTTTGATTAATATATTCTTCCTTTTGACCAGAATCTATAAGGAGAGGGAGCATTCTAAAAGAAGGGGGATACTGCACATGGAAGAGATCAAAATTGGGTCGGCTGTTATAAAATAAAACGAGAGAATTTTAGAGAGACAAGAAGGGTGTGAGGGTCTATTCTTAAATATATTGATTCTTTGATTAATATATTCTTCCTTTCGACCAGACTCTATGAGGAGAGGGAAGCATTCTAAAAGAAAGGGGATACTGCACATGGAAGAGATCAAAATTGGGTCAGCTGTTATAAAATAAAACGAGAGAATTTTAGAGAGACAAGAAGGGTGTGAGGTTCTTTTCTTTAATATATTGATTCTTTGATAAATATATTCTTCCTTTTGACCAGAATCTATCAGGAGAGGGAAGCATTCTAAAGGAAGGGGGATACTGCACATGAAGGAGATCAAAATTGGGTCGGCTGTTATAAAATAAAACGAGAGAATTTTAGAGAGACAAGATGGGTGGGAGGGTCTTTTCTTTAATATATTGATTCTTTGAATAATATATTCTTCCTTTTGACCAGACTCTATGAGGAGAGGGAAGCATTCTAAAAGAAGGGGGATACTGCACATGGAAGAGATCAAAATTGGGTCGGCTGTTATAAAATAAAACGAGAGAATTTTAGAGAGTCAAGATGGGTGTGAGGGTCTTTTCTTTAATATATTGATTCTTTGATTAATATATTCTTCCTTTTGACCAGATTCTATGAGGAGAGGGAAGCATTCTAAAAGAAGGGGGATACTGCACATGGAAGAGATCAAAATTGGGTCGGCTGTTATAAAATAAAACGAGAGAATTTTAGAGAGACAAGAAGGGTGTCAGGTTCTTTTCTTTAATATATTGATTCTTTGATTAATATATTCTTCCTTTTGACCTGAATCTATGAGGAGAGGGAAGCATTCTAAAGGAAGGGGGATACTGCACATGGAAGAGATTAAAATTGGGTCGACTGTTATAAAGTAAAACGAGAGAATTTTAGAGAGACAAGAAGGGTGTGAGGGTCTTTTCTTAAATATATTGATTCTTTGATTAATATATTCTTCCTTTTGACCAGACTCTATGAGGAGAGGGAAGCATTCTAAAAGAAGGGGGATACTGCACATGGAAGAGATTAAAATTGGGTCGGCTGTTATAAAATAAAACGAGAGAATTTTAGAGAGACAAGAAGGGTGTGAGGGTCTTTTCTTAAATATATTGATTCTTTGATTAATATATTCTTCCTTTTGACCAGACTCAAAGAGGAGAGGGAAGCATTCTAAAGGAAGGGGGATACTGCACATGGAAGAGATCAAAATTGGGTCGGCTGTTATAAAATAAAACGAGAGAATTTTAGAGAGACAAGAAGGGTGTGAGGGTCTTTTCTTTAATATCTTGATTCTTTGATTAATATATTCTTCCTTTTGACCAGACTCTATGAGGAGAGGGAAGCATTCTAAAAGAAGGGGGATACTGCACATGGAAGAGATCAAAATTGGGTCGGCTGTTATAAAATAAAACGAGAGAATTTTAGAGAGGCAAGAAGGGTGTGAGGGTCTATTCTTTAATCTATTGATTCTTAGATTAATATATTCTTCCTTTCGACCAGACTCTATGAGGAGAGGGAAGCATTCTAAAAGAAGGGGGATACTGCACATGGAAGAGATCAAAATTGGGTCGGCTGTTATAAAATAAAACGAGAGAATTTTAGAGAGACAAGAAGGGTGTGAGGTTCTTTTCTTTAATATATTGATTCTTTGATTAATATATTCTTCCTTTTGACCAGAATCTATGAGGAGAGGGAAGCATTCTAAAAGAAGGGGGATACTGCACATGGAAGAGATCAAAATTGGGTCGGCTGTTATAAAATAAAACGAGAGAATTTTAGAGAGACAAGAAGGGTGTGAGGGTCTATTCTTAAATATATTGATTCTTTGATTAATATATTCTTCCTTTCGACCAGACTCTATGAGGAGAGGGAAGCATTCTAAAAGAAAGGGGATACTGCACATGGAAGAGATCAAAATTGGGTCAGCTGTTATAAAATAAAACGAGAGAATTTTAGAGAGACAAGAAGGGTGTGAGGTTCTTTTCTTTAATATATTGATTCTTTGATAAATATATTCTTCCTTTTGACCAGAATCTATCAGGAGAGGGAAGCATTCTAAAGGAAGGGGGATACTGCACATGAAGGAGATCAAAATTGGGTCGGCTGTTATAAAATAAAACGAGAGAATTTTAGAGAGACAAGATGGGTGGGAGGGTCTTTTCTTTAATATATTGATTCTTTGAATAATATATTCTTCCTTTTGACCAGACTCTATGAGGAGAGGGAAGCATTCTAAAAGAAGGGGGATACTGCACATGGAAGAGATCAAAATTGGGTCGGCTGTTATAAAATAAAACGAGAGAATTTTAGAGAGTCAAGATGGGTGTGAGGGTCTTTTCTTTAATATATTGATTCTTTGATTAATATATTCTTCCTTTTGACCAGATTCTATGAGGAGAGGGAAGCATTCTAAAAGAAGGGGGATACTGCACATGGAAGAGATCAAAATTGGGTCGGCTGTTATAAAATAAAACGAGAGAATTTTAGAGAGACAAGAAGGGTGTCAGGTTCTTTTCTTTAATATATTGATTCTTTGATTAATATATTCTTCCTTTTGACCTGAATCTATGAGGAGAGGGAAGCATTCTAAAGGAAGGGGGATACTGCACATGGAAGAGATTAAAATTGGGTCGACTGTTATAAAGTAAAACGAGAGAATTTTAGAGAGACAAGAAGGGTGTGAGGGTCTTTTCTTAAATATATTGATTCTTTGATTAATATATTCTTCCTTTTGACCAGACTCTATGAGGAGAGGGAAGCATTCTAAAAGAAGGGGGATACTGCACATGGAAGAGATTAAAATTGGGTCGGCTGTTATAAAATAAAACGAGAGAATTTTAGAGAGACAAGAAGGGTGTGAGGGTCTTTTCTTAAATATATTGATTCTTTGATTAATATATTCTTCCTTTTGACCAGACTCAAAGAGGAGAGGGAAGCATTCTAAAGGAAGGGGGATACTGCACATGGAAGAGATCAAAATTGGGTCGGCTGTTATAAAATAAAACGAGAGAATTTTAGAGAGACAAGAAGGGTGTGAGGGTCTTTTCTTTAATATCTTGATTCTTTGATTAATATATTCTTCCTTTTGACCAGACTCTATGAGGAGAGGGAAGCATTCTAAAAGAAGGGGGATACTGCACATGGAAGAGATCAAAATTGGGTCGGCTGTTATAAAATAAAACGAGAGAATTTTAGAGAGACAAGAAGGGTCTGAGGGTCTTTTCTTTAATATATTGATTCTTTGATTAATATATTCTTCCTTTTGACCAGACTCTATGAAGAGAGGGAAGCATTCTAAAAGAAGGGGGATACTGCACATGGAAGAGATCAAAATTGGGTCGGCTGTTATAAAATAAAACGTTAGAATTTTAGAGAGACAAGAAGGGTGTGAGGGTCTTTTCTTAAATATAGAGTTTCTTTGATTAATATATTCTTCCATTTGACCAGACTCAAAGAGGAGAGGGAAGCATTCTAAAGGAAGGGGGATACTGCACATGGAAGAGATCAAAATTGGGTCGGCTGTTATAAAATAAAACGAGAGAATTTCAGAGAGACAAGAAGGGTGTGAGGGTCTTTCCTTTAATATCTCGATTCTTTGATTAATATATTCTTCTATTTGACCAGACTCTATGAGGAGAGGGAAGCATTCTAAAAGAAGGGGGATACTGCACATGGAAGAGATCAAAATTGGGTCGGCTGTTATAAAATAAAACGAGAGAATTTTAGAGAGACAAGAAGGGTGTGAGGGTCTTTTCTTTAATATATTGATTCTTTGATTAATATATTCTTCCTTTTGACCTGAATCTATGAGGAGAGGGAAGCATTCTAAAGGAAGGGGGATACTGCACATGGAAGAGATTAAAATTGGGTCGACTGTTATAAAGTAAAACGAGAGAATTTTAGAGAGACAAGAAGGGTGTGAGGGTCTTTTCTTAAATATATTGATTCTTTGATTAATATATTCTTCCTTTTGACCAGACTCTATGAGGAGAGGGAAGCATTCTAAAAGAAGGGGGATACTGCACATGGAAGAGATTAAAATTGGGTCGGCTGTTATAAAATAAAACGAGAGAATTTTAGAGAGACAAGAAGGGTGTGAGGGTCTTTTCTTAAATATATTGATTCTTTGATTAATATATTCTTCCTTTTGACCAGACTCAAAGAGGAGAGGGAAGCATTCTAAAGGAAGGGGGATACTGCACATGGAAGAGATCAAAATTGGGTCGGCTGTTATAAAATAAAACGAGAGAATTTTAGAGAGACAAGAAGGGTGTGAGGGTCTTTTCTTTAATATCTTGATTCTTTGATTAATATATTCTTCCTTTTGACCAGACTCTATGAGGAGAGGGAAGCATTCTAAAAGAAGGGGGATACTGCACATGGAAGAGATCAAAATTGGGTCGGCAGTTATAAAATAAAACGAGAGAATTTTAGAGAGACAAGAAGGGTCTGAGGGTCTTTTCTTTAATATATTGATTCTTTGATTAATATATTCTTCCTTTTGACCAGACTCTATGAAGAGAGGGAAGCATTCTAAAAGAAGGGGGATACTGCACATGGAAGAGATCAAAATTGGGTCGGCTGTTATAAAATAAAACGTTAGAATTTTAGAGAGACAAGAAGGGTGTGAGGGTCTTTTCTTAAATATAGAGTTTCTTTGATTAATATATTCTTCCATTTGACCAGACTCAAAGAGGAGAGGGAAGCATTCTAAAGGAAGGGGGATACTGCACATGGAAGAGATCAAAATTGGGTCGGCTGTTATAAAATAAAACGAGAGAATTTCAGAGAGACAGGAAGGGTGTGAGGGTCTTTCCTTTAATATCTCGATTCTTTGATTAATATATTCTTCTATTTGACCAGACTCTATGAGGAGAGGGAAGCATTCTAAAAGAAGGGGGATACTGCACATGGAAGAGATCAAAATTGGGTCGGCTGCTATAAAATAAAACGAGAGAATTTTAGAGAGACAAGAAGGGTGTGAGGGTCTTTTCTTTAATATATTGATTCTTTGATAAATATAATCTTCCTTTTGACCAGAATCTATGAGGAGAGGGAAGCATTCTAAAGGAAGGGGGATACTGCACATGGAAGAGATTAAAATTGGGTCGACTGTTATAAAGTAAAACGAGAGAATTTTAGAGAGACAAGAAGGGTGTGAGGGTCTTTTCTTAAATATATTGATTCTTTGATTAATATATTCTTCCTTTTGACCAGACTCTATGAGGAGAGGGAAGCATTCTAAAAGAAGGGGGATACTGCACATGGAAGAGATTAAAATTGGGTCGGCTGTTATAAAATAAAACGAGAGAATTTTAGAGAGACAAGAAGGGTGTGAGGGTCTTTTCTTAAATATATTGATTCTTTGATTAATATATTCTTCCTTTTGACCAGACTCAAAGAGGAGAGGGAAGCATTCTAAAGGAAGGGGGATACTGCACATGGAAGAGATCAAAATTGGGTCGGCTGTTATAAAATAAAACGAGAGAATTTTAGAGAGACAAGAAGGGTGTGAGGGTCTTTTCTTTAATATCTTGATTCTTTGATTAATATATTCTTCCTTTTGACCAGACTCTATGAGGAGAGGGAAGCATTCTAAAAGAAGGGGGATACTGCACATGGAAGAGATCAAAATTGGGTCGGCTGTTATAAAATAAAACGAGAGAATTTTAGAGAGACAAGAAGGGTGTGAGGGTCTTTTCTTTAATATATTGATTCTTTGATTAATATATTCTTCCTTTTGACCAGACTCTATGAAGAGAGGGAAGCATTCTAAAAGAAGGGGGATACTGCACATGGAAGAGATCAAAATTGGGTCGGCTGTTATAAAATAAAACGTTAGAATTTTAGAGAGACAAGAAGGGTGTGAGGGTCTTTTCTTAAATATAGAGTTTCTTTGATTAATATATTCTTCCTTTTGACCAGACTCAAAGAGGAGAGGGAAGCATTCTAAAGGAAGGGGGATACTGCACATGGAAGAGATCAAAATTGGGTCGGCTGTTATAAAATAAAACGAGAGAATTTCAGAGAGACAAGAAGGGTGTGAGGGTCTTTCCTTTAATATCTCGATTCTTTGATTAATATATTCTTCCTTTTGACCAGACTCTATGAGGAGAGGGAAGCATTCTAAAAGAAGGGGGATACTGCACATGGAAGAGATCAAAATTGGGTCGGCTGTTATTTAATAAAACGAGAGAATTTTAGAGAGACAAGAAGGGTGTGAGGGTCTTTTCTTTAATATATTGATTCTTTGATTAATATATTCTTCCTTTTGACCAGACTCTATGAGGAGAGGGAAGCATTCTAAAAGAAGGGGGATACTGCACATGGAAGAGATCAAAATTGGGTCGGCTGTTATAAAATAAAACGAGAGAATTTTAGAGAGACAAGAAGGGTGTGAGGGTCTTTTCTTAAATATATTGATTCTTTGATTAATATATTCTTCCTCTTGACCAAACTCTATGAGTAGAGGGAAGCATTCTAAAAGAAGGGGGATACTGCACATGGAAGAGATCAAAATTGGGTCGGCTGTTATAAAATAAAACGAGAGAATTTTAGAGAGACAAGAAGGGTGTGATGGTGCTTTCTTCAATATATTGATTCCTTGATTAATATATTCTTCCTTTTGACCAGACTCTATGAGGAGAGGGAAGCATTCTAAAAGAAGGGGGATACTGCACATGGAAGAGATCAAAATTGGGTCGGCTGTTATAAAATAAAACGAGAGAATTTTAGAGAGACAAGAAGGGTGTGAGGGTCTATTCTTTAATCTATTGATTCTTTGATTAATATATTCTTCCTTTCGACCAGACTCTATGAGGAGAGGGAAGCATTCTAAAAGAAGGGGGATACTGCACATGGAAGAGATCAAAATTGGGTCGGCTGTTATAAAATACAACGAGAGAATTTTAGAGAGACAAGAAGGGTGTGAGGTTCTTTTCTTTAATATATTGATTCTTTGATTAATATATTCTTCCTTTTGACCAGAATCTATGAGGAGAGGGAAGCATTCTAAAGGAAGGGGGATACTGCACATTGAGGAGATCAAAAATGGGTCGACTGTTATAAAATAAAACGAGAGAATTTTAGAGAGACAAGATGGGTGATAGGGTCTTTTCTTTCATATATTGATTCTTTGATTAATATATTCTTCCTTTTGACCAGACTCTATGAGGAGAAGGAAGCATTCTAAAGGAAGGGGGATACTGCACATGAAGGAGATCAAAATTGGGTCGGCTGTTATAAAATAAAACGTTAGAATTTTAGAGAGACAAGAAGGGTGTGAGGGTCTTTTCTTAAATATAGAGTTTCTTTGATTAATATATTCTTCCTTTTGACCTGACTCAAAGAGGAGAGGGAAGCATTCTAAAAGAAGGGGGATACTGCACATGGAAGAGATCAAAATTGGGTCGGCTGTTATAAAATAAAACGAGAGAATTTTAGAGAGACAAGAAGGGTGTGAGGTTCTTTTCTTTAATATATTGATTCTTTGATTAATATATTCTTCCTTTTGACCAGAATCTATGAGGAGAGGGAAGCATTCTAAAAGAAGGGGGATACTGCACATGGAAGAGATCAAAATTGGGTCAGCTGTTATAAAATAAAACGAGAGAATTTTAGAGAGACAAGAAGGGTGTGAGGTTCTTTTCTTTAATATATTGATTCTTTGATAAATATATTCTTCCTTTTGACCAGAATCTATGAGGAGAGGGAAGCATTCTAAAGGAAGGGGGATACTGCACATGAAGGAGATCAAAATTGGGTCGGCTGTTATAAAATAAAACGAGAGAATTTTAGAGAGACAAGATTGGTCAGAGGGTCTTTTCTTTAATATATTGATTCTTTGAATAATATATTCTTCCTTTTGACCAGACTCTATGAGGAGAGGGAAGCATTCTAAAAGAAGGGGGATACTGCACATGGAAGAGATCAAAATTGGGTCGGCTGTTATAAAATAAAACGAGAGAATTTTAGAGAGACAAGATGGGTGTGAGGGTCTTTTCTTTAATATATTGATTCTTTGATTAATATATTCTTCCTTTTGACCAGACTCTATGAGGAGAGGGAAGCATTCTAAAAGAAGGGGGATACTGCACATGGAAGAGATCAAAATTGGGTCGGCTGTTATAAAATAAAACGAGAGAATTTTAGAGAGACAAGAAGGGTGTGAGGTTCTTTTCTTTAATATATTGATTCTTTGATTAATATATTCTTCCTTTTGACCAGAATCTATGAGGAGAGGGAAGCATTCTAAAAGAAGGGGGAAACTGCACATGGAAGAGATCAAAATTGGGTCGGCTGTTATAAAATAAAACGAGAGAATTTTAGAGAGACAAGAAGGGTGTGAGGGTCTATTCTTTAATATATTGATTCTTTGATTAATATATTCTTCCTTTCGACCAGACTCTATGAGGAGAGGGAAGCATTCTAAAAGAAAGGGGATACTGCACATGGAATGGATCAAAATTGGGTCAGCTGTTATAAAATAAAACGAGAGAATTTTAGAGAGACAAGAAGGGTGTGAGGTTCTTTTCTTTAATATATTGATTCTTTGATAAATATATTCTTCCTTTTGACCAGAATCTATCAGGAGAGGGAAGCATTCTAAAGGAAGGGGGATACTGCACATGAAGGAGATCAAAAAGGGTCGGCTGTTATAAAATAAAACGAGAGAATTTTAGAGAGACAAGATGGGTGAGAGGGTCTTTTCTTCAATATATTGATTATTTGAATAATATATTCTTCCTTTTGACCAGACTCAAAGAGGAGAGGGAAGCATTCTAAAGGAAGGGGGATACTGCACATGGAAGAGATCAAAATTGGGTCGGCTGTTATAAAATAAAACGAGAGAATTTTAGAGAGACAAGAAGGGTGTGAGGGTCTTTCCTTTAATATCTTGATTCTTTGATTAATATATTCTTCCTTTTGACCAGACTCTATGAGGAGAGGGAAGCATTCTAAAAGAAGGGGGATACTGCACATGGAAGAGATCAAAATTGGGTCTGCTGTTATAAAATAAAACGAGAGAATTTTAGAGAGACAAGAAGGGTGTGAGGGTCTTTTCTTTAATATATTGATTCTTTGATTAATATATTCTTCCTTTTGACCAGACTCTATGAGGAGAGGGAAGCATTCTAAAAGAAGGGGGATACTGCACATGGAAGAGATCAAAATTGGGTCGGCTGTTATAAAATAAAACGTTAGAATTTTAGAGAGACAAGAAGGGTGTGAGGGTCTTTTCTTAAATATAGAGTTTCTTTGATTAATATATTCTTCCTTTTGACCAGACTCAAAGAGGAGAGGGAAGCATTCTAAAGGAAGGGGGATACTGCACATGGAAGAGATCAAAATTTGGTCGGCTGTTATAAAATAAAACGAGAGAATTTTAGAGAGACAAGAAGGGTGTGAGGGTCTTTCCTTTAATATCTCGATTCTTTGATTAATATATTCTTCCTTTTGACCAGACTCTATGAGGAGAGGGAAGCATTCTAAAAGAAGGGGGATACTGCACATGGAAGAGATCAAAATTGGGTCGGCTGTTATAAAATAAAACGAGAGAATTTTAGAGAGACAAGAAGGGTGTGAGGGTCTTTTCTTTAATATATTGATTCTTTGATTAATATATTCTTCCTTTTGACCAGACTCTATGAGGAGAGGGAAGCATTCTAAAAGAAGGGGGATACTGCACATGGAAGAGATCAAAATTGGGTCGGCTGTTATAAAATAAAACGAGAGAATTTTAGAGAGACAAGAAGGGTGTGAGGGTCTTTTCTTAAATATATTGATTCTTTGATTAATATATTCTTCCTCTTGACCAAACTCTATGAGTAGAGGGAAGCATTCTAAAAGAAGGGGGATACTGCACATGGAAGAGATCAAAATTGGGTCGGCTGTTAAAAAATAAAACGAGAGAATTTTAGAGAGACAAGAAGGGTGTGATGGACTTTTCTTCAATATATTGATTCCTTGATTAATATATTCTTCCTTTTGACCAGACTCTATGAGGAGAGGGAAGCATTCTAAAAGAAGGGGGATACTGCACATGGAAGAGATCAAAATTGGGTCGGCTGTTATAAAATAAAACGAGAGAATTTAAGAGAGACAAGAAGGGTGTGAGGGTCTATTCTTTAATCTATTGATTCTTTGATTAATATATTCTTTCTTTCGACCAGACTCTATGAGGAGAGGGAAGCATTCTAAAAGAAGGGGGATACTGCACATGGAAGAGATCAAAATTGGGTCGGCTGTTATAAAATACAACGAGAGAAATTTAGAGAGACAAGAAGGGTGTGAGGTTCTTTTCTTTAATATATTGATTCTTTGATTAATATATTCTTCCTTTTGACCAGAATCTATGAGGAGAGGGAAGCATTCTAAAGGAAGGGGGATACTGCACATTGAGGAGATCAAAATTGGGTCGGCTGTTATAAAATAAAACGAGAGAATTTTAGAGAGACAAGAAGGGTGTGAGGGTCTTTTCTTTAATATATTGATTCTTTGATTAATATATTCTTCCTTTTGACCAGACTCTATGAGGAGAGGGAAGCATTCTAAAAGAAGGGGGATACTGCACATGGAAGAGATCAAAATTGGGTCGGCTGTTATGAAATAAAACGAGAGAATTTTAGAGAGACAAGAAGGGTGTGAGGGTCTTTTCTTTAATATATTGATTCTTTGATTAATATATTCTTCCTTTTGACCAGACTCTATGAGGAGAGGGAAGCATTCTAAAAGAAGGGGGATACTGCACATGGAAGAGATCAAAATTGGGTCGGCTGTTATAAAATAAAACGTTAGAATTTTAGAGAGACAAGAAGGGTGTGAGGGTCTTTTCTTAAATATAGAGTTTCTTTGATTAATATATTCTTCCTTTTGACCAGACTCAAAGAGGAGAGGGAAGCATTCTAAAGGAAGGGGGATACTGCACATGGAAGAGATCAAAATTGGGTCGGCTGTTATAAAATAAAACGAGAGAATTTTAGAGAGACAAGAAGGGTGTTAGGGTCTTTCCTTTAATATCTCGATTCTTTGATTAATATATTCTTCCTTTTGACCAGACTCTATGAGGAGAGGGAAGCATTCTAAAAGAAGGGGGATACTGCACATGGAAGAGATCAAAATTGGGTCGGCTGTTATAAAATAAAACGAGAGAATTTTAGAGAGACAAGAAGGGTGTGAGGGTCTTTTCTTTAATATATTGATTCTTTGATTAATATATTCTTCCTTTTGACCAGACTCTATGAGGAGAGGGAAGCATTCTAAAAGAAGGGGGATACTGCACATGGAAGAGATCAAAATTGGGTCGGCTGTTATAAAATAAAACGAGAGAATTTTAGAGAGACAAGAAGGGTGTGAGGGTCTTTTCTTAAATATATTGATTCTTTGATTAATATATTCTTCCTCTTGACCAAACTCTATGAGTAGAGGGAAGCATTCTAAAAGAAGGGGGATACTGCACATGGAAGACATCAAAATTGGGTCGGCTGTTATAAAATAAAACGAGAGAATTTTAGAGAGACAAGAAGGGTGTGATGGACTTTTCTTCAATATATTGATTCCTTGATTAATATATTCTTCCTTTTGACCAGACTCTATGAGGAGAGGGAAGCATTCTAAAAGAAGGGGGATACTGCACATGGAAGAGATCAAAATTGGGTCGGCTGTTATAAAATACAACGAGAGAATTTTAGAGAGACAAGAAGGGTGTGAGGTTCTTTTCTTTAATATATTGATTCTTTGATTAATATATTCTTCCTTTTGACCAGAATCTATGAGGAGAGGGAAGCATTCTAAAGGAAGGGGGATACTGCACATTGAGGAGATCAAAATTGGGTCGGCTGTTATAAAATAAAACGAGAGAATTTTAGAGAGACAAGAAGGGTGTGAGGGTCTTTTCTTTAATATATTGATTCTTTGATTAATATATTCTTCCTTTTGACCAGACTCTATGAGGAGAGGGAAGCATTCTAAAAGAAGGGGGATACTGCACATGGAAGAGATCAAAATTGGGTCGGCTGTTATAAAATAAAACGAGAGAATTTTAGAGAGACAAGAAGGGTGTGAGGGTCTATTCTTTAATCTATTGATTCTTTGATTAATATATTCTTCCTTTCGACCAGACTCTATGAGGAGAGGGAAGCATTCTAAAAGAAGGGGGATACTGCACATGGAAGAGATAAAAATTGGGTCGTCTGTTATAAAATAAAACGAGAGAATTTTAGAGAGACAAGAAGGGTGTGAGGTTCTTTTCTTTAATATATTGATTCTTTGATTAATATATTCTTCCTTTTGACCAGAATCTATGAGGAGAGGGAAGCATTCTAAAAGAAGGGGGATACTGCACATGGAAGAGATCAAAATTGGGTCGGCTGTTATAAAATAAAACGAGAGAATTTTAGAGAGACAAGAAGGGTGTTAGGGTCTATTCTTAAATATATTGATTCTTTGATTAATATATTCTTCCTTTCGACCAGACTCTATGAGGAGAGGGAAGCATTCTAAAAGAAAGGGGATACTGCACATGGAAGAGATCAAAATTGGGTCAGCTGTTATAAAATAAAACGAGAGAATTTTAGAGAGACAAGATGGGTGGGAGGGTCTTTTCTTTAATATATTGATTCTTTGAATAATATATTCTTCCTTTTGACCAGACTCTATGAGGAGAGGGAAGCATTCTAAAAGAAGGGGGATACTGCACATGGAAGAGATCAAAATTGGGTCGGCTGTTATAAAATAAAACGAGAGAATTTTAGAGAGTCAAGATGGGTGTGAGGGTCTTTTCTTTAATATATTGATTCTTTGATTAATATATTCTTCCTTTTGACCAGATTCTATGAGGAGAGGGAAGCATTCTAAAAGAAGGGGGATACTGCACATGGAAGAGATCAAAATTGGGTCGGCTGTTATAAAATAAAACGAGAGAATTTTAGAGAGACAAGAAGGGTGTGAGGGTCTTTTCTTTAATATATTGATTCTTTGATTAATATATTCTTCCTTTTGACCAGACTCTATGAGGAGAGGGAAGCATTCTAAAAGAAGGGGGATACTGCACATGGAAGAGATCAAAATTGGGTCGGCTGTAATAAAATAAAACGAGAGAATTTTAGAGAGACAAGAAGGGTGTGAGGGTCTTTTCTTAAATATATTGATTCTTTGATTAATATATTCTTCCTCTTGACCAAACTCTATGAGTAGAGGGAAGCATTCTAAAAGAAGGGGGATACTGCACATGGAAGACATCAAAATTGGGTCGGCTGTTATAAAATAAAACGAGAGAATTTTAGAGAGACAAGAAGGGTGTGATGGACTTTTCTTCAATATATTGATTCCTTGATTAATATATTCTTCCTTTTGACCAGACTCTATGAGGAGAGGGAAGCATTCTAAAAGAAGGGGGATACTGCACATGGAAGAGATCAAAATTGGGTCGGCTGTTATAAAATACAACGAGAGAATTTTAGAGAGACAAGAAGGGTGTGAGGTTCTTTTCTTTAATATATTGATTCTTTGATTAATATATTCTTCCTTTTGACCAGAATCTATGAGGAGAGGGAAGCATTCTAAAGGAAGGGGGATACTGCACATTGAGGAGATCAAAATTGGGTCGGCTGTTATAAAATAAAACGAGAGAATTTTAGAGAGACAAGAAGGGTGTGAGGGTCTTTTCTTAAATATATTGATTCTTTGATTAATATATTCTTCCTTTTGACCAGACTCTATGAGGAGAGGGAAGCATTCTAAAAGAAGGGGGATACTGCACATGGAAGAGATCAAAATTGGGTCGGCTGTTATAAAATAAAACGAGAGAATTTTAGAGAGACAAGAAGGGTGTGAGGGTCTATTCTTTAATCTATTGATTCTTTGATTAATATATTCTTCCTTTCGACCAGACTCTATGAGGAGAGGGAAGCATTCTAAAAGAAGGGGGATACTGCACATGGAAGAGATCAAAATTGGGTCGTCTGTTATAAAATAAAACGAGAGAATTTTAGAGAGACAAGAAGGGTGTGAGGTTCTTTTCTTTAATATATTGATTCTTTGATTAATATATTCTTCCTTTTGACCAGAATCTATGAGGAGAGGGAAGCATTCTAAAAGAAGGGGGATACTGCACATGGAAGAGATCAAAATTGGGTCGGCTGTTATAAAATAAAACGAGAGAATTTTAGAGAGACAAGAAGGGTGTGAGGGTCTATTCTTTAATCTATTGATTCTTTGATTAATATATTCTTCCTTTCGACCAGACTCTATGAGGAGAGGGAAGCATTCTAAAAGAAGGGGGATACTGCACATGGAAGAGATCAAAATTGGGTCGTCTGTTATAAAATAAAACGAGAGAATTTTAGAGAGACAAGAAGGGTGTGAGGTTCTTTTCTTTAATATATTGATTCTTTGATTAATATATTCTTCCTTTTGACCAGAATCTATGAGGAGAGGGAAGCATTCTAAAAGAAGGGGGATACTGCACATGGAAGAGATCAAAATTGGGTCGGCTGTTATAAAATAAAACGAGAGAATTTTAGAGAGACAAGAAGGGTGTTAAAGTCTATTCTTAAATATATTGATTCTTTGATTAATATATTCTTCCTTTCGACCAGACTCTATGAGGAGAGCTAAGCATTCTAAAAGAAAGGGGATACTGCACATGGAAGAGATCAAAATTGGGTCAGCTGTTATAAAATAAAACGAGAGAATTTTAGAGAGACAAGAAGGGTGTGAGGTTCTTTTCTTTAATATATTGATTCTTTGATAAATATATTCTTCCTTTTGACCAGAATCTATCAGGAGAGGGAAGCATTCTAAAGGAAGGGGGATACTGCACATGAAGGAGATCAAAATTGGGTCGGCTGTTATAAAATAAAACGAGAGAATTTTAGAGAGACAAGATGGGTGGGAGGGTCTTTTCTTTAATATATTGATTCTTTGAATAATATATTCTTCCTTTTGACCAGACTCTATGAGGAGAGGGAAGCATTCTAAAAGAAGGGGGATACTGCACATGGAAGAGATCAAAATTGGGTCGGCTGTTATAAAATAAAACGAGAGAATTTTAGAGAGTCAAGATGGGTGTGAGGGTCTTTTCTTTAATATATTGATTCTTTGATTAATATATTCTTCCTTTTGACCAGATTCTATGAGGAGAGGGAAGCATTCTAAAAGAAGGGGGATACTGCACATGGAAGAGATCAAAATTGGGTCGGCTGTTATAAAATAAAACGAGAGAATTTTAGAGAGACAAGAAGGGTGTCAGGTTCTTTTCTTTAATATATTGATTCTTTGATTAATATATTCTTCCTTTTGACCAGAATCTATGAGGAGAGGGAAGCATTCTAAAGGAAGGGGGATACTGCACATGGAAGAGATCAAAATTGGGTCGGCTGTTATAAAATAAAACGAGAGAATTTTAGAGAGACAAGAAGGATGTCAGGTTCTTTTCTTTAATATATTGATTCTTTGATTAATATATTCTTCCTTTTGACCAGACTCTATGAGGAGAGGGAAGCATTCTAAAAGAAGGGGGATACTGCACATGGAAGAGATTAAAATTGGGTCGGCTGTTATAAAATAAAACGAGAGAATTTTAGAGAGACAAGAAGGGTGTGAGGGTCTTTTCTTAAATATATTGATTCTTTGATTAATATATTCTTCCTTTTGACCAGACTCAAAGAGGAGAGGGAAGCATTCTAAAGGAAGGGGGATACTGCACATGGAAGAGATCAAAATTGGGTCGGCTGTTGTAAAATAAAACGAGAGAATTTTAGAGAGACAAGAAGGGTGTGAGGGTCTTTTCTTTAATATCTTGATTCTTTGATTAATATATTCTTCCTTTTGACCAGACTCTATGAGGAGAGGGAAGCATTCTAAAAGAAGGGGGATACTGCACATGGAAGAGATCAAAATTGGGTCGGCTGTTATAAAATAAAACGAGAGAATTTTAGAGAGACAAGAAGGGTGTGAGGGTCTATTCTTTAATCTATTGATTCTTTGATTAATATATTCTTCCTTTCGACCAGACTCTATGAGGAGAGGGAAGCATTCTAAAAGAAGGGGGATACTGCACATGGAAGAGATCAAAATTGGGTCGGCTGTTATAAAATAAAACGAGAGAATTTTAGAGAAACAAGAAGGGAGTGAGGTTCTTTTCTTTAATATATTGATTCTTTGATTAATATATTCTTCCTTTTGACCAGAATCTATGAGGAGAGGGAAGCATTCTAAAAGAAGGGGGATACTGCACATGGAAGAGATCAAAATTGGGTCGGCTGTTATAAAATAAAACGAGAGAATTTTAGAGAGACAAGAAGGGTGTGAGGGTCTATTCTTAAATATATTGATTCTTTGATTAATATATTCTTCCTTTCGACCAGACTCTATGAGGAGAGGGAAGCATTCTAAAAGAAAGGGGATACTGCACATGGAAGAGATCAAAATTGGGTCAGCTGTTATAAAATAAAACGAGAGAATTTTAGAGAGACAAGAAGGGTGTGAGGTTCTTTTCTTTAATATATTGATTCTTTGATAAATATATTCTTCCTTTTGACCAGAATCTATCAGGAGAGGGAAGCATTCTAAAGGAAGGGGGATACTGCACATGAAGCAGATCAAAATTGGGTCGGCTGTTATAAAATAAAACGAGAGAATTTTAGAGAGACAAGATGGGTGGGAGGGTCTTTTCTTTAATATATTGATTCTTTGAATAATATATTCTTCCTTTTGACCAGACTCTATGAGGAGAGGGAAGCATTCTAAAAGAAGGGGGATACTGCACATGGAAGAGATCAAAATTGGGTCGGCTGTTATAAAATAAAACGAGAGAATTTTAGAGAGTCAAGATGGGTGTGAGGGTCTTTTCTTTAATATATTGATTCTTTGATTAATATATTCTTCCTTTTGACCAGATTCTATGAGGAGAGGGAAGCATTCTAAAAGAAGGGGGATACTGCACATGGAAGAGATCAAAATTGGGTCGGCTGTTATAAAATAAAACGAGAGAATTTTAGAGAGACAAGAAGGGTGTCAGGTTATTTTCTTTAATATATTGATTCTTTGATTAATATATTCTTCCTTTTGACCTGAATCTATGAGGAGAGGGAAGCATTCTAAAGGAAGGGGGATACTGCACATGGAAGAGATCAAAATTGGGTCGGCTGTTATAAAATAAAACGAGAGAATTTCAGAGAGACAAGAAGGGTGTGAGGGTCTTTTCTTAAATATATTGATTCTTTGATTAATATATTCTTCCTTTTGACCAGACTCTATGAGGAGAGGGAAGCATTCTAAAAGAAGGGGGATACTGCACATGGAAGAGATTAAAATTGTGTCGGCTGTTATAAAATAAAACGAGAGAATTTTAGAGAGACAAGAAGGGTGTGAGGGTCTTTTCTTAAATATTTTGATTCTTTGATTAATATATTCTTCCTTTTGACCAGACTCAAAGAGGAGAGGGAAGCATTCTAAAGGAAGGGGGATACTGCACATGGAAGAGATCAAAATTGGGTCGGCTGTTATAAAATAAAACGAGAGAATTTTAGAGAGACAAGAAGGGTGTGAGGATCTTTTCTTTAATATCTTGATTCTTTGATTAATATATTCTTCCTTTTGACCAGACTCTATGAGGAGAGGGAAGCATTCTAAAAGAAGGGGGATACTGCACATGGAAGAGATCAAAATTGGGTCGGCTGTTATAAAATAAAACGAGAGAATTTTAGAGAGACAAGAAGGGTGTGAGGGTCTTTTCTTTAATATATTGATTCTTTGATTAATATATTCTTCCTTTTGACCAGACTCTATGAAGAGAGGGAAGCATTCTAAAAGAAGGGGGATACTGCACATGGAAGAGATCAAAATTGGGTCGGCTGTTATAAAATAAAACGTTAGAATTTTAGAGAGACAAGAAGGGTGTGAGAGTCTTTTCTTAAATATAGAGTTTCTTTGATTAATATATTCTTCCTTTTGACCAGACTCAAAGAGGAGAGGGAAGCATTCTAAAGGAAGGGGGATACTGCACATGGAAGAGATCAAAATTGGGTCGGCTGTTATAAAATAAAACGAGAGAATTTCAGAGAGACAAGAAGGGTGTGAGGGTCTTTCCTTTAATATCTCGATTCTTTGATTAATATATTCTTCCTTTTGACCAGACTCTATGAGGAGAGGGAAGCATTCTAAAAGAATGGGGATACTGCACATGGAAGAGATCAAAATTGGGTCGGCTGTTATAAAATAAAACGAGAGAATTTTAGAGAGACAAGAAGGGTGTGAGGGTCTTTTCTTTAATATATTGATTCTTTGATTAATATATTCTTCCTTTTGACCAGACTCTATGAGGAGAGGGAAGCATTCTAAAAGAAGGGGGATACTGCACATGGAAGAGATCAAAATTGGGTCGGCTGTTATAAAATAAAACGAGAGAATTTTAGAGAGACAAGAAGGGTGTGAGGGTCTTTTCTTAAATATATTGATTCTTTGATTAATATATTCTTCCTCTTGACCAAACTCTATGAGTAGAGGGAAGCATTCTAAAAGAAGGGGGATACTGCACATGGAAGAGATCAAAATTGGGTCGGCTGTTATAAAATAAAACGAGAGAATTTTAGAGAGACAAGAAGGGTGTGATGGTGCTTTCTTCAATATATTGATTCCTTGATTAATATATTCTTCCTATTGACCAGACTCTATGAGGAGAGGGAAGCATTCTAAAAGAAGGGGGATACTGCACATGGAAGAGATCAAAATTGGGTCGGCTGTTATAAAATAAAACGAGAGAATTTTAGAGAGACAAGAAGGGTGTGAGGGTCTATTCTTTAATCTATTGATTCTTTGATTAATATATTCTTCCTTTCGACCAGACTCTATGAGGAGAGGGAAGCATTCTAAAAGAAGGGGGATACTGCACATGGAAGAGATCAAAATTGGGTCGGCTGTTATAAAATACAACGAGAGAATTTTAGAGAGACAAGAAGGGTGTGAGGTTCTTTTCTTTAATATATTGATTCTTTGATTAATATATTCTTCCTTTTGACCAGAATCTATGAGGAGAGGGAAGCATTCTAAAGGAAGGGGGATACTGCACATTGAGGAGATCAAAATTGGGTCGGCTGTTATAAAATAAAACGAGAGAATTTTAGAGAGACAAGATGGGTGATAGGGTCTTTTCTTTCATATATTGATTCTTTGATTAATATATTCTTCCTTTTGACCAGACTCTATGAGGAGAAGGAAGCATTCTAAAAGAAGGGGGATACTGCACATGGAAGAGATCAAAATTGGGTCGGCAGTTATAAAATAAAACGAGAGAATTTTAGAGAGACAAGAAGAGTGTGAGGGTCTTTTCTTAAATATATTGATTCTTTGATTAATATATTCTTCCTCTTGACCAAACTCTATGAGGAGAGGGAAGCATTCTAAAAGAAGGGGGATACTGCACATGGAAGAGATCAAAATTGGGTCGGCTGTTATAAAATAAAACGAGAGAATTTTAGAGAGACAAGAAGTGTGTGAGGGTCTTTTCTTTAATATATTGATTCCTTGATTAATATATTCTTCCTTTTGACCAGACTCTATGAGGAGAGGGAAGCATTCTAAAAGAAGGGGGATACTGCACATGGAAGAGATTAAAATTGGGTTGGCTGTTATAAAATAAAACGAGAGAATATTAGAGAGACAAGAAGGGTGTGAGGGCCTTTTCTTAAATATATTGATTCTTTGATTAATATATTCTTCCTTTTGACCAGACTCTATGAGGAGAGGGAAGCATTCTAAAAGAAGGGGGATACTGCAGATGGAAGAGATCAAAATTGGGTCGGCTGTTATAAAATAAAACGAGAGAATTTCAGAGAGACAAGAAGGGTGTGAGGGTCTTTTCTTAAATATATTGATTCTTTGATTAATATATTCTTCCTTTTGACCAGACTCTATGAGGAGAGGGAAGCATTCTAAAAGAAGGGGGATACTGCACATGGAAGAGATTAAAATTGTGTCGGCTGTTATAAAATAAAACGAGAGAATTTTAGAGAGACAAGAAGGGTGTGAGGGTCTTTTCTTAAATATTTTGATTCTTTGATTAATATATTCTTCCTTTTGACCAGACTCAAAGAGGAGAGGGAAGCATTCTAAAGGAAGGGGGATACTGCACATGGAAGAGATCAAAATTGGGTCGGCTGTTATAAAATAAAACGTTAGAATTTTAGAGAGACAAGAAGGGTGTGAGGGTCTTTTCTTAAATATAGAGTTTCTTTGATTAATATATTCTTCCTTTTGACCTGACTCAAAGAGGAGAGGGAAGCATTCTAAAAGAAGGGGGATACTGCACATGGAAGAGATCAAAATTGGGTCGGCTGTTATAAAATAAAACGAGAGAATTTTAGAGAGACAAGAAGGGTGTGAGGTTCTTTTCTTTAATATATTGATTCTTTGATTAATATATATTCTTCCTTTTGACCAGAATCTATGAGGAGAGGGAAGCATTCTAAAAGAAGGTGGATACTGCACATGGAAGAGATCAAAATTGGGTCAGCTGTTATAAAATAAAACGAGAGAATGTTAGAGAGACAAGAAGGGTGTGAGTTTCTTTTCTTTAATATATTGATTCTTTGATAAATATATTCTTCCTTTTGACCAGAATCTATGAGGAGAGGGAAGCATTCTAAAGGAAGGGGGATACTGCACATGAAGGAGATCAAAATTGGGTCGGCTGTTATAAAATAAAACGAGAGAATTTTAGAGAGACAAGAAGGGTGTCAGGTTCTTTTCTTTAATATATTGATTCTTTGATTAATATATTCTTCCTTTTGACCTGAATCTATGAGGAGAGGGAAGCATTCTAAAGGAAGGGGGATACTGCACATGGAAGAGATCAAAATTGGGTCGGCTGTTATAAAATAAAACGAGAGAATTTCAGAGAGACAAGAAGGGTGTGAGGGTCTTTTCTTAAATATATTGATTCTTTGATTAATATATTCTTCCTTTTGACCAGACTCTATGAGGAGAGGGAAGCATTCTAAAAGAAGGGGGATACTGCACATGGAAGAGATTAAAATTGTGTCGGCTGTTATAAAATAAAACGAGAGAATTTTAGAGAGACAAGAAGGGTGTGAGGGTCTTTTCTTAAATATTTTGATTCTTTGATTAATATATTCTTCCTTTTGACCAGACTCAAAGAGGAGAGGGAAGCATTCTAAAGGAAGGGGGATACTGCACATGGAAGAGATCAAAATTGGGTCGGCTGTTATAAAATAAAACGAGAGAATTTTAGAGAGACAAGAAGGGTGTGAGGGTCTTTTCTTTAATATCTTGATTCTTTGATTAATATATTCTTCCTTTTGACCAGACTCTATGAGGAGAGGGAAGCATTCTAAAAGAAGGGGGATACTGCACATGGAAGAGATCAAAATTGGGTCGGCTGTTATAAAATAAAACGTTAGAATTTTAGAGAGACAAGAAGGGTGTGAGGGTCTTTTCTTAAATATAGAGTTTCTTTGATTAATATATTCTTCCTTTTGACCAGACTCAAAGAGGAGAGGGAAGCATTCTAAAGGAAGGGGGATACTGCACATGGAAGAGATCAAAATTGGGTCGGCTGTTATAAAATAAAACGAGAGAATTTCAGAGAGACAAGAAGGGTGTGAGGGTCTTTCCTTTAATATCTCGATTCTTTGATTAATATATTCTTCCTTTTGACCAGACTCTATGAGGAGAGGGAAGCATTCTAAAAGAAGGGGGATACTGCACATGGAAGAGATCAAAATTGGGTCGGCTGTTATAAAATAAAACGAGAGAATTTTAGAGAGACAAGAAGGGTGTGAGGGTCTTTTCTTTAATATATTGATTCTTTGATTAATATATTCTTCCTTTTGACCAGACTCTATGACGAGAGGGAAGCATTCTAAAAGAAGGGGGATACTGCACATGGAAGAGATCAAAATTGGGTCGGCTGTTATAAAATAAAACGAGAGAATTTTAGAGAGACAAGAAGGGTGTGAGGGTCTTTTCTTAAATATATTGATTCTTTGATTAATATATTCTTCCTCTTGACCAAACTCTATGAGTAGAGGGAAGCATTCTAAAAGAAGGGGGATACTGCACATGGAAGAGATCAAAATTGGGTCGGCTGTTATAAAATAAAACGAGAGAATTTTAGAGAGACAAGAACGGTGTGATGGTGCTTTCTTCAATATATTGATTCCTTGATTAATATATTCTTCCTTTTGACCAGACTCTATGAGGAGAGGGAAGCATTCTAAAAGAAGGGGGATACTGCACATGGAAGAGATCAAAATTGGGTCGGCTGTTATAAAATAAAACGAGAGAATTTTAGAGAGACAAGAAGGGTGTGAGGGTCTATTCTTTAATCTATTGATTCTTTGATTAATATATTCTTCCTTTCGACCAGACTCTATGAGGAGAGGGAAACATTCTAAAAGAAGGGGGATACTGCACATGGAAGAGATCAAAATTGGGTCGGCTGTTATAAAATACAACGTGAGAATTTTAGAGAGACAAGAAGGGTGTGAGGTTCTTTTCTTTAATATATTGATTCTTTGATTAATATATTCTTCCTTTTGACCAGAATCTATGAGGAGAGGGAAGCATTCTAAAGGAAGGGGGATACTGCACATTGAGGAGATCAAAATTGGGTCGGCTGTTATAAAATAAAACGAGAGAATTTTAGAGAGACAAGATGGGTGATAGGGTCTTTTCTTTCATATATTGATTCTTTGATTAATATATTCTTCCTTTTGACCAGACTCTATGAGGAGAAGGAAGCATTCTAAAAGAAGGGGGATACTGCACATGGAAGAGATCAAAATTGGGTCGGCAGTTATAAAATAAAACGAGAGAATTTTAGAGAGACAAGAAGAGTGTGAGGGTCTTTTCTTAAATATATTGATTCTTTGATTAATATATTCTTCCTCTTGACCAAACTCTATGAGGAGAGGGAAGCATTCTAAAAGAAGGGGGATACTGCACATGGAAGAGATCAAAATTGGGTCGGCTGTTTTAAAATAAAACGAGAGAATTTTAGAGAGACAAGAAGTGTGTGAGGGTCTTTTCTTTAATATATTGATTCCTTGATTAATATATTCTTCCTTTTGACCAGACTCTATGAGGAGAGGGAAGCATTCTAAAAGAAGGGGGATACTGCACATGGAAGAGATTAAAATTGGGTCGGCTGTTATAAAATAAAACCAGAGAATATTGGAGAGACAAGAAGGGTGTGAGGGTCTTTTCTTAAATATATTGATTCTTTGATTAATATATTCTTCCTTTTGACCAGACTCTATGAGGAGAGGGAAGCATTCTAAAAGAAGGGGGATGCTGCAGATGGAAGAGATCAAAATTGGGTCGGCTGTTATAAAATAAAACGTTAGAATTTTAGAGAGACAAGAAGGGTGTGAGGGTCTTTTCTTAAATATAGAGTTTCTTTGATTAATATATTCTTCCTTTTGACCTGACTCAAAGAGGAGAGGGAAGCATTCTAAAAGAAGGGGGATACTGCACATGGAAGAGATCAAAATTGGGTCGGCTGTTATAAAATAAAACGACAGAATTTTAGAGAGACAAGAAGGGTGTGAGGTTCTTTTCTTTAATATATTGATTCTTTGATTAATATATTCTTCCTTTTGACCAGACTCTATGAGGAGAGGGAAACATTCTAAAAGAAGGTGGATACTGCACATGGAAGAGATCAAAATTGGGTCAGCTGTTATAAAATAAAACGAGAGAATTTTAGAGAGACAAGAAGGGTGTGAGGTTCTTTTCTTTAATATATTGATTCTTTGATAAATATATTCTTCCTTTTGACCAGAATCTATGAGGAGAGGGAAGCATTCTAAAGGAAGGGGGATACTGCACATGAAGGAGATCAAAATTGGGTCGGCTGTTATAAAATAAAACGAGAGAATTTTAGAGAGACAAGAAGGGTGTGAGGTTCTTTTCTTTAATATATTGATTCTTTGATTAATATATTCTTCATTTTGACCAGAATCTATGAGGAGAGGGAAGCATTCTAAAAGAAGGTGGATACTGCACATGGAAGAGATCAAAATTGGGTCAGCTGTTATAAAATAAAACGAGAGAATTTTAGAGAGACAAGAAGGGTGTGAGGTTCTTTTCTTTAATATATTGATTCTTTGATAAATATATTCTTCCTTTTGACCAGAATCTATGAGGAGAGGGAAGCATTCTAAAGGAAGGGGGATACTGCACATGAAGGAGATCAAAATTGGGTCGGCTGTTATAAAATAAAACGAGAGAATTTTAGAGAGACAAGAAGGGTGTCAGGTTCTTTTCTTTAATATATTGATTCTTTGATTAATATATTCTTCCTTTTGACCTGAATCTATGAGGAGAGGGAAGCATTCTAAAGGAAGGGGGATACTGCACATGGAAGAGATCAAAATTGGGTCGGCTGTTATAAAATAAAACGAGAGAATTTCAGAGAGACAAGAAGGGTGTGAGGGTCTTTTCTTAAATATATTGATTCTTTGATTAATATATTCTTCCTTTTGACCAGACTCTATGAGGAGAGGGAAGCATTCTAAAAGAAGGGGGATACTGCACATGGAAGAGATTAAAATTGTGTCGGCTGTTATAAAATAAAACGAGAGAATTTTAGAGAGACAAGAAGGGTGTGAGGGTCTTTTCTTAAATATTTTGATTCTTTGATTAATATATTCTTCCTTTTGACCAGACTCAAAGAGGAGAGGGAAGCATTCTAAAGGAAGGGGGATACTGCACATGGAAGAGATCAAAATTGGGTCGGCTGTTATAAAATAAAACGAGAGAATTTTAGAGAGACAAGAAGGGTGTGAGGGTCTTTTCTTTAATATCTTGATTCTTTGATTAATATATTCTTCCTTTTGACCAGACTCTATGAGGAGAGGGAAGCATTCTAAAAGAAGGGGGATACTGCACATGGAAGAGATCAAAATTGGGTCGGCAGTTATAAAATAAAACGAGAGAATTTTAGAGAGACAAGAAGGGTGTGAGGGTCTTTTCTTTAATATATTGATTCTTTGATTAATATATTCTTCCTTTTGACCAGACTCTATGAAGAGAGGGAAGCATTCTAAAAGAAGGGGGATACTGCACATGGAAGAGATCAAAATTGGGTCGGCTGTTATAAAATAAAACGTTAGAATTTTAGAGAGACAAGAAGGGTGTGAGGGTCTTTTCTTAAATATAGAGTTTCTTTGATTAATATATTCTTCCTTTTGACCAGACTCAAAGAGGAGAGGGAAGCATTCTAAAGGAAGGGGGATACTGCACATGGAAGAGATCAAAATTGGGTCGGCTGTTATAAAATAAAACGAGAGAATTTCAGAGAGACAAGAAGGGTGTGAGGGTCTTTCCTTTAATATCTCGATTCTTTGATTAATATATTCTTCCTTTTGACCAGACTCTATGAGGAGAGGGAAGCATTCTAAAAGAAGGGGGATACTGCACATGGAAGAGATCAAAATTGGGTCGGCTGTTATAAAATAAAACGAGAGAATTTTAGAGAGACAAGAAGGGTGTGAGGGTCTTTTCTTTAATATATTGATTCTTTGATTAATATATTCTTCCTTTTGACCAGACTCTATGAGGAGAGGGAAGCATTCTAAAAGAAGGGGGATACTGCACATGGAAGAGATCAAAATTGGGTCGGCTGTTATAAAATAAAACGAGAGAATTTTAGAGAGACAAGAAGGGTGTGAGGGTCTTTTCTTAAATATATTGATTCTTTGATTAATATATTCTTCCTCTTGACCAAACTCTATGAGTAGAGGGAAGCATTCTAAAAGAAGGGGGATACTGCACATGGAAGAGATCAAAATTGGGTCGGCTGTTATAAAATAAAACGAGAGAATTTTAGAGAGACAAGAAGGGTGTGATGGTCTATTCTTTAATCTATTGATTCTTTGATTAATATATTCTTCCTTTCGACCAAACTCTATGAGGAGAGGGAAACATTCTAAAAGAAGGGGGATACTGCACATGGAAGAGATCAAAATTGGGTCGGCTGTTATAAAATACAACGAGAGAATTTTAGAGAGACAAGAAGGGTGTGAGGTTCTTTTCTTTAATATATTGATTCTTTGATTAATATATTCTTCCTTTTGACCAGAATCTATGAGGAGAGGGAAGCATTCTAAAGGAAGGGGGATACTGCACATTGAGGAGATCAAAATTGGGTCGGCTGTTATAAAATAAAACGAGACAATTTTAGAGAGACAAGATGGGTGATAGGGTCTTTTCTTTCATATATTGATTCTTTGATTAATATATTCTTCCTTTTGACCAGACTCTATGAGGAGAAGGAAGCATTCTAAAAGAAGGGGGATACTGCACATGGAAGAGATCAAAATTGGGTCGGCAGTTATAAAATAAAACGAGAGAATTTTAGAGAGACAAGAAGAGTGTGAGGGTCTTTTCTTAAATATATTGATTCTTTGATTAATATATTCTTCCTCTTGACCAAACTCTATGAGGAGAGGGAAGCATTCTAAAAGAAGGGGGATACTGCACATGGAAGAGATGAAAATTGGGTCGGCTGTTATAAAATAAAACGAGAGAATTTTAGAGAGACAAGAAGTGTGTGAGGGTCTTTTCTTTAATATATTGATTCCTTTATTAATATATTCTTCCTTTTGACCAGACTCTATGAGAAGAGGGAAGCATTCTAAAAGAAGGGGGATACTGCACATGGAAGAGATTAAAATTGGGTCGGCTGTTATAAAATAAAACGAGAGAATATTGGAGAGACAAGAAGGGTGTGAGGGTCTTTTCTTAAATATATTGATTCTTTGATTAATATATTCTTCCTTTTGACCAGACTCTATGAGGAGAGGGAAGCATTCTAAAAGAAGGGGGATACTGCAGATGGAAGAGATCAAAATTGGGTCGGCTGTTATAAAATAAAACGTTAGAATTTTAGAGAGACAAGAAGGGTGTGAGGGTCTTTTCTTAAATATAGAGTTTCTTTGATTAATATATTCTTCCTTTTGACCTGACTCAAAGAGGAGAGGGAAGCATTCTAAAAGAAGGGGGATACTGCACATGGAAGAGATCAAAATTGGGTCGGCTGTTATAAAATAAAACGAGAGAATTTTAGAGAGACAAGAAGGGTGTGAGGTTCTTTTCTTTAATATATTGATTCTTTGATTAATATATTCTTCCTTTTGACCAGAATCTATGAGGAGAGGGAAGCATTCTAAAAGAAGGTGGATACTGCACATGGAAGAGATCAAAATTGGGTCAGCTGTTATAAAATAAAACGAGAGAATTTTAGAGAGACAAGAAGGGTGTGAGGTTCTTTTCTTTAATATATTGATTCTTTGATAAATATATTCTTCCTTTTTCCAGAATCTATGAGGAGAGGGAAGCATTCTAAAGGAAGGGGGATACTGCACATGAAGGAGATCAAAATTGGGTCGGCTGTTATAAAATAAAACGAGAGAATTTTAGAGAGACAAGATGGGTCAGAGGGTCTTTTCTTTAATATATTGATTCTTTGAATAATATATTCTTCCTTTTGACCAGACTGTATGAGGAGAGGGAAGCATTCTAAAAGAAGGGGGATACTGCACATGGAAGAGATCAAAATTGAGTCGGCTGTTATAAAATAAAACGAGAGAATTTTAGAGAGACAAGATGGGTGTGAGGGTCTTTTCTTTAATATATTGATTCTTTGATTAATATATTCTTCCTTTTGACCAGACTCTATGAGGAGAGGGAAGCATTCTAAAAGAAGGGGGATACTGCACATGGAAGAGATCAAAATTGGGTCGGCTGTTATAAAATACAACGAGAGAATTTTAGAGAGACAAGAAGGGTGTGAGGTTCTTTTCTTTAATATATTGATTCTTTGATTAATATATTCTTCCTTTTGACCAGAATCTATGAGGAGAGGGAAGCATTCTAAAGGAAGGGGGATACTGCACATTGAGGAGATCAAAATTGGGTCGGCTGTTATAAAATAAAACGAGAGAATTTTAGAGAGACAAGATGGGTGATAGGGTCTTTTCTTTCATATATTGATTCTTTGATTAATATATTCTTCCTTTTGACCAGACTCTATGAGGAGAAGGAAGCATTCTAAAAGAAGGGGGATACTGCACATGGAAGAGATCAAAATTGGGTCGGCAGTTATAAAATAAAACGAGAGAATTTTAGAGAGACAAGAAGAGTGTGAGGGTCTTTTCTTAAATATATTGATTCTTTGATTAATATATTCTTCCTCTTGACCAAACTCTATGAGGAGAGGGAAGCATTCTAAAAGAAGGGGGATACTGCACATGGAAGAGATCAAAATTGGGTCGGCTGATATAAAATAAAACGAGAGAATTTTAGAGAGACAAGAAGTGTGTGAGGGTCTTTTCTTTAATATATTGATTCCTTGATTAATATATTCTTCCTTTTGACCAGACTCTATGAGGAGAGGGAAGCATTCTAAAAGAAGGGGGATACTGCACATGGAAGAGATTAAAATTGGGTTGGCTGTTATAAAATAAAACGAGAGAATATTAGAGAGACAAGAAGGGTGTGAGGGCCTTTTCTTAAATATATTGATTCTTTGATTAATATATTCTTCCTTTTGACCAGACTCTATGAGGAGAGGGAAGCATTCTAAAAGAAGGGGGATACTGCAGATGGAAGAGATCAAAATTGGGTCGGCTGTTATAAAATAAAACGTTAGAATTTTAGAGAGACAAGAAGGGTGTGAGGGTCTTTTCTTAAATATAGAGTTTCTTTGATTAATATATTCTTCCTTTTGACCTGACTCAAAGAGGAGAGGGAAGCATTCTAAAAGAAGGGGGATACTGCACATGGAAGAGATCAAAATTGGGTCGGCTGTTATAAAATAAAACGAGAGAATTTTAGAGAGACAAGAAGGGTGTGAGGTTCTTTTCTTTAATATATTGATTCTTTGATTAATATATATTCTTCCTTTTGACCAGAATCTATGAGGAGAGGGAAGCATTCTAAAAGAAGGTGGATACTGCACATGGAAGAGATCAAAATTGGGTCAGCTGTTATAAAATAAAACGAGAGAATGTTAGAGAGACAAGAAGGGTGTGAGTTTCTTTTCTTTAATATATTGATTCTTTGATAAATATATTCTTCCTTTTGACCAGAATCTATGAGGAGAGGGAAGCATTCTAAAGGAAGGGGGATACTGCACATGAAGGAGATCAAAATTGGGTCGGCTGTTATAAAATAAAACGAGAGAATTTTAGAGAGACAAGAAGGGTGTCAGGTTCTTTTCTTTAATATATTGATTCTTTGATTAATATATTCTTCCTTTTGACCTGAATCTATGAGGAGAGGGAAGCATTCTAAAGGAAGGGGGATACTGCACATGGAAGAGATCAAAATTGGGTCGGCTGTTATAAAATAAAACGAGAGAATTTCAGAGAGACAAGAAGGGTGTGAGGGTCTTTTCTTAAATATATTGATTCTTTGATTAATATATTCTTCCTTTTGACCAGACTCTATGAGGAGAGGGAAGCATTCTAAAAGAAGGGGGATACTGCACATGGAAGAGATTAAAATTGTGTCGGCTGTTATAAAATAAAACGAGAGAATTTTAGAGAGACAAGAAGGGTGTGAGGGTCTTTTCTTAAATATTTTGATTCTTTGATTAATATATTCTTCCTTTTGACCAGACTCAAAGAGGAGAGGGAAGCATTCTAAAGGAAGGGGGATACTGCACATGGAAGAGATCAAAATTGGGTCGGCTGTTATAAAATAAAACGAGAGAATTTTAGAGAGACAAGAAGGGTGTGAGGGTCTTTTCTTTAATATCTTGATTCTTTGATTAATATATTCTTCCTTTTGACCAGACTCTATGAGGAGAGGGAAGCATTCTAAAAGAAGGGGGATACTGCACATGGAAGAGATCAAAATTGGGTCGGCTGTTATAAAATAAAACGAGAGAATTTTAGAGAGACAAGAAGGGTGTGAGGGTCTTTTCTTTAATATATTGATTCTTTGATTAATATATTCTTCCTTTTGACCAGACTCTATGAAGAGAGGGAAGCATTCTAAAAGAAGGGGGATACTGCACATGGAAGAGATCAAAATTGGGTCGGCTGTTATAAAATAAAACGTTAGAATTTTAGAGAGACAAGAAGGGTGTGAGGGTCTTTTCTTAAATATAGAGTTTCTTTGATTAATATATTCTTCCTTTTGACCAGACTCAAAGAGGAGAGGGAAGCATTCTAAAGGAAGGGGGATACTGCACATGGAAGAGATCAAAATTGGGTCGGCTGTTATAAAATAAAACGAGAGAATTTCAGAGAGACAAGAAGGGTGTGAGGGTCTTTCCTTTAATATCTCGATTCTTTGATTAATATATTCTTCCTTTTGACCAGACTCTATGAGGAGAGGGAAGCATTCTAAAAGAAGGGGGATACTGCACATGGAAGAGATCAAAATTGGGTCGGCTGTTATAAAATAAAACGAGAGAATTTTAGAGAGACAAGAAGGGTGTGAGGGTCTTTTCTTTAATATATTGATTCTTTGATTAATATATTCTTCCTTTTGACCAGACTCTATGACGAGAGGGAAGCATTCTAAAAGAAGGGGGATACTGCACATGGAAGAGATCAAAATTGGGTCGGCTGTTATAAAATAAAACGAGAGAATTTTAGAGAGACAAGAAGGGTGTGAGGGTCTTTTCTTAAATATATTGATTCTTAGATTAATATATTCTTCCTCTTGACCAAACTCTATGAGTAGAGGGAAGCATTCTAAAAGAAGGGGGATACTGCACATGGAAGAGATCAAAATTGGGTCAGCTGTTATAAAATAAAACGAGAGAATTTTAGAGAGACAAGAAGGGTGTGATGGTGCTTTCTTCAATATATTGATTCCTTGATTAATATATTCTTCCTTTTGACCAGACTCTATGAGGAGAGGGAAGCATTCTAAAAGAAGGGGGATACTGCACATGGAAGAGATCAAAATTGGGTCGGCTGTTATAAAATAAAACGAGAGAATTTTAGAGAGACAAGAAGGGTGTGAGGGTCTATTCTTTAATCTATTGATTCTTTGATTAATATATTCTTCCTTTCGACCAGACTCTATGAGGAGAGGGAAACATTCTAAAAGAAGGGGGATACTGCACATGGAAGAGATCAAAATTGGGTCGGCTGTTATAAAATACAACGTGAGAATTTTAGAGAGACAAGAAGGGTGTGAGGTTCTTTTCTTTAATATATTGATTCTTTGATTAATATATTCTTCCTTTTGACCAGAATCTATGAGGAGAGGGAAGCATTCTAAAGGAAGGGGGATACTGCACATTGAGGAGATCAAAATTGGGTCGGCTGTTATAAAATAAAACGAGAGAATTTTAGAGAGACAAGATGGGTGATAGGGTCTTTTCTTTCATATATTGATTCTTTGATTAATATATTCTTCCTTTTGACCAGACTCTATGAGGAGAAGGAAGCATTCTAAAAGAAGGGGGATACTGCACATGGAAGAGATCAAAATTGGGTCGGCAGTTATAAAATAAAACGAGAGAATTTTAGAGAGACAAGAAGAGTGTGAGGGTCTTTTCTTAAATATATTGATTCTTTGATTAATATATTCTTCCTCTTGACCAAACTCTATGAGGAGAGGGAAGCATTCTAAAAGAAGGGGGATACTGCACATGGAAGAGATCAAAATTGGGTCGGCTGTTTTAAAATAAAACGAGAGAATTTTAGAGAGACAAGAAGTGTGTGAGGGTCTTTTCTTTAATATATTGATTCCTTGATTAATATATTCTTCCTTTTGACCAGACTCTATGAGGAGAGGGAAGCATTCTAAAAGAAGGGGGATACTGCACATGGAAGAGATTAAAATTGGGTCGGCTGTTATAAAATAAAACCAGAGAATATTGGAGAGACAAGAAGGGTGTGAGGGTCTTTTCTTAAATATATTGATTCTTTGATTAATATATTCTTCCTTTTGACCAGACTCTATGAGGAGAGGGAAGCATTCTAAAAGAAGGGGGATGCTGCAGATGGAAGAGATCAAAATTGGGTCGGCTGTTATAAAATAAAACGTTAGAATTTTAGAGAGACAAGAAGGGTGTGAGGGTCTTTTCTTAAATATAGAGTTTCTTTGATTAATATATTCTTCCTTTTGACCTGACTCAAAAAGGAGAGGGAAGCATTCTAAAAGAAGGGGGATACTGCACATGGAAGAGATCAAAATTGGGTCGGCTGTTATAAAATAAAACGACAGAATTTTAGAGAGACAAGAAGGGTGTGAGGTTCTTTTCTTTAATATATTGATTCTTTGATTAATATATTCTTCCTTTTGACCAGACTCTATGAGGAGAGGGAAACATTCTAAAAGAAGGTGGATACTGCACATGGAAGAGATCAAAATTGGGTCAGCTGTTATAAAATAAAACGAGAGAATTTTAGAGAGACAAGAAGGGTGTGAGGTTCTTTTCTTTAATATATTGATTCTTTGATAAATATATTCTTCCTTTTGACCAGAATCTATGAGGAGAGGGAAGCATTCTAAAGGAAGGGGGATACTGCACATGAAGGAGATCAAAATTGGGTCGGCTGTTATAAAATAAAACGAGAGAATTTTAGAGAGACAAGAAGGGTGTGAGGTTCTTTTCTTTAATATATTGATTCTTTGATTAATATATTCTTCATTTTGACCAGAATCTATGAGGAGAGGGAAGCATTCTAAAAGAAGGTGGATACTGCACATGGAAGAGATCAAAATTGGGTCAGCTGTTATAAAATAAAACGAGAGAATTTTAGAGAGACAAGAAGGGTGTGAGGTTCTTTTCTTTAATATATTGATTCTTTGATAAATATATTCTTCCTTTTGACCAGAATCTATGAGGAGAGGGAAGCATTCTAAAGGAAGGGGGATACTGCACATGAAGGAGATCAAAATTGGGTCGGCTGTTATAAAATAAAACGAGAGAATTTTAGAGAGACAAGAAGGGTGTCAGGTTCTTTTCTTTAATATATTGATTCTTTGATTAATATATTCTTCCTTTTGACCTGAATCTATGAGGAGAGGGAAGCATTCTAAAGGAAGGGGGATACTGCACATGGAAGAGATCAAAATTGGGTCGGCTGTTATAAAATAAAACGAGAGAATTTCAGAGAGACAAGAAGGGTGTGAGGGTCTTTTCTTAAATATATTGATTCTTTGATTAATATATTCTTCCTTTTGACCAGACTCTATGAGGAGAGGGAAGCATTCTAAAAGAAGGGGGATACTGCACATGGAAGAGATTAAAATTGTGTCGGCTGTTATAAAATAAAACGAGAGAATTTTAGAGAGACAAGAAGGGTGTGAGGGTCTTTTCTTAAATATTTTGATTCTTTGATTAATATATTCTTCCTTTTGACCAGACTCAAAGAGGAGAGGGAAGCATTCTAAAGGAAGGGGGATACTGCACATGGAAGAGATCAAAATTGGGTCGGCTGTTATAAAATAAAACGAGAGAATTTTAGAGAGACAAGAAGGGTGTGAGGGTCTTTTCTTTAATATCTTGATTCTTTGATTAATATATTCTTCCTTTTGACCAGACTCTATGAGGAGAGGGAAGCATTCTAAAAGAAGGGGGATACTGCACATGGAAGAGATCAAAATTGGGTCGGCAGTTATAAAATAAAACGAGAGAATTTTAGAGAGACAAGAAGGGTGTGAGGGTCTTTTCTTTAATATATTGATTCTTTGATTAATATATTCTTCCTTTTGACCAGACTCTATGAAGAGAGGGAAGCATTCTAAAAGAAGGGGGATACTGCACATGGAAGAGATCAAAATTGGGTCGGCTGTTATAAAATAAAACGTTAGAATTTTAGAGAGACAAGAAGGGTGTGAGGGTCTTTTCTTAAATATAGAGTTTCTTTGATTAATATATTCTTCCTTTTGACCAGACTCAAAGAGGAGAGGGAAGCATTCTAAAGGAAGGGGGATACTGCACATGGAAGAGATCAAAATTGGGTCGGCTGTTATAAAATAAAACGAGAGAATTTCAGAGAGACAAGAAGGGTGTGAGGGTCTTTCCTTTAATATCTCGATTCTTTGATTAATATATTCTTCCTTTTGACCAGACTCTATGAGGAGAGGGAAGCATTCTAAAAGAAGGGGGATACTGCACATGGAAGAGATCAAAATTGGGTCGGCTGTTATAAAATAAAACGAGAGAATTTTAGAGAGACAAGAAGGGTGTGAGGGTCTTTTCTTTAATATATTGATTCTTTGATTAATATATTCTTCCTTTTGACCAGACTCTATGAGGAGAGGGAAGCATTCTAAAAGAAGGGGGATACTGCACATGGAAGAGATCAAAATTGGGTCGGCTGTTATAAAATAAAACGAGAGAATTTTAGAGAGACAAGAAGGGTGTGAGGGTCTTTTCTTAAATATATTGATTCTTTGATTAATATATTCTTCCTCTTGACCAAACTCTATGAGTAGAGGGAAGCATTCTAAAAGAAGGGGGATACTGCACATGGAAGAGATCAAAATTGGGTCGGCTGTTATAAAATAAAACGAGAGAATTTTAGAGAGACAAGAAGGGTGTGATGGTCTATTCTTTAATCTATTGATTCTTTGATTAATATATTCTTCCTTTCGACCAAACTCTATGAGGAGAGGGAAACATTCTAAAAGAAGGGGGATACTGCACATGGAAGAGATCAAAATTGGGTCGGCTGTTATAAAATACAACGAGAGAATTTTAGAGAGACAAGAAGGGTGTGAGGTTCTTTTCTTTAATATATTGATTCTTTGATTAATATATTCTTCCTTTTGACCAGAATCTATGAGGAGAGGGAAGCATTCTAAAGGAAGGGGGATACTGCACATTGAGGAGATCAAAATTGGGTCGGCTGTTATAAAATAAAACGAGACAATTTTAGAGAGACAAGATGGGTGATAGGGTCTTTTCTTTCATATATTGATTCTTTGATTAATATATTCTTCCTTTTGACCAGACTCTATGAGGAGAAGGAAGCATTCTAAAAGAAGGGGGATACTGCACATGGAAGAGATCAAAATTGGGTCGGCAGTTATAAAATAAAACGAGAGAATTTTAGAGAGACAAGAAGAGTGTGAGGGTCTTTTCTTAAATATATTGATTCTTTGATTAATATATTCTTCCTCTTGACCAAACTCTATGAGGAGAGGGAAGCATTCTAAAAGAAGGGGGATACTGCACATGGAAGAGATCAAAATTGGGTCGGCTGTTATAAAATAAAACGAGAGAATTTTAGAGAGACAAGAAGTGTGTGAGGGTCTTTTCTTTAATATATTGATTCCTTTATTAATATATTCTTCCTTTTGACCAGACTCTATGAGAAGAGGGAAGCATTCTAAAAGAAGGGGGATACTGCACATGGAAGAGATTAAAATTGGGTCGGCTGTTATAAAATAAAACGAGAGAATATTGGAGAGACAAGAAGGGTGTGAGGGTCTTTTCTTAAATATATTGATTCTTTGATTAATATATTCTTCCTTTTGACCAGACTCTATGAGGAGAGGGAAGCATTCTAAAAGAAGGGGGATACTGCAGATGGAAGAGATCAAAATTGGGTCGGCTGTTATAAAATAAAACGTTAGAATTTTAGAGAGACAAGAAGGGTGTGAGGGTCTTTTCTTAAATATAGAGTTTCTTTGATTAATATATTCTTCCTTTTGACCTGACTCAAAGAGGAGAGGGAAGCATTCTAAAAGAAGGGGGATACTGCACATGGAAGAGATCAAAATTGGGTCGGCTGTTATAAAATAAAACGAGAGAATTTTAGAGAGACAAGAAGGGTGTGAGGTTCTTTTCTTTAATATATTGATTCTTTGATTAATATATTCTTCCTTTTGACCAGAATCTATGAGGAGAGGGAAGCATTCTAAAAGAAGGTGGATACTGCACATGGAAGAGATCAAAATTGGGTCAGCTGTTATAAAATAAAACGAGAGAATTTTAGAGAGACAAGAAGGGTGTGAGGTTCTTTTCTTTAATATATTGATTCTTTGATAAATATATTCTTCCTTTTTCCAGAATCTATGAGGAGAGGGAAGCATTCTAAAGGAAGGGGGATACTGCACATGAAGGAGATCAAAATTGGGTCGGCTGTTATAAAATAAAACGAGAGAATTTTAGAGAGACAAGATGGGTCAGAGGGTCTTTTCTTTAATATATTGATTCTTTGAATAATATATTCTTCCTTTTGACCAGACTGTATGAGGAGAGGGAAGCATTCTAAAAGAAGGGGGATACTGCACATGGAAGAGATCAAAATTGAGTCGGCTGTTATAAAATAAAACGAGAGAATTTTAGAGAGACAAGATGGGTGTGAGGGTCTTTTCTTTAATATATTGATTCTTTGATTAATATATTCTTCCTTTTGACCAGACTCTATGAGGAGAGGGAAGCATTCTAAAAGAAGGGGGATACTGCACATGGAAGAGATCAAAATTGGGTCGGCTGTTATAAAATAAAACGAGAGAATTTTAGAGAGACAAGAAGGGTGTGAGGGTCTTTTCTTAAATATATTGATTCTTTGATTAATATATTCTTCCTCTTGACCAAACTCTATGAGTAGAGGGAAGCATTCTAAAAGAAGGGGGATACTGCACATGGAAGAGATCAAAATTGGGTCGGCTGTTATAAAATAAAACGAGAGAATTTTAGAGAGACAAGAAGGGTGTGATGGTGCTTTCTTCAATATATTGATTCCTTGATTAATATATTCTTCCTTTTGACCAGACTCTATGAGGAGAGGGAAGCATTCTAAAAGAAGGGGGATACTGCACATGGAAGAGATCAAAATTGGGTCGGCTGTTATAAAATAAAACGAGAGAATTTTAGAGAGACAAGAAGGGTGTGAGGGTCTATTCTTTAATCTATTGATTCTTTGATTAATATATTCTTCCTTTCGACCAGACTCTATGAGGAGAGGGAAACATTCTAAAAGAAGGGGGATACTGCACATGGAAGAGATCAAAATTGGGTCGGCTGTTATAAAATACAACGAGAGAATTTTAGAGAGACAAGAAGGGTGTGAGGTTCTTTTCTTTAATATATTGATTCTTTGATTAATATATTCTTCCTTTTGACCAGAATCTATGAGGAGAGGGAAGCATTCTAAAGGAAGGGGGATACTGCACATTGAGGAGATCAAAATTGGGTCGGCTGTTATAAAATAAAACGAGAGAATTTTAGAGAGACAAGATGGGTGATAGGGTCTTTTCTTTCATATATTGATTCTTTGATTAATATATTCTTCCTTTTGACCAGACTCTATGAGGAGAAGGAAGCATTCTAAAAGAAGGGGGATACTGCACATGGAAGAGATCAAAATTGGGTCGGCAGTTATAAAATAAAACGAGAGAATTTTAGAGAGACAAGAAGAGTGTGAGGGTCTTTTCTTAAATATATTGATTCTTTGATTAATATATTCTTCCTCTTGACCAAACTCTATGAGGAGAGGGAAGCATTCTAAAAGAAGGGGGATACTGCACATGGAAGAGATCAAAATTGGGTCGGCTGTTATAAAATAAAACGAGAGAATTTTAGAGAGACAAGAAGTGTGTGAGGGTCTTTTCTTTAATATATTGATTCCTTGATTAATATATTCTTCCTTTTGACCAGACTCTATGAGGAGAGGGAAGCATTCTAAAAGAAGGGGGATACTGCACATGGAAGAGATTAAAATTGGGTCGGCTGTTATAAAATAAAACGAGAGAATATTGGAGAGACAAGAAGGGTGTGAGGGTCTTTTCTTAAATATATTGATTCTTTGATTAATATATTCTTCCTTTTGACCAGACTCTATGAGGAGAGGGAAGCATTCTAAAAGAAGGGGGATACTGCAGATGGAAGAGATCAAAATTGGGTCGGCTGTTATAAAATAAAACGTTAGAATTTTAGAGAGACAAGAAGGGTGTGAGGGTCTTTTCTTAAATATAGAGTTTCTTTGATTAATATATTCTTCCTTTTGACCTGACTCAAAGAGGAGAGGGAAGCATTCTAAAAGAAGGGGGATACTGCACATGGAAGAGATCAAAATTGGGTCGGCTGTTATAAAATAAAACGAGAGAATTTTAGAGAGACAAGAAGGGTGTGAGGTTCTTTTCTTTAATATATTGATTCTTTGATTAATATATTCTTCCTTTTGACCAGAATCTATGAGGAGAGGGAAGCATTCTAAAAGAAGGTGGATACTGCACATGGAAGAGATCAAAATTGGGTCAGCTGTTATAAAATAAAACGAGAGAATTTTAGAGAGACAAGAAGGGTGTGAGGTTCTTTTCTTTAATATATTGATTCTTTGATAAATATATTCTTCCTTTTGACCAGAATCTATGAGGAGAGGGAAGCATTCTAAAGGAAGGGGGATACTGCACATGAAGGAGATCAAAATTGGGTCGGCTGTTATAAAATAAAACGAGAGAATTTTAGAGAGACAAGAAGGGTGTGAGGTTCTTTTCTTTAATATATTGATTCTTTGATTAATATATTCTTCCTTTTGACCAGAATCTATGAGGAGAGGGAAGCATTCTAAAAGAAGGTGGATACTGCACATGGAAGAGATCAAAATTGGGTCAGCTGTTATAAAATAAAACGAGAGAATTTTAGAGAGACAAGAAGGGTGTGAGGTTCTTTTCTTTAATATATTGATTCTTTGATAAATATATTCTTCCTTTTGACCAGAATCTATGAGGAGAGGGAAGCATTCTAAAGGAAGGGGGATACTGCACATGAAGGAGATCAAAATTGGGTCGGCTGTTATAAAATAAAACGAGAGAATTTTAGAGAGACAAGAAGGGTGTCAGGTTCTTTTCTTTAATATATTGATTCTTTGATTAATATATTCTTCCTTTTGACCTGAATCTATGAGGAGAGGGAAGCATTCTAAAGGAAGGGGGATACTGCACATGGAAGAGATCAAAATTGGGTCGGCTGTTATAAAATAAAACGAGAGAATTTCAGAGAGACAAGAAGGGTGTGAGGGTCTTTTCTTAAATATATTGATTCTTTGATTAATATATTCTTCCTTTTGACCAGACTCTATGAGGAGAGGGAAGCATTCTAAAAGAAGGGGGATACTGCACATGGAAGAGATTAAAATTGTGTCGGCTGTTATAAAATAAAACGAGAGAATTTTAGAGAGACAAGAAGGGTGTGAGGGTCTTTTCTTAAATATTTTGATTCTTTGATTAATATATTCTTCCTTTTGACCAGACTCAAAGAGGAGAGGGAAGCATTCTAAAGGAAGGGGGATACTGCACATGGAAGAGATCAAAATTGGGTCGGCTGTTATAAAATAAAACGAGAGAATTTTAGAGAGACAAGAAGGGTGTGAGGGTCTTTTCTTTAATATCTTGATTCTTTGATTAATATATTCTTCCTTTTGACCAGACTCTATGAGGAGAGGGAAGCATTCTAAAAGAAGGGGGATACTGCACATGGAAGAGATCAAAATTGGGTCGGCTGTTATAAAATAAAACGAGAGAATTTTAGAGAGACAAGAAGGGTGTGAGGGTCTTTTCTTTAATATATTGATTCTTTGATTAATATATTCTTCCTTTTGACCAGACTCTATGAAGAGAGGGAAGCATTCTAAAAGAAGGGGGATACTGCACATGGAAGAGATCAAAATTGGGTCGGCTGTTATAAAATAAAACGTTAGAATTTTAGAGAGACAAGAAGGGTGTGAGGGTCTTTTCTTAAATATAGAGTTTCTTTGATTAATATATTCTTCCTTTTGACCAGACTCAAAGAGGAGAGGGAAGCATTCTAAAGGAAGGGGGATACTGCACATGGAAGAGATCAAAATTGGGTCGGCTGTTATAAAATAAAACGAGAGAATTTCAGAGAGACAAGAAGGGTGTGAGGGTCTTTCCTTTAATATCTCGATTCTTTGATTAATATATTCTTCCTTTTGACCAGACTCTATGAGGAGAGGGAAGCATTCTAAAAGAAGGGGGATACTGCACATGGAAGAGATCAAAATTGGGTCGGCTGTTATAAAATAAAACGAGAGAATTTTAGAGAGACAAGAAGGGTGTGAGGGTCTTTTCTTTAATATATTGATTCTTTGATTAATATATTCTTCCTTTTGACCAGACTCTATGAGGAGAGGGAAGCATTCTAAAAGAAGGGGGATACTGCACATGGAAGAAATCAAAATTGGGTCGGCTGTTATAAAATAAAACGAGAGAATTTTAGAGAGACAAGAAGGGTGTGAGGGTCTTTTCTTAAATATATTGATTCTTTGATTAATATATTCTTCCTCTTGACCAAACTCTATGAGTAGAGGGAAGCATTCTAAAAGAAGGGGGATACTGCACATGGAAGAGATCAAAATTGGGTCGGCTGTTATAAAATAAAACGAGAGAATTTTAGAGAGACAAGAAGGGTGTGATGGTGCTTTCTTCAATATATTGATTCCTTGATTAATATATTCTTCCTTTTGACCAGACTCTATGAGGAGAGGGAAGCATTCTAAAAGAAGGGGGATACTGCACATGGAAGAGATCAAAATTGGGTCGGCTGTTATAAAATAAAACGAGAGAATTTTAGAGAGACAAGAAGGGTGTGAGGGTCTATTCTTTAATCTATTGATTCTTTGATTAATATATTCTTCCTTTCGACCAAACTCTATGAGGAGAGGGAAACATTCTAAAAGAAGGGGGATACTGCACATGGAAGAGATCAAAATTGGGTCGGCTGTTATAAAATACAACGAGAGAATTTTAGAGAGACAAGAAGGGTGTGAGGTTCTTTTCTTTAATATATTGATTCTTTGATTAATATATTCTTCCTTTTGACCAGAATCTATGAGGAGAGGGAAGCATTCTAAAGGAAGGGGGATACTGCACATTGAGGAGATCAAAATTGGGTCGGCTGTTATAAAATAAAACGAGAGAATTTTAGAGAGACAAGATGGGTGATAGGGTCTTTTCTTTCATATATTGATTCTTTGATTAATATATTCTTCCTTTTGACCAGACTCTATGAGGAGAAGGAAGCATTCTAAAAGAAGGGGGATACTGCACATGGAAGAGATCAAAATTGGGTCGGCAGTTATAAAATAAAACGAGAGAATTTTAGAGAGACAAGAAGAGTGTGAGGGTCTTTTCTTAAATATATTGATTCTTTGATTAATATATTCTTCCTCTTGACCAAACTCTATGAGGAGAGGGAAGCATTCTAAAAGAAGGGGGATACTGCACATGGAAGAGATCAAAATTGGGTCGGCTGTTATAAAATAAAACGAGAGAATTTTAGAGAGACAAGAAGTGTGTGAGGGTCTTTTCTTTAATATATTGATTCCTTGATTAATATATTCTTCCTTTTGACCAGACTCTATGAGGAGAGGGAAGCATTCTAAAAGAAGGGGGATACTGCACATGGAAGAGATTAAAATTGGGTCGGCTGTTATAAAATAAAACGAGAGAATATTGGAGAGACAAGAAGGGTGTGAGGGTCTTTTCTTAAATATATTGATTCTTTGATTAATATATTCTTCCTTTTGACCAGACTCTATGAGGAGAGGGAAGCATTCTAAAAGAAGGGGGATACTGCAGATGGAAGAGATCAAAATTGGGTCGGCTGTTATAAAATAAAACGTTAGAATTTTAGAGAGACAAGAAGGGTGTGAGGGTCTTTTCTTAAATATAGAGTTTCTTTGATTAATATATTCTTCCTTTTGACCTGACTCAAAGAGGAGAGGGAAGCATTCTAAAAGAAGGGGGATACTGCACATGGAAGAGATCAAAATTGGATCGGCTGTTATAAAATAAAACGAGAGAATTTTAGAGAGACAAGAAGGGTGTGAGGTTCTTTTCTTTAATATATTGATTCTTTGATTAATATATTCTTCCTTTTGACCAGAATCTATGAGGAGAGGGAAGCATTCTAAAAGAAGGTGGATACTGCACATGGAAGAGATCAAAATTGGGTCAGCTGTTATAAAATAAAACGAGAGAATTTTAGAGAGACAAGAAGGGTGTGAGGTTCTTTTCTTTAATATATTGATTCTTTGATAAATATATTCTTCCTTTTTCCAGAATCTATGAGGAGAGGGAAGCATTCTAAAGGAAGGGGGATACTGCACATGAAGGAGATCAAAATTGGGTCGGCTGTTATAAAATAAAACGAGAGAATTTTAGAGAGACAAGATGGGTCAGAGGGTCTTTTCTTTAATATATTGATTCTTTGAATAATATATTCTTCCTTTTGACCAGACTCTATGAGGAGAGGGAAGCATTCTAAAAGAAGGGGGATACTGCACATGGAAGAGATCAAAATTGAGTCGGCTGTTATAAAATAAAACGAGAGAATTTTAGAGAGACAAGATGGGTGTGAGGGTCTTTTCTTTAATATATTGATTCTTTGATTAATATATTCTTCCTTTTGACCAGACTCTATGAGGAGAGGGAAGCATTCTAAAAGAAGGGGGATACTGCACATGGAAGAGATCAAAATTGGGTCGGCTGTTATAAAATAAAACGAGAGAATTTTAGAGAGACAAGAAGGGTGTGAGGTTCTTTTCTTTAATATATTGATTCTTTGATTAATATATTCTTCCTTTTGACCAGAATCTATGAGGAGAGGGAAGCATTCTAAAGGAAGGGGGATACTGCACATGGAAGAGATTAAAATTGGGTCGACTGTTATAAAGTAAAACGAGAGAATTTTAGAGAGACAAGAAGGGTGTGAGGGTCTTTTCTTAAATATATTGATTCTTTGATTAATATATTCTTCCTTTTGACCAGACTCTATGAGGAGAGGGAAGCATTCTAAAAGAAGGGGGATACTGCACATGGAAGAGATTAAAATTGGGTCGGCTGTTATAAAATAAAACGAGAGAATTTTAGAGAGACAAGAAGGGTGTGAGGGTCTTTTCTTAAATATATTGATTCTTTGTTTAATATATTCTTCCTTTTGACCAGACTCAAAGAGGAGAGGGAAGCATTCTAAAGGAAGGGGGATACTGCACATGGAAGAGATCAAAATTGGGTCGGATGTTATAAAATAAAGCGAGAGAATTTTAGAGAGACAAGAAGGGTGTGAGGGTCTTTTCTTTAATATCTTGATTCTTTGATTAATATATTCTTCCTTTTGACCAGACTCTATGAGGAGAGGGAAGCATTCTAAAAGAAGGGGGATACGGCACATGGAAGAGATCAAAATTGGGTCGGCTGTTATAAAATAAAACGAGAGAATTTTAGAGAGACAAGAAGGGTGTGAGGGTCTTTTCTATAATATATTGATTCTTTGATTAATATATTCTTCCTTTTGACCAGACTCTATGAAGAGAGGGAAGCATTCTAAAAGAAGGGGGATACTGCACATGGAAGAGATCAAAATTGGGTCGGCTGTTATAAAATAAAACGTTAGAATTTTAGAGAGACAAGAAGGGTGTGAGGGTCTTTTCTTAAATATAGAGTTTCTTTGATTAATATATTCTTCCTTTTGACCAGACTCAAAGAGGAGAGGGAAGCATTCTAAAGGAAGGGGGATACTGCACATGGAAGAGATCAAAATTGGGTCGGCTGTTATAAAATAAAACGAGAGAATTTCAGAGAGACAAGAAGGGTGTGAGGGTCTTTCCTTTAATATCTCGATTCTTTGATTAATATATTCTTCCTTTTGACCAGACTCTATGAGGAGAGGGAAGCATTCTAAAAGAAGGGGGATACTGCACATGGAAGAGATCAAAATTGGGTCGGCTGTTATAAAATAAAACGAGAGAATTTTAGAGAGACAAGAAGGGTGTGAGGGTCTTTTCTTTAATATATTGATTCTTTGATTAATATATTCTTCCTTTTGACCAGACTCTATGAGGAGAGGGAAGCATTCTAAAAGAAGGGGGATACTGCACATGGAAGAGATCAAAATTGGGTCGGCTGTTATAAAATAAAACGAGAGAATTTTAGAGAGACAAGAAGGGTGTGAGGGTCTTTTCTTAAATATATTGATTCTTTGATTAATATATTCTTCCTCTTGACCAAACTCTATGAGTAGAGGGAAGCATTCTAAAAGAAGGGGGATACTGCACATGGAAGAGATCAAAATTGGGTCGGCTGTTATAAAATAAAACGAGAGAATTTTAGAGAGACAAGAAGGGTGTGATGGTGCTTTCTTCAATATATTGATTCCTTGATTAATATATTCTTCCTTTTGACCAGACTCTATGAGGAGAGGGAAGCATTCTAAAAGAAGGGGGATACTGCACATGGAAGAGATCAAAATTGGGTCGGCTTTTATAAAATAAAACGAGAGAATTTTAGAGAGACAAGAAGGGTGTGAGGGTCTATTCTTTAATCTATTGATTCTTTGATTAATATATTCTTCCTTTCGACCAGACTCTATGAGGAGAGGGAAGCATTCTAAAAGAAGGGGGATACTGCACATGGAAGAGATCAAAATTGGGTCGGCTGTTATAAAATACAACGAGAGAATTTTAGAGAGACAAGAAGGGTGTGAGGTTCTTTTCTTTAATATATTGATTCTTTGATTAATATATTCTTCCTTTTGACCAGAATCTATGAGGAGAGGGAAGCATTCTAAAGGAAGGGGGATACTGCACATTGAGGAGATCAAAATTGGGTCGGCTGTTATAAAATAAAACGAGAGAATTTTAGAGAGACAAGATGGGTGATAGGGTCTTTTCTTTCATATATTGATTCTTTGATAAATATATTCTTCCTTTTGACCAGACTCTATGAGGAGAAGGAAGCATTCTAAAAGAAGGGGGATACTGCACATGGAAGAGATCAAAATTGGGTCGGCAGTTATAAAATAAAACGAGAGAATTTTAGAGAGACAAGAAGAGTGTGAGGGTCTTTTCTTAAATATATTGATTCTTTGATTAATATATTCTTCCTCTTGACCAAACTCTATGAGGAGAGGGAAGCATTCTAAAAGAAGGGGGATACTGCACATGGAAGAGATCAAAATTGGGTCAGCTGTTATAAAATAAAACGAGAGAATTTTAGAGAGACAAGAAGGGTGGGAGGTTCTTTTCTTTAATATATTGATTCTTTGATAAATATATTCTTCCTTTTGACCAGAATCTATGAGGAGAGGGAAGCATTCTAAAGGAAGGGGGATACTGCACATGAAGGAGATCAAAATTGGGTCGGCTGTTATAAAATAAAACGAGAGAATTTTAGAGAGACAAGATGGGTCAGAGGGTCTTTTCTTTAATATATTGATTCTTTGAATAATATATTCTTCCTTTTGACCAGACTCTATGAGGAGAGGGAAGCATTCTAAAAGAAGGGGGATACTGCACATGGAAGAGATCAAAATTGGGTCGGCTGTTATAAAATAAAACGAGAGAATTTTAGAGAGACAAGATGGGTGTCAGGGTCTTTTCTTTAATATATTGATTCTTTGATTAATATATTCTTCCTTTTGACCAGACTCTATGAGGAGAGGGAAGCATTCTAAAAGAAGGGGGATACTGCACATGGAAGAGATCAAAATTGGATCGGCTGTTATAAAATAAAACGAGAGAATTTTAGAGAGACAAGATGGGTCAGAGGGTCTTTTCTTTAATATATTGATTCTTTGAATAATATATTCTTCCTTTTGACCAGACTCTATGAGGAGAGGGAAGCATTCTAAAAGAAGGGGGATACTGCACATGGAAGAGATCAAAATTGGGTCGGCTGTTATAAAATAAAACGAGAGAATTTTAGAGAGACAAGATGGGTGTCAGGGTCTTTTCTTTAATATATTGATTCTTTGATTAATATATTCTTCCTTTTGACCAGACTCTATGAGGAGAGGGAAGCATTCTAAAAGAAGGGGGATACTGCACATGGAAGAGATCAAAATTGGGTCGGCTGTTATAAAATAAAACGAGAGAATTTTAGAGAGACAAGAAGGGTGTGAGGTTCTTTTCTTTAATATATTGATTCTTTGATTAATATATTCTTCCTTTTGACCAGAATCTATGAGGAGAGGGAAGCATTCTAAAGGAAGGGGGATACTGCACATGGAAGAGATTAAAATTGGGTCGACTGTTATAAAGTAAAACGAGAGAATTTTAGAGAGACAAGAAGGGTGTGAGGGTCTTTTCTTAAATATATTGATTCTTTGATTAATATATTCTTCCTTTTGACCAGACTCTATGAGGAGAGGGAAGCATTCTAAAAGAAAGGGGATACTGCACATGGAAGAGATCAAAATTGGGTCAGCTGTTATAAAATAAAACGAGAGAATTTTAGAGAGACAAGAAGGGTGTGAGGTTCTTTTCTTTAATATATTGATTCTTTGATAAATATATTCTTCCTTTTGACCAGAATCTATGAGGAGAGGGAAGCATTCTAAAGGAAGGGGGATACTGCACATGAAGGAGATCAAAATTGGGTCGGCTGTTATAAAATAAAACGAGAGAATTTTAGAGAGACAAGATGGGTCAGAAGGTCTTTTCTTTAATATATTGATTCTTTGAATAATATATTCTTCCTTTTGACCAGACTCTATGAGGAGAGGGAAGCATTCTAAAAGAAGGGGGATACTGCACATGGAAGAGATCAAAATTGGGTCGGCTGTTATAAAATAAAACGAGAGAATTTTAGAGAGACAAGATGGGTGTGAGGGTCTTTTCTTTAATATATTGATTCTTTGATTAATATATTCTTCCTTTTGACTAGACTCTATGAGGAGAGGGAAGCATTCTAAAAGAAGGGGGATACTGCACATGGAAGAGATTAAAATTGGGTCGACTGTTATAAAGTAAAACGAGAGAATTTTAGAGAGACAAGAAGGGTGTGAGGGTCTTTTCTTAAATATATTGATTCTTTGATTAATATATTCTTCCTTTTGACCAGACTCTATGAGGAGAGGGAAGCATTCTAAAAGAAGGGGGATACTGCAGATGGAAGAGATCAAAATTGGGTCGGCTGTTATAAAATAAAACGTTAGAATTTTAGAGAGACAAGAAGGGTGTGAGGGTCTTTTCTTAAATATAGAGTTTCTTTGATTAATATATTCTTCCTTTTGACCTGACTCAAAGAGGAGAGGGAAGCATTCTAAAAGAAGGGGGATACTGCACATGGAAGAGATCAAAATTGGGTCGGCTGTTATAAAATAAAACGAGAGAATTTTAGAGAGACAAGAAGGGTGTGAGGTTCTTTTCTTTAATATATTGATTCTTTGATTAATATATTCTTCCTTTTGACCAGAATCTATGAGGAGAGGGAAGCATTCTAAAAGAAGGTGGATACTGCACATGGAAGAGATCAAAATTGGGTCAGCTGTTATAAAATAAAACGAGAGAATTTTAGAGAGACAAGAAGGGTGTGAGGTTCTTTTCTTTAATATATTGATTCTTTGATAAATATATTCTTCCTTTTGACCAGAATCTATGAGGAGAGGGAAGCATTCTAAAGGAAGGGGGATACTGCACATGAAGGAGATCAAAATTGGGTCGGCTGTTATAAAATAAAACGAGAGAATTTTAGAGAGACAAGAAGGGTGTGAGGTTCTTTTCTTTAATATATTGATTCTTTGATTAATATATTCTTCCTTTTGACCAGAATCTATGAGGAGAGGGAAGCATTCTAAAAGAAGGTGGATACTGCACATGGAAGAGATCAAAATTGGGTCAGCTGTTATAAAATAAAACGAGAGAATTTTAGAGAGACAAGAAGGGTGTGAGGTTCTTTTCTTTAATATATTGATTCTTTGATAAATATATTCTTCCTTTTGACCAGAATCTATGAGGAGAGGGAAGCATTCTAAAGGAAGGGGGATACTGCACATGAAGGAGATCAAAATTGGGTCGGCTGTTATAAAATAAAACGAGAGAATTTTAGAGAGACAAGAAGGGTGTCAGGTTCTTTTCTTTAATATATTGATTCTTTGATTAATATATTCTTCCTTTTGACCTGAATCTATGAGGAGAGGGAAGCATTCTAAAGGAAGGGGGATACTGCACATGGAAGAGATCAAAATTGGGTCGGCTGTTATAAAATAAAACGAGAGAATTTCAGAGAGACAAGAAGGGTGTGAGGGTCTTTTCTTAAATATATTGATTCTTTGATTAATATATTCTTCCTTTTGACCAGACTCTATGAGGAGAGGGAAGCATTCTAAAAGAAGGGGGATACTGCACATGGAAGAGATTAAAATTGTGTCGGCTGTTATAAAATAAAACGAGAGAATTTTAGAGAGACAAGAAGGGTGTGAGGGTCTTTTCTTAAATATTTTGATTCTTTGATTAATATATTCTTCCTTTTGACCAGACTCAAAGAGGAGAGGGAAGCATTCTAAAGGAAGGGGGATACTGCACATGGAAGAGATCAAAATTGGGTCGGCTGTTATAAAATAAAACGAGAGAATTTTAGAGAGACAAGAAGGGTGTGAGGGTCTTTTCTTTAATATCTTGATTCTTTGATTAATATATTCTTCCTTTTGACCAGACTCTATGAGGAGAGGGAAGCATTCTAAAAGAAGGGGGATACTGCACATGGAAGAGATCAAAATTGGGTCGGCTGTTATAAAATAAAACGAGAGAATTTTAGAGAGACAAGAAGGGTGTGAGGGTCTTTTCTTTAATATATTGATTCTTTGATTAATATATTCTTCCTTTTGACCAGACTCTATGAAGAGAGGGAAGCATTCTAAAAGAAGGGGGATACTGCACATGGAAGAGATCAAAATTGGGTCGGCTGTTATAAAATAAAACGTTAGAATTTTAGAGAGACAAGAAGGGTGTGAGGGTCTTTTCTTAAATATAGAGTTTCTTTGATTAATATATTCTTCCTTTTGACCAGACTCAAAGAGGAGAGGGAAGCATTCTAAAGGAAGGGGGATACTGCACATGGAAGAGATCAAAATTGGGTCGGCTGTTATAAAATAAAACGAGAGAATTTCAGAGAGACAAGAAGGGTGTGAGGGTCTTTCCTTTAATATCTCGATTCTTTGATTAATATATTCTTCCTTTTGACCAGACTCTATGAGGAGAGGGAAGCATTCTAAAAGAAGGGGGATACTGCACATGGAAGAGATCAAAATTGGGTCGGCTGTTATAAAATAAAACGAGAGAATTTTAGAGAGACAAGAAGGGTGTGAGGGTCTTTTCTTTAATATATTGATTCTTTGATTAATATATTCTTCCTTTTGACCAGACTCTATGAGGAGAGGGAAGCATTCTAAAAGAAGGGGGATACTGCACATGGAAGAAATCAAAATTGGGTCGGCTGTTATAAAATAAAACGAGAGAATTTTAGAGAGACAAGAAGGGTGTGAGGGTCTTTTCTTAAATATATTGATTCTTTGATTAATATATTCTTCCTCTTGACCAAACTCTATGAGTAGAGGGAAGCATTCTAAAAGAAGGGGGATACTGCACATGGAAGAGATCAAAATTGGGTCGGCTGTTATAAAATAAAACGAGAGAATTTTAGAGAGACAAGAAGGGTGTGATGGTGCTTTCTTCAATATATTGATTCCTTGATTAATATATTCTTCCTTTTGACCAGACTCTATGAGGAGAGGGAAGCATTCTAAAAGAAGGGGGATACTGCACATGGAAGAGATCAAAATTGGGTCGGCTGTTATAAAATAAAACGAGAGAATTTTAGAGAGACAAGAAGGGTGTGAGGGTCTATTCTTTAATCTATTGATTCTTTGATTAATATATTCTTCCTTTCGACCAAACTCTATGAGGAGAGGGAAACATTCTAAAAGAAGGGGGATACTGCACATGGAAGAGATCAAAATTGGGTCGGCTGTTATAAAATACAACGAGAGAATTTTAGAGAGACAAGAAGGGTGTGAGGTTCTTTTCTTTAATATATTGATTCTTTGATTAATATATTCTTCCTTTTGACCAGAATCTATGAGGAGAGGGAAGCATTCTAAAGGAAGGGGGATACTGCACATTGAGGAGATCAAAATTGGGTCGGCTGTTATAAAATAAAACGAGAGAATTTTAGAGAGACAAGATGGGTGATAGGGTCTTTTCTTTCATATATTGATTCTTTGATTAATATATTCTTCCTTTTGACCAGACTCTATGAGGAGAAGGAAGCATTCTAAAAGAAGGGGGATACTGCACATGGAAGAGATCAAAATTGGGTCGGCAGTTATAAAATAAAACGAGAGAATTTTAGAGAGACAAGAAGAGTGTGAGGGTCTTTTCTTAAATATATTGATTCTTTGATTAATATATTCTTCCTCTTGACCAAACTCTATGAGGAGAGGGAAGCATTCTAAAAGAAGGGGGATACTGCACATGGAAGAGATCAAAATTGGGTCGGCTGTTATAAAATAAAACGAGAGAATTTTAGAGAGACAAGAAGTGTGTGAGGGTCTTTTCTTTAATATATTGATTCCTTGATTAATATATTCTTCCTTTTGACCAGACTCTATGAGGAGAGGGAAGCATTCTAAAAGAAGGGGGATACTGCACATGGAAGAGATTAAAATTGGGTCGGCTGTTATAAAATAAAACGAGAGAATATTGGAGAGACAAGAAGGGTGTGAGGGTCTTTTCTTAAATATATTGATTCTTTGATTAATATATTCTTCCTTTTGACCAGACTCTATGAGGAGAGGGAAGCATTCTAAAAGAAGGGGGATACTGCAGATGGAAGAGATCAAAATTGGGTCGGCTGTTATAAAATAAAACGTTAGAATTTTAGAGAGACAAGAAGGGTGTGAGGGTCTTTTCTTAAATATAGAGTTTCTTTGATTAATATATTCTTCCTTTTGACCTGACTCAAAGAGGAGAGGGAAGCATTCTAAAAGAAGGGGGATACTGCACATGGAAGAGATCAAAATTGGGTCGGCTGTTATAAAATAAAACGAGAGAATTTTAGAGAGACAAGAAGGGTGTGAGGTTCTTTTCTTTAATATATTGATTCTTTGATTAATATATTCTTCCTTTTGACCAGAATCTATGAGGAGAGGGAAGCATTCTAAAAGAAGGTGGATACTGCACATGGAAGAGATCAAAATTGGGTCAGCTGTTATAAAATAAAACGAGAGAATTTTAGAGAGACAAGAAGGGTGTGAGGTTCTTTTCTTTAATATATTGATTCTTTGATAAATATATTCTTCCTTTTTCCAGAATCTATGAGGAGAGGGAAGCATTCTAAAGGAAGGGGGATACTGCACATGAAGGAGATCAAAATTGGGTCGGCTGTTATAAAATAAAACGAGAGAATTTTAGAGAGACAAGATGGGTCAGAGGGTCTTTTCTTTAATATATTGATTCTTTGAATAATATATTCTTCCTTTTGACCAGACTCTATGAGGAACGGAAGCATTCTAAAAGAAGGGGGATACTGCACATGGAAGAGATCAAAATTGAGTCGGCTGTTATAAAATAAAACGAGAGAATTTTAGAGAGACAAGATGGGTGTGAGGGTCTTTTCTTTAATATATTGATTCTTTGATTAATATATTCTTCCTTTTGACCAGACTCTATGAGGAGAGGGAAGCATTCTAAAAGAAGGGGGATACTGCACATGGAAGAGATCAAAATTGGGTCGGCTGTTATAAAATAAAACGAGAGAATTTTAGAGAGACAAGAAGGGTGTGAGGTTCTTTTCTTTAATATATTGATTCTTTGATTAATATATTCTTCCTTTTGACCAGAATCTATGAGGAGAGGGAAGCATTCTAAAGGAAGGGGGATACTGCACATGGAAGAGATTAAAATTGGGTCGACTGTTATAAAGTAAAACGAGAGAATTTTAGAGAGACAAGAAGGGTGTGAGGGTCTTTTCTTAAATATATTGATTCTTTGATTAATATATTCTTCCTTTTGACCAGACTCTATGAGGAGAGGGAAGCATTCTAAAAGAAGGGGGATACTGCACATGGAAGAGATTAAAATTGGGTCGGCTGTTATAAAATAAAACGAGAGAATTTTAGAGAGACAAGAAGGGTGTAAGGGTCTTTTCTTAAATATATTGATTCTTTGTTTAATATATTCTTCCTTTTGACCAGACTCAAAGAGGAGAGGGAAGCATTCTAAAGGAAGGGGGATACTGCACATGGAAGAGATCAAAATTGGGTCGGATGTTATAAAATAAAGCGAGAGAATTTTAGAGAGACAAGAAGGGTGTGAGGGTCTTTTCTTTAATATCTTGATTCTTTGATTAATATATTCTTCCTTTTGACCAGACTCTATGAGGAGAGGGAAGCATTCTAAAAGAAGGGGGATACGGCACATGGAAGAGATCAAAATTGGGTCGGCTGTTATAAAATAAAACGAGAGAATTTTAGAGAGACAAGAAGGGTGTGAGGGTCTTTTCTATAATATATTGATTCTTTGATTAATATATTCTTCCTTTTGACCAGACTCTATGAAGAGAGGGAAGCATTCTAAAAGAAGGGGGATACTGCACATGGAAGAGATCAAAATTGGATCGGCTGTTATAAAATAAAACGTTAGAATTTTAGAGAGACAAGAAGGGTGTGAGGGTCTTTTCTTAAATATAGAGTTTCTTTGATTAATATATTCTTCCTTTTGACCAGACTCAAAGAGGAGAGGGAAGCATTCTAAAGGAAGGGGGATACTGCACATGGAAGAGATCAAAATTGGGTCGGCTGTTATAAAATAAAACGAGAGAATTTCAGAGAGACAAGAAGGGTGTGAGGGTCTTTCCTTTAATATCTCGATTCTTTGATTAATATATTCTTCCTTTTGACCAGACTCTATGAGGAGAGGGAAGCATTCTAAAAGAAGGGGGATACTGCACATGGAAGAGATCAAAATTGGGTCGGCTGTTATAAAATAAAACGAGAGAATTTTAGAGAGACAAGAAGGGTGTGAGGGTCTTTTCTTTAATATATTGATTCTTTGATTAATATATTCTTCCTTTTGACCAGACTCTATGAGGAGAGGGAAGCATTCTAAAAGAAGGGGGATACTGCACATGGAAGAGATCAAAATTGGGTCGGCTGTTATAAAATAAAACGAGAGAATTTTAGAGAGACAAGAAGGGTGTGAGGGTCTTTTCTTAAATATATTGATTCTTTGATTAATATATTCTTCCTCTTGACCAAACTCTATGAGTAGAGGGAAGCATTCTAAAAGAAGGGGGATACTGCACATGGAAGAGATCAAAATTGGGTCGGCTGTTATAAAATAAAACGAGAGAATTTTAGAGAGACAAGAAGGGTGTGATGGTGCTTTCTTCAATATATTGATTCCTTGATTAATATATTCTTCCTTTTGACCAGACTCTATGAGGAGAGGGAAGCATTCTAAAAGAAGGGGGATACTGCACATGGAAGAGATCAAAATTGGGTCGGCTTTTATAAAATAAAACGAGAGAATTTTAGAGAGACAAGAAGGGTGTGAGGGTCTATTCTTTAATCTATTGATTCTTTGATTAATATATTCTTCCTTTCGACCAGACTCTATGAGGAGAGGGAAGCATTCTAAAAGAAGGGGGATACTGCACATGGAAGAGATCAAAATTGGGTCGGCTGTTATAAAATACAACGAGAGAATTTTAGAGAGACAAGAAGGGTGTGAGGTTCTTTTCTTTAATATATTGATTCTTTGATTAATATATTCTTCCTTTTGACCAGAATCTATGAGGAGAGGGAAGCATTCTAAAGGAAGGGGGATACTGCACATTGAGGAGATCAAAATTGGGTCGGCTGTTATAAAATAAAACGAGAGAATTTTAGAGAGACAAGATGGGTGATAGGGTCTTTTCTTTCATATATTGATTCTTTGATAAATATATTCTTCCTTTTGACCAGACTCTATGAGGAGAAGGAAGCATTCTAAAAGAAGGGGGATACTGCACATGGAAGAGATCAAAATTGGGTCGGCAGTTATAAAATAAAACGAGAGAATTTTAGAGAGACAAGAAGAGTGTGAGGGTCTTTTCTTAAATATATTGATTCTTTGATTAATATATTCTTCCTCTTGACCAAACTCTATGAGGAGAGGGAAGCATTCTAAAAGAAGGGGGATACTGCACATGGAAGAGATCAAAATTGGGTCAGCTGTTATAAAATAAAACGAGAGAATTTTAGAGAGACAAGAAGGGTGGGAGGTTCTTTTCTTTAATATATTGATTCTTTGATAAATATATTCTTCCTTTTGACCAGAATCTATGAGGAGAGGGAAGCATTCTAAAGGAAGGGGGATACTGCACATGAAGGAGATCAAAATTGGGTCGGCTGTTATAAAATAAAACGAGAGAATTTTAGAGAGACAAGATGGGTCAGAGGGTCTTTTCTTTAATATATTGATTCTTTGAATAATATATTCTTCCTTTTGACCAGACTCTATGAGGAGAGGGAAGCATTCTAAAAGAAGGGGGATACTGCACATGGAAGAGATCAAAATTGGGTCGGCTGTTATAAAATAAAACGAGAGAATTTTAGAGAGACAAGATGGGTGTCAGGGTCTTTTCTTTAATATATTGATTCTTTGATTAATATATTCTTCCTTTTGACCAGACTCTATGAGGAGAGGGAAGCATTCTAAAAGAAGGGGGATACTGCACATGGAAGAGATCAAAATTGGGTCGGCTGTTATAAAATAAAACGAGAGAATTTTAGAGAGACAAGAAGGGTGTGAGGTTCTTTTCTTTAATATATTGATTCTTTGATTAATATATTCTTCCTTTTGACCAGAATCTATGAGGAGAGGGAAGCATTCTAAAGGAAGGGGGATACTGCACATGGAAGAGATTAAAATTGGGTCGACTGTTATAAAGTAAAACGAGAGAATTTTAGAGAGACAAGAAGGGTGTGAGGGTCTTTTCTTAAATATATTGATTCTTTGATTAATATATTCTTCCTTTTGACCAGACTCTATGAGGAGAGGGAAGCATTCTAAAAGAAAGGGGATACTGCACATGGAAGAGATCAAAATTGGGTCAGCTGTTATAAAATAAAACGAGAGAATTTTAGAGAGACAAGAAGGGTGTGAGGTTCTTTTCTTTAATATATTGATTCTTTGATAAATATATTCTTCCTTTTGACCAGAATCTATGAGGAGAGGGAAGCATTCTAAAGGAAGGGGGATACTGCACATGAAGGAGATCAAAATTGGGTCGGCTGTTATAAAATAAAACGAGAGAATTTTAGAGAGACAAGATGGGTCAGAAGGTCTTTTCTTTAATATATTGATTCTTTGAATAATATATTCTTCCTTTTGACCAGACTCTATGAGGAGAGGGAAGCATTCTAAAAGAAGGGGGATACTGCACATGGAAGAGATCAAAATTGGGTCGGCTGTTATAAAATAAAACGAGAGAATTTTAGAGAGACAAGATGGGTGTGAGGGTCTTTTCTTTAATATATTGATTCTTTGATTAATATATTCTTCCTTTTGACTAGACTCTATGAGGAGAGGGAAGCATTCTAAAAGAAGGGGGATACTGCACATGGAAGAGATTAAAATTGGGTCGACTGTTATAAAGTAAAACGAGAGAATTTTAGAGAGACAAGAAGGGTGTGAGGGTCTTTTCTTAAATATATTGATTCTTTGATTAATATATTCTTCCTTTTGACCAGACTCTATGAGGAGAGGGAAGCATTCTAAAAGAAGGGGGATACTGCACATGGAAGAGATCAAAATTGGGTCGGCTGTTATAAAATAAAACGAGAGAATTTTAGAGAGACAAGAAGTGTGTGAGGGTCTTTTCTTTAATATATTGATTCCTTGATTAATATATTCTTCCTTTTGACCAGACTCTATGAGGAGAGGGAAGCATTCTAAAAGAAGGGGGATACTGCACATGGAAGAGATTAAAATTGGGTCGGCTGTTATAAAATAAAACGAGAGAATTTTAGAGAGACAAGAAGAGTGTGAGGGTCTTTTCTTAAATATATTGATTCTTTGATTAATATATTCTTCCTTTTGACCAGACTCAAAGAGAAGTGGGAAGCATTCTAAAGGAAGGGGGATACTGCACATGGAAGAGATCAAAATTGGGTCGGCTGTTATAAAATAAAACGAGAGAATTTTAGAGAGACAAGAAGGGTGTGAGGGTCTTTTCTTAAATATAGAGTTTCTTTGATTAATATATTCTTCCTTTTGACCTGACTCAAAGAGGAGAGGGAAGCATTCTAAAGGAAGGGGGATACTGCACATGGAAGAGATCAAAATTGGGTCGGCTGTTATAAAATAAAACGAGAGAATTTTAGAGAGACAAGAAGGGTGTGAGGGTCTTTTCTTTAATATCTTGATTCTTTGATTAATATATTCTTCCTTTTGACCAGACTCTATGAGGAGAGGGAAGCATTCTAAAAGAAGGGGGATACTGCACATGGAAGAGATTAAAATTGGGTCGGCTGTTATAAAATAAAACGAGAGAATTTTAGAGAGACAAGAAGGGTGTGAGGGTCTATTCTTTAATATATTGATTCTTTGATTAATATATTCTTCCTTTCGACCAGACTCTATAAGGAGAGGGAAGCATTCTAAAAGAAGGGGGATACTGCACATGGAAGAGATCAAAATTGGGTCGGATGTTATAAAATAAAACGAGAGAATTTTAGAGAGACAAGAAGGGTGTGAGGGTCTTTTCCTAAATATATTGATTCTTTGATTAATATATTCTTCCTTTTGACCAGACTCTATGAGGAGAAGGAAGCATTCTAAAAGAAGGGGGATACTGCACATGGAAGAGATCAAAATTGGGTCGGCTGTTATAAAATGAAACGAGAGAACTTTAGAGAGACAAGAAGGGTGTGAGGTTCTTTTCTTTAATATATTGATTCTTTGATTAATATATTCTTCCTTTTGACCAGAATCTATGAGGAGAGGGAAGCACTCTAAAGGAAGGGGGATACTGCACATGGAAGAGATTAAAATTGGGTCGGCTGTTATAAAATAAAACGAGAGAATTTTAGAGAGACAAGAAGGGTGTGAGGGTCTTTTCTTAAATATATTGATTCTTTGATTAATATATTCTTCCTTTTGACCAGACTCAAAGAGGAGAGGGAAGCATTCTAAAGGAAGGGGGATACTGCACATGGAAGAGATCAAAATTGGGTCGGCTGTTATAAAATAAAACGAGAGAATTTTAGAGAGACAAGAAGGGTGTGAGGGTCTTTTCTTTAATATCTTGATTCTTTGATTAATATATTCTTCCTTTTGACCAGACTCTATGAGAAGAGGGAAGCATTCTAAAAGAAGGGGGATACTGCACATGGAAGAGATCAAAATTGGGTCGGCTGTTATAAAATAAAACGAGAGAATTTTAGAGAGACAAGAAGAGTGTGAGGGTCTTTTCTTTAATAAATTGATTCTTTGATTAATATATTCTTCCTTTTGACCAGACTCTATGAGGAGAGGGAAGCATTCTAAAAGAAGGGGGATACTGCACATGGAAGAGATCAAAATTGGGTCGGCTGTTATAAAATAAAACGAGAGAATTTTAGAGAGACAAGAAGGGTGTGAGGGTCTTTTCTTAAATATATTGATTCTTTGATTAATATATTCTTCCTTTTGACCAGACTCTATGAGGAGAGGGAAGCATTCTAAAAGAAGGGGATTATTGCACATGGAAGAGATCAAAATTGGGTCGGCAGTTATAAAATAAAACGAGAGAATTTTAGAGAGACAAGAAGAGTGTGAGGGTCTTTTCTTAAATATATTGATTCTTTAATTAATATATTCTTCCTTTTGACCAGACTCAAAGAGGAGAGGGAAGCATTCTAAAGGAAGGGGGATACTGCACATGGAAGAGATCAAAATTGGGTCGGCTGTTATAAAATAAAACGAGAGAATTTTAGAGAGACAAGAAGGGTGTGAGGGTCTTTTCTTTAATATATTGATTCCTTGATTAATATATTCTTCCGTTTGACCAGACTCTATGAGGAGAGGGAAGCATTCTAAAAGAAGGGGGATACTGCACATGGAAGAGATTAAAATTGGGTCGGCTGTTATAAAATAAAACGAGAGAATTTTAGAGAGACAAGAAGGGTGTAAGGGTCTTTTCTTTAATATACTGATTCTTTGATTAATATATTCTTCCTTTTGACCAGACTCTATGAGGAGAGGGAAGCATTCTAAAAGAAGGGGGATACTGCACATGGAAGAGATCAAAATTGGGTCGGCTGTTATAAACTAAAACGAGAGAATTTTAGAGAGACAAGAAGGGTGTGAGGGTCTTTTCTTTAATATATTGATTCTTTGATTAATATATTCTTCCTTTTGACCAGAATCTATGAGGAGAGGGAAGCATTCTAAAAGAAGGGGGATACTGCACATGGAAGAGATTAAAATTGGGTCGGCTGTTATAAAATAAAACGAGAGAATTTTAGAGAGACAAGAAGGGTGTAAGGGTCTTTTCTTTAATATACTGATTCTTTGATTAATATATTCTTCCTTTTGACCAGACTCTATGAGGAGAGGGAAGCATTCTAAAAGAAGGGGGATACTGCACATGGAAGAGATCAAAATTGGGTCGGCTGTTATAAAATAAAACGAGAGAATTTTAGAGAGACAAGAAGGGTGTGAGGGTCTATTCTTTAATATATTGATTCTTTGATTAATATATTCTTCCTTTTGACCAGAATCTATGAGGAGAGGGAAGCATTCTAAAAGAAGGGGGATACTGCACATGGAGGAGATCAAAATTGGGTCGGCAAATATATAATAAAACGAGAGAATTTTAGAGAGACAAGATGGGTGAGAGGGTCTTTTCTTTTATATATTGATTCTTTGATTAATATATTCTTCCTTTTGACCAGACTCTATGAGGAGAGGGAAGCATTCTAAAAGAAGGGGGATACTGCACATGGAAGAGATCAAAATTGGGTCGGCTGTTATAAAATAAAACGAGAGAATTTTAGATAGACAAGAAGGGTGTGAGGTTCTTTTCTTTAATATATTGATTCTTTGATTAATATATTCTTCCTTTTGACCAGAATCTATGAGGAGAGGGAAGCATTCTAAAGGAAGGGGGATACTGCACATGGAGGAGATCAAAATTGGGTCGGCTGTTATAAAATAAAACGAGAGAATTTTAGAGAGACAAGATGGGTGAGAGGGTCTTTTCTTTAATATATTGATTCTTTGATTAATATATTCTTCCTTTTTACCAGACTCTATGAGGAGAGGGAAGCATTCTAAAAGAAGGGGGATACTGCACATGGAAGAGATCAAAATTGGGTCGGCTGTTATAAAATAAAGCGAGAGAATTTTAGAGAGACAAGAAGGGTGTGAGGGTCTATTCTTCAATATATTGATTCTTTGATTAATATATTCTTCCTTTCGACCAGACTCTATGAGGAGAGGGAAGCATTCTAAAAGAAGGGGGATACTGCACATGGATGAGATCAAAATTGGGTCGGCTGTTATAAAATAAAACGAGAGAATTTTAGAGAGACAAGAAGGGTGTGAGGGTCTTTTCCTAAATATATTGAATCTTTGATTAATATATTCTTCCTTTTGACCAGACTCTATGAGGAGAGGGAAGCATTCTAAAAGAAGGGGGATACTGCACATGGAAGAGATCAAAATTTGGTCGGCTGTTATAAAATAAAACGAGAGAATTTTAGAGAGACAAGAAGGGTGAGAGGGTCTTTTCTTTAATATATTGATTCTTTGATTAATATATTCTTCCTTTTGACCAGACTCTATGAGGAGAGGGAAGCATTCTAAAAGAAGGGGGATACTGCACATGGAAGAGATCAAAATTGGGTCGGCTGTTATAAAATAAAACGAGAGAATTTTAAAAAGACAAGAAGGGTGTGAGGGTCTTTTCTTTAATATATTGATTCTTTGATTAATATATTCTTCCTTTAGACCAGACTCTATGAGGAGAGGGAAGCATTCTAAAAGAAGGGGTTTACTGCACATGGAAGAGATCATAATTGGGTCGGCTGTTATAAAATAAAACGAGAGAATTTTAGAGAGACAAGAAGGGTGTGAGGTTCTTTTCTTTAATATATTGATTCTTTGATTAATATATTCTTCCTTTTGACCAGAATCTATGAGGAGAGGGAAGCATTCTAAAGGAAGGGGGATACTGCACATGGAGGAGATCAAAATTGGGTCGGCTGTTATAAAATAAAACGAGAGAATTTTAGAGAGACAAGATGGGTGGGAGGGTCTTTTCTTTAATATATTGATTCTTTGATTAATATATTCTTCCTTTTTACCAGACTCTATGAGGAGAGGGAAGCATTCTAAAAGAAGGGGGATACTGCACATGGAAGAGATCAAAATTGGGTCGGCTGTTATAAAATAAAGCGAGAGAATTTTAGAGAGACAAGAAGGGTGTGAGGGTCTATTCTTCAATATATTGATTCTTTGATTAATATATTCTTCCTTTCGACCAGACTCTATGAGGAGAGGGAAGCATTCTAAAAGAAGGGGGATACTGCACATGGAAGAGATCAAAATTGGGTCGGCTGTTATAAAATAAAACGAGAGAATTTTAGAGAGACAAGAAGGGTGTGAGGGTCTTTTCCTAAATATATTGATTCTTTGATTAATATATTCTTCCTTTTGACCAGACTCTATGAGGAGAGGGAAGCATTCTAAAAGAAGGGGGATACTGCACATGGAAGAGATCAAAATTTGGTCGGCTGTTATAAAATAAAACGAGAGAATTTTAGAGAGACAAGAAGGGTGAGAGGGTCTTTTCTTTAATATATTGATTCTTTGATTAATATATTCTTCCTTTTGACCAGACTCTATGAGGAGAGGGAAGCATTCTAAAAGAAGGGGGATACTGCACATGGAAGAGATCAAAATTGGGTCGGCTGTTATAAAATAAAACGAGAGAATTTTAAAAAGACAAGAAGGGTGTGAGGGTCTTTTCTTTAATATATTGATTCTTTGATTAATATATTCTTCCTTTAGACCAGACTCTATGAGGAGAGGGAAGCATTCTAAAAGAAGGGGTTTACTGCACATGGAAGAGATCAAAATTGGGTCGGCTGTTATAAAATAAAACGAGAGAATTTTAGAGAGACAAGAAGGGTGTGAGGTTCTTTTCTTTAATATATTGATTCTTTGATTAATATATTCTTCCTTTTGACCAGAATCTATGAGGAGAGGGAAGCATTCTAAAGGAAGGGGGATACTGCACATGGAGGAGATCAAAATTGGGTCGGCTGTTATAAAATAAAACGAGAGAATTTTAGAGAGACAAGATGGGTGTGGGGTTCTTTTCTTTATTATATTGATTCTTTGATTAATATATTCTTCCTTTTGACCAGAATCTATGAGGAGAGGGAAGCATTCTAAAGGAAGGGGGATACTGCACATGGAGGAGATCAAAATTGGGTCGGCTGTTATAAAATAAAACGAGAGAATTTTAGAGAGACAAGATGGGTGAGAGGGTCTTTTCTTTAATATATTGATTCTTTGATTAATATATTCTTCCTTTTGACCAGACTCTATGAGGAGAGGGAAGCATTCTAAAAGAAGGGGGATACTGCACATGGAAGAGATCAAAATTGGGTCGGCTGTTATAAAATAAAACGAGAGAATTTAAGAGAGACAAGAAGGGTGTGAGGGTCTTTTCCTAAATATATTGATTCTTTGATTAATATATTCTTCCTTTTGACCAGACTCTATGAGGAGAAGGAAGCATTCTAAAAGAAGGGGGATACTGCACATGGAAGAGATCAAAATTGGGTCGGCTGTTATAAAATAAAACGAGAGAATTTTAGAGTGACAAGAAGGGTGTGAGGTTCTTTTCTTTAATATATTGATTCTTTGATTAATATATTCTTCCTTTTGACCAGAATCTATGAGGAGAGGGGAGCACTCTAAAGGAAGGGGGATACTGCACATGGAAGAGATTAAAATTGGGTCGGCTGTTATAAAATAAAACGAGAGAATTTTAGAGAGACAAGAAGGGTGTGTGGGTCTTTTCTTAAATATATTGATTCTTTGATTAATATATTCTTCCTTTTGACCAGACTCTATGAGGAGAGGGAAGCATTCTAAAAGAAGGGGATTACTGCACATGGAAGAGATCAAAATTTGGTCGGCAGTTATAAAATATAACGAGAGAATTTTAGAGAGACAAGAAGAGTGTGAGGGTCTTTTCTTAAATATATTGATTCTTTGATTAATATATTCTTCCTCTTGACCAAACTCTATGAGTAGAGGGAAGCATTCTAAAAGAAGGGGGATACTGCACATGGAAGAGATCAAAATTGGGTCGGCTGTTATAAAATAAAACGAGAGAATTTTAGAGAGACAAGAAGGGTGTGATGGTCTTTTCTTCAATGTATTGATTCCTTGATTAATATATTCTTCCTTTTGACCAGACTCTATGAGGAGAGGGAAGCATTCTAAAAGAAGGGGGATACTGCACATGGAAGAGATTAAAATTGGGTCGGCTGTTATAAAATAAAACGAGAGAATTTTAGAGAGACAAGAAGGGTGTGAGGGTCTATTCTTTAATATATTGATTCTTTGATTAATATATTCTTCCTTTCGACCAGACTCTATAAGGAGAGGGAAGCATTCTAAAAGAAGGGGGATACTGCACATGGAAGAGATCAAAATTGGGTCGGATGTTAAAAAATAAAACGAGAGAATTTTAGAGAGACAAGAAGGGTGTGAGGGTCTTTTCCTAAATATATTGATTCTTTGATTAATATATTCTTCCTTTTGACCAGACTCTATGAGGAGAAGGAAGCATTCTAAAAGAAGGGGGATACTGCACATGGAAGAGATCAAAATTGGGTCGGCTGTTATAAAATGAAACGAGAGAATTTTAGAGAGACAAGAAGGGTGTGAGGTTCTTTTCTTTAATATATTGATTCTTTGATTAATATATTCTTCCTTTTGACCAGAATCTATGAGGAGAGGGAAGCACTCTAAAGGAAGGGGGATACTGCACATGGAAGAGATTAAAATTGGGTCGGCTGTTATAAAATAAAACGAGAGAATTTTAGAGAGACAAGAAGGGTGTGAGGGTCTTTTCTTTAATAAATTGATTCTTTGATTAATATATTCTTCCTTTTGACCAGACTCTATGAGGAGAGGGAAGCATTCTAAAAGAAGGGGGATACTGCACATGGAAGAGATCAAAATTGGGTCGGCTGTTATAAAATAAAACGAGAGAATTTTAGAGAGACAAGAAGGGTGTGAGGGTCTTTTCTTAAATATATTGATTCTTTGATTAATATATTCTTCCTTTTGACCAGACTCTATGAGGAGAGGGAAGCATTCTAAAAGAAGGGGATTATTGCACATGGAAGAGATCAAAATTGGGTCGGCAGTTATAAAATAAAACGAGAGAATTTTAGAGAGACAAGAAGAGTGTGAGGGTCTTTTCTTAAATATATTGATTCTTTGATTAATATATTCTTCCTTTTGACCAGACTCAAAGAGGAGAGGGAAGCATTCTAAAGGAAGGGGGATACTGCACATGGAAGAGATCAAAATTGGGTCGGCTGTTATAAAATAAAACGAGAGAATTTTAGAGAGACAAGAAGGGTGTGAGGGTCTTTTCTTTAATATATTGATTCCTTGATTAATATATTCTTCCGTTTGACCAGACTCTATGAGGAGAGGGAAGCATTCTAAAAGAAGGGGGATACTGCACATGGAAGAGATTAAAATTGGGTCGGCTGTTATAAAATAAAACGAGAGAATTTTAGAGAGACAAGAAGGGTGTAAGGGTCTTTTCTTTATTATACTGATTCTTTGATTAATATATTCTTCCTTTTGACCAGACTCTATGAGGAGAGGGAAGCATTCTAAAAGAAGGGAGATACTGCACATGGAAGAGATCAAAATTGGGTCGGCTGTTATAAACTAAAACGAGAGAATTTTAGAGAGACAAGAAGGGTGTGAGGGTCTTTTCTTTAATATATTGATTCTTTGATTAATATATTCTTCCTTTTGACCAGAATCTATGAGGAGAGGGAAGCATTCTAAAAGAAGGGGGATACTGCACATGGAAGAGATTAAAATTGGGTCGGCTGTTATAAAATAAAACGAGAGAATTTTAGAGAGACAAGAAGGGTGTAAGGGTCTTTTCTTTAATATACTGATTCTTTGATTAATATATTCTTCCTTTTGACCAGACTCTATGAGGAGAGGGAAGCATTCTAAAAGAAGGGGGATACTGCACATGGAAGAGATCAAAATTGGGTCGGCTGTTATAAAATAAAACGAGAGAATTTTAGAGAGACAAGAAGGGTGAGAGGGTCTTTTCTTTAATATATTGATTCTTTGATTAATATATTCTTCCTTTTGACCAGACTCTATGAGGAGAGGGAAGCATTCTAAAAGAAGGGGGATACTGCACATGGAAGAGATCAAAATTGGGTCGGCTGTTATAAAATAAAACGAGAGAATTTTAGAGAGACAAGAAGGGTGTGAGGGTCTTTTCTTAAATATATTGATTCTTTGATTAATATATTCTTCCTTTTGACCAGACTCTATGAGGAGAGGGAAGCATTCTAAAAGAAGGGGATTATTGCACATGGAAGAGATCAAAATTGGGTCGGCAGTTATAAAATAAAACGAGAGAATTTTAGAGAGACAAGAAGAGTGTGAGGGTCTTTTCTTAAATATATTGATTCTTTAATTAATATATTCTTCCTTTTGACCAGACTCAAAGAGGAGAGGGAAGCATTCTAAAGGAAGGGGGATACTGCACATGGAAGAGATCAAAATTGGGTCGGCTGTTATAAAATAAAACGAGAGAATTTTAGAGAGACAAGAAGGGTGTGAGGGTCTTTTCTTTAATATATTGATTCCTTGATTAATATATTCTTCCGTTTGACCAGACTCTATGAGGAGAGGGAAGCATTCTAAAAGAAGGGGGATACTGCACATGGAAGAGATTAAAATTGGGTCGGCTGCTATAAAATAAAACGAGAGAATTTTAGAGAGACAAGAAGGGTGTAAGGGTCTTTTCTTTAATATACTGATTCTTTGATTAATATATTCTTCCTTTTGACCAGACTCTATGAGGAGAGGGAAGCATTCTAAAAGAAGGGGGATACTGCACATGGAAGAGATCAAAATTGGGTCGGCTGTTATAAACTAAAACGAGAGAATTTTAGAGAGACAAGAAGGGTGTGAGGGTCTTTTCTTTAATATATTGATTCTTTGATTAATATATTCTTCCTTTTGACCAGAATCTATGAGGAGAGGGAAGCATTCTAAAAGAAGGGGGATACTGCACATGGAAGAGATTAAAATTGGGTCGGCTGTTATAAAATAAAACGAGAGAATTTTAGAGAGACAAGAAGGGTGTAAGGGTCTTTTCTTTAATATACTGATTCTTTGATTAATATATTCTTCCTTTTGACCAGACTCTATGAGGAGAGGGAAGCATTCTAAAAGAAGGGGGATACTGCACATGGAAGAGATCAAAATTGGGTCGGCTGTTATAAAATAAAACGAGAGAATTTTAGAGAGACAAGAAGGGTGTGAGGGTCTATTCTTTAATATATTGATTCTTTGATTAATATATTCTTCCTTTTGACCAGAATCTATGAGGAGAGGGAAGCATTCTAAAAGAAGGGGGATACTGCACATGGAGGAGATCAAAATTGGGTCGGCAAATATATAATAAAACGAGAGAATTTTAGAGAGACAAGATGGGTGAGAGGGTCTTTTCTTTTATATATTGATTCTTTGATTAATATATTCTTCCTTTTGACCAGACTCTATGAGGAGAGGGAAGCATTCTAAAAGAAGGGGGATACTGCACATGGAAGAGATCAAAATTGGGTCGGCTGTTATAAAATAAAACGAGAGAATTTTAGATAGACAAGAAGGGTGTGAGGTTCTTTTCTTTAATATATTGATTCTTTGATTAATATATTCTTCCTTTTGACCAGAATCTATGAGGAGAGGGAAGCATTCTAAAGGAAGGGGGATACTGCACATGGAGGAGATCAAAATTGGGTCGGCTGTTATAAAATAAAACGAGAGAATTTTAGAGAGACAAGATGGGTGAGAGGGTCTTTTCTTTAATATATTGATTCTTTGATTAATATATTCTTCCTTTTTACCAGACTCTATGAGGAGAGGGAAGCATTCTAAAAGAAGGGGGATACTGCACATGGAAGAGATCAAAATTGGGTCGGCTGTTATAAAATAAAGCGAGAGAATTTTAGAGAGACAAGAAGGGTGTGAGGGTCTATTCTTCAATATATTGATTCTTTGATTAATATATTCTTCCTTTCGACCAGACTCTATGAGGAGAGGGAAGCATTCTAAAAGAAGGGGGATACTGCACATGGATGAGATCAAAATTGGGTCGGCTGTTATAAAATAAAACGAGAGAATTTTAGAGAGACAAGAAGGGTGTGAGGGTCTTTTCCTAAATATATTGATTCTTTGATTAATATATTCTTCCTTTTGACCAGACTCTATGAGGAGAGGGAAGCATTCTAAAAGAAGGGGGATACTGCACATGGAAGAGATCAAAATTTGGTTGGCTGTTATAAAATAAAACGAGAGAATTTTAGAGAGACAAGAAGGGTGAGAGGGTCTTTTCTTTAATATATTGATTCTTTGATTAATATATTCTTCCTTTTGACCAGACTCTATGAGGAGAGGGAAGCATTCTAAAAGAAGGGGGATACTGCACATGGAAGAGATCAAAATTGGGTCGGCTGTTATAAAATAAAACGAGAGAATTTTAAAAAGACAAGAAGGGTGTGAGGGTCTTTTCTTTAATATATTGATTCTTTGATTAATATATTCTTCCTTTAGACCAGACTCTATGAGGAGAGGGAAGCATTCTAAAAGAAGGGGTTTACTGCACATGGAAGAGATCATAATTGGGTCGGCTGTTATAAAATAAAACGAGAGAATTTTAGAGAGACAAGAAGGGTGTGAGGTTCTTTTCTTTAATATATTGATTCTTTGATTAATATATTCTTCCTTTTGACCAGAATCTATGAGGAGAGGGAAGCATTCTAAAGGAAGGGGGATACTGCACATGGAGGAGATCAAAATTGGGTCGGCTGTTATAAAATAAAACGAGAGAATTTTAGAGAGACAAGATGGGTGGGAGGGTCTTTTCTTTAATATATTGATTCTTTGATTAATATATTCTTCCTTTTTACCAGACTCTATGAGGAGAGGGAAGCATTCTAAAAGAAGGGGGATACTGCACATGGAAGAGATCAAAATTGGGTCGGCTGTTATAAAATAAAGCGAGAGAATTTTAGAGAGACAAGAAGGGTGTGAGGGTCTATTCTTCAATATATTGATTCTTTGATTAATATATTCTTCCTTTCGACCAGACTCTATGAGGAGAGGGAAGCATTCTAAAAGAAGGGGGATACTGCACATGGAAGAGATCAAAATTGGGTCGGCTGTTATAAAATAAAACGAGAGAATTTTAGAGAGACAAGAAGGGTGTGAGGGTCTTTTCCTAAATATATTGATTCTTTGATTAATATATTCTTCCTTTTGACCAGACTCTATGAGGAGAGGGAAGCATTCTAAAAGAAGGGGGATACTGCACATGGAAGAGATCAAAATTTGGTCGGCTGTTATAAAATAAAACGAGAGAATTTTAGAGAGACAAGAAGGGTGAGAGGGTCTTTTCTTTAATATATTGATTCTTTGATTAATATATTCTTCCTTTTGACCAGACTCTATGAGGAGAGGGAAGCATTCTAAAAGAAGGGGGATACTGCACATGGAAGAGATCAAAATTGGGTCGGCTGTTATAAAATAAAACGAGAGAATTTTAAAAAGACAAGAAGGGTGTGAGGGTCTTTTCTTTAATATATTGATTCTTTGATTAATATATTCTTCCTTTAGACCAGACTCTATGAGGAGAGGGAAGCATTCTAAAAGAAGGGGTTTACTGCACATGGAAGAGATCAAAATTGGGTCGGCTGTTATAAAATAAAACGAGAGAATTTTAGAGAGACAAGAAGGGTGTGAGGTTCTTTTCTTTAATATATTGATTCTTTGATTAATATATTCTTCCTTTTGACCAGAATCTATGAGGAGAGGGAAGCATTCTAAAGGAAGGGGGATACTGCACATGGAGGAGATCAAAATTGGGTCGGCTGTTATAAAATAAAACGAGAGAATTTTAGAGAGACAAGATGGGTGAGAGGGTCTTTTCTTTAATATATTGATTCTTTGATTAATATATTCTTCCTTTTGACCCGAATCTATGAGGAGAGGGAAGCATTCTAAAATAAGGGGGATACTGCACATGGAAGAGATCAAAATTGGGTCGGCTGTTATAAAATAAAACGAGAGAATTTTAGAGAGACAAGAAGGGTGTGAGGTTCTTTTCTTTAATATATTGATTCTTTGATTAATATATTCTTCCTTTTGACCAGAATCTATTAGGAGAGGGAAGCATTCTAAAGGAAGGGGGATACTGCACATGGAAGAGATCAAAATTGGGTCGGCTGTTATAAAATAAAACGAGAGAATTTTAGAGAGACAGGAAGGGTGTGGGGTTCTTTTCTTTATTATATTGATTCTTTGATTAATATATTCTTCCTTTTGACCAGAATCTATGAGGAGAGGGAAGCATTCTAAAGGAAGGGGGATACTGCACATGGAGGAGATCAAAATTGGGTCGGCTGTTATAAAATAAAACGAGAGAATTTTAGAGAGACAAGATGGGTGAGAGGGTCTTTTCTTTAATATATTGATTCTTTGATTAATATATTCTTCCTTTTGACCAGACTCTATGAGGAGAGGGAAGCATTCTAAAAGAAGGGGGATACTGCACATGGAAGAGATCAAAATTGGGTCGGCTGTTATAAAATAAAACGAGAGAATTTTAGAGAGACAAGAAGGGTGTGAGGGTCTTTTCCTAAATATATTGATTCTTTGATTAATATATTCTTCCTTTTGACCAGACTCTATGAGGAGAAGGAAGCATTCTAAAAGAAGGGGGATACTGCACATGGAAGAGATCAAAATTGGGTCGGCTGTTATAAAATAAAACGAGAGAATTTTAGAGTGACAAGAAGGGTGTGAGGTTCTTTTCTTTAATATATTGATTCTTTGATTAATATATTCTTCCTTTTGACCAGAATCTATGAGGAGAGGGGAGCACTCTAAAGGAAGGGGGATACTGCACATGGAAGAGATTAAAATTGGGTCGGCTGTTATAAAATAAAACGAGAGAATTTTAGAGAGACAAGAAGGGTGTGTGGGTCTTTTCTTAAATATATTGATTCTTTGATTAATATATTCTTCCTTTTGACCAGACTCTATGAGGAGAGGGAAGCATTCTAAAAGAAGGGGATTACTGCACATGGAAGAGATCAAAATTTGGTCGGCAGTTATAAAATAAAACGAGAGAATTTTAGAGAGACAAGAAGAGTGTGAGGGTCTTTTCTTAAATATATTGATTCTTTGATTAATATATTCTTCCTCTTGACCAAACTCTATGAGTAGAGGGAAGCATTCTAAAAGAAGGGGGATACTGCACATGGAAGAGATCAAAATTGGGTCGGCTGTTATAAAATAAAACGAGAGAATTTTAGAGAGACAAGAAGGGTGTGATGGTCTTTTCTTCAATGTATTGATTCCTTGATTAATATATTCTTCCTTTTGACCAGACTCTATGAGGAGAGGGAAGCATTCTAAAAGAAGGGGGATACTGCACATGGAAGAGATTAAAATTGGGTCGGCTGTTATAAAATAAAACGAGAGAATTTTAGAGAGACAAGAAGGGTGTGAGGGTCTATTCTTTAATATATTGATTCTTTGATTAATATATTCTTCCTTTCGACCAGACTCTATAAGGAGAGGGAAGCATTCTAAAAGAAGGGGGATACTGCACATGGAAGAGATCAAAATTGGGTCGGATGTTAAAAAATAAAACGAGAGAATTTTAGAGAGACAAGAAGGGTGTGAGGGTCTTTTCCTAAATATATTGATTCTTTGATTAATATATTCTTCCTTTTGACCAGACTCTATGAGGAGAAGGAAGCATTCTAAAAGAAGGGGGATACTGCACATGGAAGAGATCAAAATTGGGTCGGCTGTTATAAAATGAAACGAGAGAATTTTAGAGAGACAAGAAGGGTGTGAGGTTCTTTTCTTTAATATATTGATTCTTTGATTAATATATTCTTCCTTTTGACCAGAATCTATGAGGAGAGGGAAGCACTCTAAAGGAAGGGGGATACTGCACATGGAAGAGATTAAAATTGGGTCGGCTGTTATAAAATAAAACGAGATAATTTTAGAGAGACAAGAAGGGTGTGAGGGTCTTTTCTTTAATAAATTGATTCTTTGATTAATATATTCTTCCTTTTGACCAGACTCTATGAGGAGAGGGAAGCATTCTAAAAGAAGGGGGATACTGCACATGGAAGAGATCAAAATTGGGTCGGCTGTTATAAAATAAAACGAGAGAATTTTAGAGAGACAAGAAGGGTGTGAGGGTCTTTTCTTAAATATATTGATTCTTTGATTAATATATTCTTCCTTTTGACCAGACTCTATGAGGAGAGGGAAGCATTCTAAAAGAAGGGGATTATTGCACATGGAAGAGATCAAAATTGGGTCGGCAGTTATAAAATAAAACGAGAGAATTTTAGAGAGACAAGAAGAGTGTGAGGGTCTTTTCTTAAATATATTGATTCTTTGATTAATATATTCTTCCTTTTGACCAGACTCAAGGAGGAGAGGGAAGCATTCTAAAGGAAGGGGGATACTGCACATGGAAGAGATCAAAATTGGGTCGGCTGTTATAAAATAAAACGAGAGAATTTTAGAGAGACAAGAAGGGTGTGAGGGTCTTTTCTTTAATATATTGATTCCTTGATTAATATATTCTTCCGTTTGACCAGACTCTATGAGGAGAGGGAAGCATTCTAAAAGAAGGGGGATACTGCACATGGAAGAGATTAAAATTGGGTCGGCTGTTATAAAATAAAACGAGAGAATTTTAGAGAGACAAGAAGGGTGTAAGGGTCTTTTCTTTATTATACTGATTCTTTGATTAATATATTCGTCCTTTTGACCAGACTCTATGAGGAGAGGGAAGCATTCTAAAAGAAGGGAGATACTGCACATGGAAGAGATCAAAATTGGGTCGGCTGTTATAAACTAAAACGAGAGAATTTTAGAGAGACAAGAAGGGTGTGAGGGTCTTTTCTTTAATATATTGATTCTTTGATTAATATATTCTTCCTTTTGACCAGAATCTATGAGGAGAGGGAAGCATTCTAAAAGAAGGGGGATACTGCACATGGAAGAGATTAAAATTGGGTCGGCTGTTATAAAATAAAACGAGAGAATTTTAGAGAGACAAGAAGGGTGTAAGGGTCTTTTCTTTAATATACTGATTCTTTGATTAATATATTCTTCCTTTTGACCAGACTCTATGAGGAGAGGGAAGCATTCTAAAAGAAGGGGGATACTGCACATGGAAGAGATCAAAATTGGGTCGGCTGTTATAAAATAAAACGAGAGAATTTTAGAGAGACAAGAAGGGTGTGAGGGTCTATTCTTTAATATATTGATTCTTTGATTAATATATTCTTCCTTTTGACCAGAATCTATGAGGAGAGGGAAGCATTCTAAAAGAAGGGGGATACTGCACATGGAGGAGATCAAAATTGGGTCGGCAAATATATAATAAAACGAGAGAATTTTAGAGAGACAAGATGGGTGAGAGGGTCTTTTCTTTAATATATTGATTCTTTGATTAATATATTCTTCCTTTTGACCAGACTCTATGAGGAGAGGGAAGCATTCTAAAAGAAGGGGGATACTGCACATGGAAGAGATCAAAATTGGGTCGGCTGTTATAAAATAAAACGAGAGAATTTTAGATAGACAAGAAGGGTGTGAGGTTCTTTTCTTTAATATATTGATTCTTTGATTAATATATTCTTCCTTTTGACCAGAATCTATGAGGAGAGGGAAGCATTCTAAAGGAAGGGGGATACTGCACATGGAGGAGATCAAAATTGGGTCGGCTGTTATAAAATAAAACGAGAGAATTTTAGAGAGACAAGATGGGTGAGAGGGTCTTTTCTTTAATATATTGATTCTTTGATTAATATATTCTTCCTTTTTACCAGACTCTATGAGAAGAGGGAAGCATTCTAAAAGAAGGGGGATACTGCACATGGAAGAGATCAAAATTGGGTCGGCTGTTATAAAATAAAGCGAGAGAATTTTAGAGAGACAAGAAGGGTGTGAGGGTCTATTCTTCAATATATTGATTCTTTGATTAATATATTCTTCCTTTCGACCAGACTCTATGAGGAGAGGGAAGCATTCTAAAAGAAGGGGGATACTGCACATGGAAGAGATCAAAATTGGGTCGGCTGTTATAAAATAAAACGAGAGAATTTTAGAGAGACAAGAAGGGTGTGAGGGTCTTTTCCTAAATATATTGATTCTTTGATTAATATATTCTTCCTTTTGACCAGACTCTATGAGGAGAGGGAAGCATTCTAAAAGAAGGGGTATACTGCACATGGAAGAGATCAAAATTTGGTCGGCTGTTATAAAATAAAACGAGAGAATTTTAGAGAGACAAGAAGGGTGAGAGGGTCTTTTCTTTAATATATTGATTCTTTGATTAATATATTCTTCCTTTTGACCAGACTCTATGAGGAGAGGGAAGCATTCTAAAAGAAGGGGGATACTGCACATGGAAAAGATCAAAATTGGGTCGGCTGTTATAAAATAAAACGAGAGAATTTTAGAGAGACAAGAAGAGTGTGAGGGTCTTTTCTTTAATAAATTGATTCTTTGATTAATATATTCTTCCTTTTGACCAGACTCTATGAGGAGAGGGAAGCATTCTAAAAGAAGGGGGATACTGCACATGGAAGAGATCAAAATTGGGTCGGCTGTTATAAAATAAAACGAGAGAATTTTAGAGAGACAAGAAGGGTGTGAGGGTCTTTTCTTAAATATATTGATTCTTTGATTAATATATTCTTCCTTTTGACCAGACTCTATGAGGAGAGGGAAGCATTCTAAAAGAAGGGGATTATTGCACATGGAAGAGATCAAAATTGGGTCGGCAGTTATAAAATAAAACGAGAGAATTTTAGAGAGACAAGAAGAGTGTGAGGGTCTTTTCTTAAATATATTGATTCTTTGATTAATATATTCTTCCTTTTGACCAGACTCAAAGAGGAGAGGGAAGCATTCTAAAGGAAGGGGGATACTGCACATGGAAGAGATCAAAATTGGGTCGGCTGTTATAAAATAAAACGAGAGAATTTTAGAGAGACAAGAAGGGTGTGAGGGTCTTTTCTTTAATATATTGATTCCTTGATTAATATATTCTTCCGTTTGACCAGACTCTATGAGGAGAGGGAAGCATTCTAAAAGAAGGGGGATACTGCACATGGAAGAGATTAAAATTGGGTCGGCTGTTATAAAATAAAACGAGAGAATTTTAGAGAGACAAGAAGGGTGTAAGGGTCTTTTCTTTATTATACTGATTCTTTGATTAATATATTCTTCCTTTTGACCAGACTCTATGAGGAGAGGGAAGCATTCTAAAAGAAGGGGGATACTGCACATGGAAGAGATTAAAATTGGGTCGGCTGTTATAAAATAAAACGAGAGAATTTTAGAGAGACAAGAAGGGTGTAAGGGTCTTTTCTTTAATATACTGATTCTTTGATTAATATATTCTTCCTTTTGACCAGACTCTATGAGGAGAGGGAAGCATTCTAAAAGAAGGGGGATACTGCACATGGAAGAGATCAAAATTGGGTCGGCTGTTATAAAATAAAACGAGAGAATTTTAGAGAGACAAGAAGGGTGTGAGGGTCTATTCTTTAATATATTGATTCTTTGATTAATATATTCTTCCTTTTGACCAGAATCTATGAGGAGAGGGAAGCATTCTAAAAGAAGGGGGATACTGCACATGGAGGAGATCAAAATTGGGTCGGAAAATATATAATAAAACGAGAGAATTTTAGAGAGACAAGATGGGTGAGAGGGTCTTTTCTTTAATATATTGATTCTTTGATTAATATATTCTTCCTTTTGACCAGACTCTATGAGGAGAGGGAAGCATTCTAAAAGAAGGGGGATACTGCACATGGAAGAGATCAAAATTGGGTCGGCTGTTATAAAATAAAACGAGAGAATTTTAGATAGACAAGAAGGGTGTGAGGTTCTTTTCTTTAATATATTGATTCTTTGATTAATATATTCTTCCTTTTGACCAGACTCTATGAGGAGAGGGAAGCATTCTAAAAGAAGGGGGATACTGCACATGGAAGAGATCAAAATTGGGTCGGCTGTTATAAAATAAAACGAGAGAATTTTAGAGAGACAAGATGGGTGAGAGGGTCTTTTCTTTAATATATTGATTCTTTGATTAATATATTCTTCCTTTTTACCAGACTCTATGAGAAGAGGGAAGCATTCTAAAAGAAGGGGGATACTGCACATGGAAGAGATCAAAATTGGGTCGGCTGTTATAAAATAAAGCGAGAGAATTTTAGAGAGACAAGAAGGGTGTGAGGGTCTATTCTTCAATATATTGATTCTTTGATTAATATATTCTTCCTTTCGACCAGACTCTATGAGGAGAGGGAAGCATTCTAAAAGAAGGGGGATACTGCACATGGAAGAGATCAAAATTGGGTCGGCTGTTATAAAATAAAACGAGAGAATTTTAGAGAGACAAGAAGGGTGTGAGGGTCTTTTCCTAAATATATTGATTCTTTGATTAATATATTCTTCCTTTTGACCAGACTCTATGAGGAGAGGGAAGCATTCTAAAAGAAGGGGTATACTGCACATGGAAGAGATCAAAATTTGGTCGGCTGTTATAAAATAAAACGAGAGAATTTTAGAGAGACAAGAAGGGTGAGAGGGTCTTTTCTTTAATATATTGATTCTTTGATTAATATATTCTTCCTTTTGACCAGACTCTATGAGGAGAGGGAAGCATTCTAAAAGAAGGGGGATACTGCACATGGAAAAGATCAAAATTGGGTCGGCTGTTATAAAATAAAACGAGAGAATTTTAAAAAGACAAGAAGGGTGTGAGGGTCTTTTCTTTAATATATTGATTCTTTGATTAATATATTCTTCCTTTAGACCAGACTCTATGAGGAGAGGGAAGCATTCTAAAAGAAGGGGTTTACTGCACATGGAAGAGATCATAATTGGGTCGGCTGTTATAAAATAAAACGAGAGAATTTTAGAGAGACAAGAAGGGTGTGAGGTTCTTTTCTTTAATATATTGATTCTTTGATTAATATATTCTTCCTTTTGACCAGAATCTATGAGGAGAGGGAAGCATTCTAAAGGAAGGGGGATACTGCACATGGAGGAGATCAAAATTGGGTCGGCTGTTATAAAATAAAACGAGAGAATTTTAGAGAGACAAGATGGGTGAGAGGGTCTTTTCTTTAATATATTGATTCTTTGATTAATATATTCTTCCTTTTTACCAGACTCTATGAGGAGAGGGAATCATTCTAAAAGAAGGGGGATACTGGACATGGAAGAGATCAAAATTGGGTCGGCTGTTATAAAATAAAGCGAGAGAATTTTAGAGAGACAAGAAGGGTGTGAGGGTCTATTCTTCAATATATTGATTCTTTGATTAATATATTCTTCCTTTCGACCAGACTCTATGAGGAGAGGGAAGCATTCTAAAAGAAGGGGGATACTGCACATGGAAGAGATCAAAATTGGGTCGGCTGTTATAAAATAAAACGAGAGAATTTTAGAGAGACAAGAAGGGTTTGAGGGTCTTTTCCTAAATATATTGATTCTTTGATTAATATATTCTTCCTTTTGACCAGACTCTATGAGGAGAGGGAAGCATTCTAAAAGAAGGGGGATACTGCACATGGAAGAGATCAAAATTTGGTCGGCTGTTATAAAATAAAACGAGAGAATTTTAGAGAGACAAGAAGGGTGAGAGGGTCTTTTCTTTAATATATTGATTCTTTGATTAATATATTCTTCCTTTTGACCAGACTCTATGAGGAGAGGGAAGCATTCTAAAAGAAGGGGGATACTGCACATGGAAGAGATCAAAATTGGGTCGGCTGTTATAAAATAAAACGAGAGAATTTTAAAAAGACAAGAAGGGTGTGAGGGTCTTTTCTTTAATATATTGATTCTTTGATTAATATATTCTTCCTTTAGACCAGACTCTATGAGGAGAGGGAAGCATTCTAAAAGAAGGGGTTTACTGCACATGGAAGAGATCAAAATTGGGTCGGCTGTTATAAAATAAAACGAGAGAATTTTAGAGAGACAAGAAGGGTGTGAGGTTCTTTTCTTTAATATATTGATTCTTTGATTAATATATTCTTCCTTTTGACCAGAATCTATGAGGAGAGGGAAGCATTCTAAAGGAAGGGGGATACTGCACATGGAGGAGATCAAAATTGGGTCGGCTGTTATAAAATAAAACGAGAGAATTTTAGAGAGACAAGATGGGTGAGAGGGTCTTTTCTTTAATATATTGATTCTTTGATTAATATATTCTTCCTTTTGACCCGAATCTATGAGGAGAGGGAAGCATTCTAAAAGAAGGGGGATACTGCACATGGAAGAGATCAAAATTGGGTCGGCTGTTATAAAATAAAACGAGAGAATTTTAGAGAGACAAGAAGGGTGTGAGGTTCTTTTATTTAATATATTGATTCTTTGATTAATATATTCTTCCTTTTGACCAGAATCTATGAGGAGAGGGAAGCATTCTAAAGGAAGGGGGATACTGCACATGGAAGAGATCAAAATTTGGTCGGCTGTTATAAAATAAAACGAGAGAATTTTAGAGAGACAAGAAGGGTGTGAGGTTCTTTTCTTTATTATATTGATTCTTTGATTATTATATTCTTCCTTTTGACCAGAATCTATGAGGAGAGGGAAGCATTCTAAAGGAAGGGGGATACTGCACATGGAGGAGATCAAAATTGGGTCGGCTGTTATAAAATAAAACGAGAGAATTTTAGAGAGACAAGATGGGTGAGAGGGTCTTTTCTTTAATATATTGATTCTTTGATTAATATATTCTTCCTTTTGACCAGACTCTATGAGGAGAGGGAAGCATTCTAAAAGAAGGGGGATACTGCACATGGAAGAGATCAAAATTGGGTCGGCTGTTATAAAATAAAACGAGAGAATATTAGAGAGACAAGAAGGGTGTGAGGGTCTTTTCCAAAATATATTGATTCTTTGATTAATATATTCTTCCTTTTGACCAGACTCTATGAGGAGAAGGAAGCATTCTAAAAGAAGGGGGATACTGCACATGGAAGAGATCAAAATTGGGTCGGCTGTTATAAAATAAAACGAGAGAATTTTAGAGTGACAAGAAGGGTGTGAGGTTCTTTTCTTTAATATATTGATTCTTTGATTAATATATTCTTCCTTTTGACCAGAATCTATGAGGAGAGGGGAGCACTCTAAAGGAAGGGGGATACTGCACATGGAAGAGATTAAAATTGGGTCGGCTGTTATAAAATAAAACGAGAGAATTTTAGAGAGACAAGAAGGGTGTGAGGGTCTTTTCTTAAATATATTGATTCTTTGATTAATATATTCTTCCTTTTGACCAGACTCTATGAGGAGAGGGAAGCATTCTAAAAGAAGGGGATTACTGCACATGGAAGAGATCAAAATTTGGTCGGCAGTTATAAAATAAAACGAGAGAATTTTAGAGAGACAAGAAGAGTGTGAGGGTCTTTTCTTAAATATATTGATTCTTTGATTAATATATTCTTCCTCTTGACCAAACTCTATGAGTAGAGGGAAGCATTCTAAAAGAAGGGGGATACTGCACATGGAAGAGATCAAAATTGGGTCGGCTGTTATAAAATAAAACGAGAGAATTTTAGAGAGACAAGAAGGGTGTGATGGTCTTTTCTTCAATGTATTGATTCCTTGATTAATATATTCTTCCTTTTGACCAGACTCTATGAGGAGAGGGAAGCATTCTAAAAGAAGGGGGATACTGCACATGGAAGAGATTAAAATTGGGTCGGCTGTTATAAAATAAAACGAGAGAATTTTAGAGAGACAAGAAGGGTGTAAGGGTCTTTTCTTTAATATACTGATTCTTTGATTAATATATTCTTCCTTTTGACCAGACTCTATGAGGAGAGGGAAGCATTCTAAAAGAAGGGGGATACTGCACATGGAAGAGATCAAAATTGGGTCGGCTGTTATAAACTAAAACGAGAGAATTTCAGAGAGACAAGAAGGGTGTGAGGGTCTTTTCTTTAATATATTGATTCTTTGATTAATATATTCTTCCTTTTGACCAGAATCTATGAGGAGAGGGAAGCATTCTAAAAGAAGGGGGATACTGCACATGGAAGAGATTAAAATTGGGTCGGCTGTTATAAAATAAAACGAGAGAATTTTAGAGAGACAAGAAGGGTGTAAGGGTCTTTTCTTTAATATACTGATTCTTTGATTAATATATTCTTCCTTTTGACCAGACTCTATGAGGAGAGGGAAGCATTCTAAAAGAAGGGGGATACTGTACATGGAAGAGATCAAAATTGGGTCGGCTGTTATAAAATAAAACGAGAGAATTTTAGAGAGACAAGAAGGGTGTGAGGGTCTATTCTTTAATATATTGATTCTTTGATTAATATATTCTTCCTTTTGACCAGAATCTATGAGGAGAGGGAAGCATTCTAAAAGAAGGGGGATACTGCACATGGAGGAGATCAAAATTGGGTCGGCAAATATATAATAAAACGAGAGAATTTTAGAGAGACAAGATGGGTGAGAGGGTCTTTTCTCTAATATATTGATTCTTTGATTAATATATTCTTCCTTTTGACCAGACTCTATGAGGAGAGGGAAGCATTCTAAAAGAAGGGGGATACTGCACATAGAAGAGATCAAAATTGGGTCGGCTGTTATAAAATAAAACGAGAGAATTTTAGATAGACAAGAAGGGTGTGAGGTTCTTTTCTTTAATATATTGATTCTTTGATTAATATATTCTTCCTTTTGACCAGAATCTATGAGGAGAGGGAAGCATTCTAAAGGAAGGGGGATACTGCACATGGAGGAGATCAAAATTGGGTCGGCTGTTATAAAATAAAACGAGAGAATTTTAGAGAGACAAGATGGGTGAGAGGGTCTTTTCTTTAATATATTGATTCTTTGATTAATATATTCTTCCTTTTTACCAGACTCTATGAGGAGAGGGAAGCATTCTAAAAGAAGGGGGATACTGCACATGGAAGAGATCAAAATTGGGTCGGCTGTTATAAAATAAAGCGAGAGAATTTTAGAGAGACAAGAAGGGTGTGAGGGTCTATTCTTCAATATATTGATTCTTTGATTAATATATTCTTCCTTTCGACCAGACTCTATGAGGAGAGGGAAGCATTCTAAAAGAAGGGGGATACTGCACATGGAAGAGATCAAAATTGGGTCGGCTGTTATAAAATAAAACGAGAGAATTTTAGAGAGACTAGAAGGGTGTGAGGGTCTTTTCCTAAATATATTGATTTTTTGATTAATATATTCTTCCTTTTGACCAGACTCTATGAGGAGAGGGAAGCATTCTAAAAGAAGGGGGATACTGCACATGGAAGAGATCAAAATTTGGTCGGCTGTTATAAAATAAAACGAGAGAATTTTAGTGAGACAAGAAGGGTGAGAGGGTCTTTTCTTTAATATATTGATTCTTTGATTAATATATTCTTCCTTTTGACCAGACTCTATGAGGAGAGGGAAGCATTCTAAAAGAAGGGGGATACTGCACATGGAAGAGATCAAAATTGGGTCGGCTGTTATAAAATAAAACGAGAGAATTTTAAAAAGACTAGAAGGGTGTGAGGGTCTTTTCTTTAATATATTGATTCTTTGATTAATATATTCTTCCTTTAGACCAGACTCTATGAGGAGAGGGAAGCATTCTAAAAGAAGGGGGATACTGCACATGGAAGAGATCAAAATTGGGTCGGCTGTTATAAAATAAAACGAGAGAATTTTAGAGAGACAAGAAGGGTGTGAGGTTCTTTTCTTTAATATATTGATTCTTTGATTAATATATTCTTCCTTTTGACCAGAATCTATGAGGAGAGGGAAGCATTCTAAAGGAAGGGGGATACTGCACATGGAGGAGATCAAAATTGGGTCGGCTGTTATAAAATAAAACGAGAGAATTTTAGAGAGACAAGATGGGTGAGAGGGTCTTTTCTTTAATATATTGATTCTTTGATTAATATATTCTTCCTTTTGACCAGAATCTATGAGGAGAGGGAAGCATTCTAAAAGAAGGGGGATACTGCACATGGAAGAGATCAAAATTGGGTCGGCTGTTATAAAATAAAACGAGAGAATTTTAGAGAGACAAGAAGGGTGTGAGGTTCTTTTCTTTAATATATTGATTCTTTGATTAATATATTCTTCCTTTTGACCAGAATCTATGAGGAGAGGGAAGCATTCTAAAGGAAGGGGGATACTGCACATGGAAGAGATCAAAATTGGGTCGGCTGTTATAAAATAAAACGAGAGAATTTTAGAGAGACAAGAAGGGTGTAAGGGTCTTTTCTTTAATATACTGATTCTTTGATTAATATATTCTTCCTTTTGACCAGACTCTATGAGGAGAGGGAAGCATTCTAAAAGAAGGGGGATACTGCACATGGAAGAGATCAAAATTGGGTCGGCTGTTATAAACTAAAACGAGAGAATTTCAGAGAGACAAGAAGGGTGTGAGGGTCTTTTCTTTAATATATTGATTCTTTGATTAATATATTCTTCCTTTTGACCAGAATCTATGAGGAGAGGGAAGCATTCTAAAAGAAGGGGGATACTGCACATGGAAGAGATTAAAATTGGGTCGGCTGTTATAAAATAAAACGAGAGAATTTTAGAGAGACAAGAAGGGTGTAAGGGTCTTTTCTTTAATATACTGATTCTTTGATTAATATATTCTTCCTTTTGACCAGACTCTATGAGGAGAGGGAAGCATTCTAAAAGAAGGGGGATACTGTACATGGAAGAGATCAAAATTGGGTCGGCTGTTATAAAATAAAACGAGAGAATTTTAGAGAGACAAGAAGGGTGTGAGGGTCTATTCTTTAATATATTGATTCTTTGATTAATATATTCTTCCTTTTGACCAGAATCTATGAGGAGAGGGAAGCATTCTAAAAGAAGGGGGATACTGCACATGGAGGAGATCAAAATTGGGTCGGCAAATATATAATAAAACGAGAGAATTTTAGAGAGACAAGATGGGTGAGAGGGTCTTTTCTCTAATATATTGATTCTTTGATTAATATATTCTTCCTTTTGACCAGACTCTATGAGGAGAGGGAAGCATTCTAAAAGAAGGGGGATACTGCACATAGAAGAGATCAAAATTGGGTCGGCTGTTATAAAATAAAACGAGAGAATTTTAGATAGACAAGAAGGGTGTGAGGTTCTTTTCTTTAATATATTGATTCTTTGATTAATATATTCTTCCTTTTGACCAGAATCTATGAGGAGAGGGAAGCATTCTAAAGGAAGGGGGATACTGCACATGGAGGAGATCAAAATTGGGTCGGCTGTTATAAAATAAAACGAGAGAATTTTAGAGAGACAAGATGGGTGAGAGGGTCTTTTCTTTAATATATTGATTCTTTGATTAATATATTCTTCCTTTTTACCAGACTCTATGAGGAGAGGGAAGCATTCTAAAAGAAGGGGGATACTGCACATGGAAGAGATCAAAATTGGGTCGGCTGTTATAAAATAAAGCGAGAGAATTTTAGAGAGACAAGAAGGGTGTGAGGGTCTATTCTTCAATATATTGATTCTTTGATTAATATATTCTTCCTTTCGACCAGACTCTATGAGGAGAGGGAAGCATTCTAAAAGAAGGGGGATACTGCACATGGAAGAGATCAAAATTGGGTCGGCTGTTATAAAATAAAACGAGAGAATTTTAGAGAGACTAGAAGGGTGTGAGGGTCTTTTCCTAAATATATTGATTTTTTGATTAATATATTCTTCCTTTTGACCAGACTCTATGAGGAGAGGGAAGCATTCTAAAAGAAGGGGGATACTGCACATGGAAGAGATCAAAATTTGGTCGGCTGTTATAAAATAAAACGAGAGAATTTTAGTGAGACAAGAAGGGTGAGAGGGTCTTTTCTTTAATATATTGATTCTTTGATTAATATATTCTTCCTTTTGACCAGACTCTATGAGGAGAGGGAAGCATTCTAAAAGAAGGGGGATACTGCACATGGAAGAGATCAAAATTGGGTCGGCTGTTATAAAATAAAACGAGAGAATTTTAAAAAGACTAGAAGGGTGTGAGGGTCTTTTCTTTAATATATTGATTCTTTGATTAATATATTCTTCCTTTAGACCAGACTCTATGAGGAGAGGGAAGCATTCTAAAAGAAGGGGGATACTGCACATGGAAGAGATCAAAATTGGGTCGGCTGTTATAAAATAAAACGAGAGAATTTTAGAGAGACAAGAAGGGTGTGAGGTTCTTTTCTTTAATATATTGATTCTTTGATTAATATATTCTTCCTTTTGACCAGAATCTATGAGGAGAGGGAAGCATTCTAAAGGAAGGGGGATACTGCACATGGAGGAGATCAAAATTGGGTCGGCTGTTATAAAATAAAACGAGAGAATTTTAGAGAGACAAGATGGGTGAGAGGGTCTTTTCTTTAATATATTGATTCTTTGATTAATATATTCTTCCTTTTGACCAGAATCTATGAGGAGAGGGAAGCATTCTAAAAGAAGGGGGATACTGCACATGGAAGAGATCAAAATTGGGTCGGCTGTTATAAAATAAAACGAGAGAATTTTAGAGAGACAAGAAGGGTGTGAGGTTCTTTTCTTTAATATATTGATTCTTTGATTAATATATTCTTCCTTTTGACCAGAATCTATGAGGAGAGGGAAGCATTCTAAAGGAAGGGGGATACTGCACATGGAAGAGATCAAAATTGGGTCGGCTGTTATAAAATAAAACGAGAGAATTTTAGAGAGACAAGAAGGCTGTGAGGTTCTTTTCTTTAATATATTGATTCTTTGATTAATATATTCTTCCTTTTGACCAGAATCTATGAGGAGAGGGAAGCATTCTAAAGGAAGGGGGATACTGCACATGGAGGAGATCAAAATTGGGTCGGCTGTTATAAAATAAAACGAGAGAATTTTAGAGTGACAAGATGGGTGAGAGGGTCTTTTCTTTAATATATTGACTCTTTGATTAATATATTCTTCCTTTTGACCAGACTCTATGAGGAGAGGGAAGCATTCTAAAAGAAGGGGGATACTGCACATGGAAGAGATCAAAATTGGGTCGGCTGTTATAAAATAAAACGAGAGAATTTTAGATAGACAAGAAGGGTGTGAGGTTCTTTTCTTTAATATATTGATTCTTTGATTAATATATTCTTCCTTTGGACCAGAATCTATGAGGAGAGGGAAGCATTCTAAAGGAAGGGAGATACTGCACATGGAGGAGATCAAAATTGGGTCGGCTGTTATAAAATAAAACGAGAGAATTTTAGAGAGACAAGATGGGTGAGAGGGTCTTTTCTTTAATATATTGATTCTTTGATTAATATATTCTTCCTTTTGACCAGACTCTATGAGGAGAGGGAAGCATTCTAAAAGAAGGGGGATACTGCACATGGAAGAGATCAAAATTGGGTCGGCTGTTATAAAATAAAACGAGAGAATTTTAGAGAGACAAGAAGGGTGTGAGAGTCTTTTCTTAAATATATTGATTCTTTGATTAATATATTCTTCCTTTTGACCAGACTCTATGAGGAGAGGGAAGCATTCTAAAAGAAGGGGGATACTGCACATGGAAGAGATCAAAATTGGGTCGGCTGTTATAAAATAAAACGAGAGAATTTTAGAGAGACAAGAAGGGTGTGAGGGTCTTTTCTTGAATATATTGATTCTTTGATTAATATATTCTTCCTTTTGACCAGACTCTATGAGGAGAGGGAAGCATTCTAAAAGAAGGGGATTACTGCACTTGGAAGAGATCAAAATTGGGTCGGCAGATATAAAATAAAACGAGAGAATTTTAGAGAGACAAGAAGAGTGTGAGGGTCTTTTCTTAAATATATTGATTCTTTGATTAATATATTCTTCCTCTTGACCAAACTCTATGAGGAGAGGGAAGCATTCTAAAAGAAGGGGGATACTGCACATGGAAGAGATCAAAATTGGGTCGGCTGTTATAAAATAAAACGAGAAAATTTTAGAGAGACAAGAAGGGTGTGAGGGTCTTTTCTTAACTATATTGATTCTTTGATTAATATATTCTTCCTTTTGACCAGACTCTATGAGGAGAGGGAAGCATTCTAAAAGAAGGGGGATACTGCACATGGAAGAGATCAAAATTGGGTCGGCTGTTATAAAATAAAACGAGAGAATTTTAGAGAGACAAGAAGGGTGTGAGGGTCTTTTCTTAAATATATTGATTCTTTGATTAATATATTCTTCCTTTTGACCAGACTCTATGAGGAGAGGGAAGCATTCTAAAAGAAGGGGGATACTGCACATGGAAGAGATCAAAATTGGATCGGCTGTTATAAAATAAAACGAGATAATTTTAGAGAGATAAGAAGGGTGTGAGGGTCTTTTCTTAAATATATTGATTCTTTGATTAATATATTCTTCCTTTTGACCAGAATCTATGAGGAGAGGGAAGCATTCTAAAGGAAGGGGGATACTGCACATGGAGGAGATCAAAATTGGGTCGGCTGTTATAAAATAAAACGAGAGAATTTTAGAGAGACAAGATGGGTGAGAGGGTCTTTTCTTTAATATATTGATTCTTTGATTAATATATTCTTCCTTTTGACCAGAATCTATGAGGAGAGGGAAGCATTCTAAAAGAAGGGGGATACTGCACATGGAAGAGATCAAAATTGGGTCGGCTGTTATAAAATAAAACGAGAGAATTTTAGAGAGACAAGAAGGGTGTGAGGTTCTTTTCTTTAATATATTGATTCTTTGATTAATATATTCTTCCTTTTGACCAGAATCTATGAGGAGAGGGAAGCATTCTAAAGGAAGGGGGATACTGCACATGGAAGAGATCAAAATTGGGTCGGCTGTTATAAAATAAAACGAGAGAATTTTAGAGAGACAAGAAGGCTGTGAGGTTCTTTTCTTTAATATATTGATTCTTTGATTAATATATTCTTCCTTTTGACCAGAATCTATGAGGAGAGGGAAGCATTCTAAAGGAAGGGGGATACTGCACATGGAGGAGATCAAAATTGGGTCGGCTGTTATAAAATAAAACGAGAGAATTTTAGAGAGACAAGATGGGTGAGAGGGTCTTTTCTTTAATATATTGATTCTTTGATTAATATATTCTTCCTTTTGACCAGACTCTATGAGGAGAGGGAAGCATTCTAAAAGAAGGGGGATACTGCACATGGAAGAGATCAAAATTGGGTCGGCTGTTATAAAATAAAACGAGAGAATTTTAGATAGACAAGAAGGGTGTGAGGTTCTTTTCTTTAATATATTGATTCTTTGATTAATATATTCTTCCTTTGGACCAGAATCTATGAGGAGAGGGAAGCATTCTAAAGGAAGGGAGATACTGCACATGGAGGAGATCAAAATTGGGTCGGCTGTTATAAAATAAAACGAGAGAATTTTAGAGAGACAAGATGGGTGAGAGGGTCTTTTCTTTAATATATTGATTCTTTGATTAATATATTCTTCCTTTTGACCAGACTCTATGAGGAGAGGGAAGCATTCTAAAAGAAGGGGGATACTGCACATGGAAGAGATCAAAATTGGGTCGGCTGTTATAAAATAAAACGAGAGAATTTTAGAGAGACAAGAAGGGTGTGAGAGTCTTTTCTTAAATATATTGATTCTTTGATTAATATATTCTTCCTTTTGACCAGACTCTATGAGGAGAGGGAAGCATTCTAAAAGAAGGGGGATACTGCACATGGAAGAGATCAAAATTGGGTCGGCTGTTATAAAATAAAACGAGAGAATTTTAGAGAGACAAGAAGGGTGTGAGGGTCTTTTCTTGAATATATTGATTCTTTGATTAATATATTCTTCCTTTTGACCAGACTCTATGAGGAGAGGGAAGCATTCTAAAAGAAGGGGATTACTGCAAATGGAAGAGATCAAAATTGGGTCGGCAGATATAAAATAAAACGAGAGAATTTTAGAGAGACAAGAAGAGTGTGAGGGTCTTTTCTTAAATATATTGATTCTTTGATTAATATATTCTTCCTCTTGACCAAACTCTATGAGGAGAGGGAAGCATTCTAAAAGAAGGGGGATACTGCACATGGAAGAGATCAAAATTGGGTCGGCTGTTATAAAATAAAACGAGAAAATTTTAGAGAGACAAGAAGGGTGTGAGGGTCTTTTCTTAACTATATTGATTCTTTGATTAATATATTCTTCCTTTTGACCAGACTCTATGAGGAGAGGGAAGCATTCTAAAAGAAGGGGGATACTGCACATGGAAGAGATCAAAATTGGGTCGGCTGTTATAAAATAAAACGAGAGAATTTTAGAGAGACAAGAAGGGTGTGAGGGTCTTTTCTTAAATATATTGATTCTTTGATTAATATATTCTTCCTTTTGACCAGACTCTATGAGGAGAGGGAAGCATTCTAAAAGAAGGGGGATACTGCACATGGAAGAGATCAAAATTGGGTCGGCTGTTATAAAATAAAACGAGATAATTTTAGAGAGATAAGAAGGGTGTGAGGGTCTTTTCTTAAATATATTGATTCTTTGATTAATATATTCTTCCTTTTGACCAGACTCTATGAGGAAAGTTCTGAGGCACCTAAGTAGAAGACCCATTTAGACCTTCAAAATCGACAGAATTCAATTCTACCAGTAATGAAAAGGAACGATATTGTATGAATGTAGGAACGAAAGCCCTAAGGTAAGAAGTATCAGAAAAAAATTTTAAACAAGAGTCCTTGAGGAAAACTAAACAGATTTTTAAATAAAAATTTAAATCTACTCAATTAAGCGGTCTCAAACATTTTTTTATTATAATAGAATATTAGAATAAAATTATATTAAAATAAAATTCAAGCTTTGATTTTAATAAGCATTTTGTTTAAATTACTTTGCAACTTAATAAACTGCTTTTTTTTTCTATTCTATACAATTTTTTTTTTTGCTTCAAAATTAGTTCACATTACCTGATAAGGTGATATTACCAGATTACTTTATAATAAAAGAATACCACTTTCAGTTTGAAACTGTTGTGATATAAATAAAATAGAAAATCATAATAATAGTAGAGAATTATATTAAGAATGACAGATAAAGAAATATTACAAGTAAATATCTATAAATGATGAAAAAAATAAATAATTTATTATTACACTATTAGTGGTTTCACTATTGAATAAAACAATTACCTATATTAATTTACTCTTAAAAGAATTTTTTTTTAAATTTAAAGGGAGTTATTTGATCGAGTTTGTTAAAATAAATGAATTCACGAATGAAAGGATAATACATTAAACTACAACAGAGTATGAATAAGCGGTACTCTTTAGCGAGTTGTTTTCATGGCTCCAATAATGATTATAGCTAAACTATGCACTTTGCCCATTCGGAATATTTCATCATCCAGTTAAAACTATGACTATTGATATTGATTAAACTTCAAATTAGTTTCGAGTTTTCAAATAAATGAAATTGAATAAGTATTGATTTGCGCTTAAATGTCTTTCTAAGTAGGGTGAAATGCTCCGTCACAAATTATCATTTAATTGAAATATGTCAAAGTTCATTCTCTAGTAAGGATTAAATTGAAATTAATTTCATTTTGGCTTTCGATATAATTTTACGTGTTGTAATAATTGAATATTTAATAAGATAACAAGTTTTTCCTCCCCCAGCTTCATAGCTTGTCCATATTAACTTCGTTTATTGGATCTAGTGCGGACAAAAACATTTTTTTTTTTTAAATTATAATTTAAAAACTAAACAGCTTTTTAATGATAGATAACCAAAAAGTAGAAAACAACAATGATAAACCAAAATTTGGGTAATCCATTAAAAAAGGGCTAAAAAATTTGCATGAGTAAACAGTTATACTAAGTATAATTTATGACAATTTTGTAAAAAAAATTAACAATAACTTTAAAGTTTCAAGCAGTAGATTTTGAATTTTAAGGTATACGATTTATTGCAGTATTATAAGGAATGTAACTTTCTGTGGCAAAATACAAAATTTGAATGAAATCAGTCGAATAGTTCCTGACGAATTTAATTTTAAAAAATCGGATACCTAAAATTTGATTTCTCAGGAACAATTTAACCGATTTGACTCCTAAATTGTAAAAAATGACCTAAAAGTTTCAAGGAGTATTTTTAGGAGTATGAAAATAAGTTTAAAGAACAATCTATATTCGCTTAATTTCAATGGGACACAATAAATTCATTTTATGCTAATTAAAATATCACTTTCAAATAACGATGCAACCGTTTTCTAATATGCAAGATATTCGGAATTGGGTAAAATTATAGCTTCTCTTAAAAGTTTCAAAGCGTTTTTTTCTCTGGAAAAGATGTTAAAAGCCATATTCCATTAGAATATACGCTTAATTTCAATAGAAGACAAGGAATACATTCAATACTTATTATAATAAGCTAATTTTCCAAAGTCATTTTTCCATTTATTCGCTATAGGCGTTGAGTGTTCGTTTAAATAGGAGTTCCGAAAGGTTCTAATAAAGTTTACTGCAGCCGAGTATTCAGGTTCATTATAGAAAAAAATTAAAGCGCAATCTTTTGTTTCTATATACCCAAACCAAAAGTTTGCCACGGTAACCAAAAAAAAGAAAAAGAATAATAAACGAAGCAAATCTTTGGTAGTGTTGACTAGAAAAAGTTTTTTTCTTCCCTGTGTTCTTCTCGTTGGACAAAAAAAAAAATTTTATCCAAGTGAAGTAGGAGGTAAAACAGCCCTCGGGCCTTCTGGAGAGGTTCCCAAGGGACTCCGAATTGCATTACTACCTCTTCTCCGGGAATCTTTCTCTCTCTCTCTTCACTTGGAAATTCCTGTGAGAAAAGAAACGGGTAAAAATACATCTTTAGGATAGTTCAGAAGGTTAGTAGATGGGATTTCATGCAGATCATCCACAAATACTTTCGAAAGTGCGTGAAGATAATTGATCATCTCTATTTTGTATGACGGCATTTTATTGAATCAGAAACTCATATAAGAACCTTTTTATAGCATGTGTTATTTTTTAAAGTCAACTCCTACTTAGGTCAACAAAGAAAAATTTTATTTTAGTTACTTTTTATTAAATAATTACAATTGTTTCTCCCACATGAAACTGAAATTCATAAATTAAATTTAATGAATAAATTAATACTTGAAAAAACAGTTTCAACATCAAGTGTCCTCCACTACATGTTTAAAAAATTTATTTGAACTTGAATAGATAAATAAAAAGTATTTTATGAACGATTGAAAATTTGAACAAGACATAAGGGGGAGTGTGAACTAATAGTAGGAATTTGAGGGAGGAAAAAGGCGCTTGGTATCAGACAGTTACAAAAGTATAAATTTGGAGAAGTGGACCACAAGACGTAATGATCTTTGTAGAATTTATCTGACACCAATATTAATAATTAAATATTAAAATATGAGCAATAAACTATTTTTTTTGTTCAAAAAGAGTTATAAATGATCACTGATGTTATCTTTAAAATATGCGAAGAACTGATTCGCTGATAGTAAAATTTAAAACAATGACCAATCAGAAAATTTCATTTAGTTTTTCGCTCATCCCTACTTAATGAATGAATTAATATTTTATAAAACTGTATTAACATCGGGTGTCATCCACTACAGGTTTAAAAATTGTATTTAAAATTGAGTGGATGAATAAAAATTATATTATTAATGATTGAACTTGTAGGGAGAGTGTGAACATATAGTAGGAATTGAAAAATGGGCCTGAAAATTTTTTATCCTACTATAATCCTTTGATTCTTTTTATAGAGTATTTTAAATACATACTAAATAAAACATGTTTGTGTTGGGGAAAAAGAAGAGCGCGAGAGCAAAAGAACATTTTGCACACATGATTTAGCGTATTAAGTATTAGTAACCAAGTAATGTAGCCAAAAATTATGCAAAAAGTGCTTAAAGGTGCTTATTTTTAATTTTGGTTTTTCAAAAGCCCTTAAAGGTAGTTTTTCTCTTGAGTGTTCTTAAAAAGTGCTTAATTTTCCCTTTTCGAAAATGAATTTTTTTTTTTCTTTTCCGTGTCGATTTTCGTGACGTATTATGCAAAAGCGTGCTTTTCACATTATTCTATTCAACGTTTTCAAAATTCATTCAACCACGATCCATATCGGCGTGCTGTCGGTTCATAGCGTATGAACGCGTTAATAATTTTACACGTTGGACGAAATACTTGTGATTCCCCACGTGCGTCTACTGAGCTGGGTTCGGTGAGATTCTTGCACTCTCATGTATAACTCTGCTGCATTTCGCAAAATATTCTCAATTTCAGACTTCATTTTCCACCCTCTGATATCGAACCGAAAAATCTCTTGATCATTTTATAATGGCCTATATAGTCAAAAAAAAAAAAGAGTTCTTTGCCAGAAACTAGTTATTTAATCATGATCATGTAAAGTCTGAAAATTATTTTGCATTTTGTTAATATGTATAGTGCTTAAAAACATTTTTGAGTGCTTCAAAAGTGGTTTTGAAAGATTTGGCTACGCACCCTCTGCAGATATAATATATGTAACATAAAAAGCTTCTATTAATCTTTTTATGTTAGTTCCTCACTATAAAACTTAATTCTAATTAATTATTCAAATCGGAAAACTTTATCATACTTTTAAAAAGCCACATCCTGTTTCTAAATCTATTTTTGGCACAAGTATGCATAAATTTAAATAAAGACATTTTCCCCTGTAATCTTCGTGGGAATCATTCGACCCTAGTTCTTAAACCAATTCAAATTCTAAGATTTCCCTCTTTCCCCAAACTAAAACATTTTACGGATTTACTTTCCAAGATTTTCCCTAACGTCGTTGCCGAGTGGAAGGATTAAAACAGGCAGGGAAGGAGGGTACAAAATTTATTTATTAATTATTAGTCAGAGCAGTCATGAGAGTAAAGTTTCTCCACCCAACGTTCCGTCAAGTGACATTTCACAGCAGTCCAATTTTCAATTAGGCCATTGGAAAGAACAGGTATGCCCCCATTAAATAATTCTGTTGTTATAACTTCGGGTGTACCGAAACGCGCAATCCCAAGTTTTGAAGAAAGTCTCAGCTTCGATGTTAGACTTCGACCCAACGTGTGAAACGGTCAATCATCGTAAGGTAAATTTTGGCAAAGGACCGATTAAATCGAGTCTGAAACGCTCATTTTCTACTGGGATGTTCGGACTTTTTGTGTGTCGTCCTTTGTCCATTTTAAAGTGTCTTTTTTAATGTTACGGAAGCTTTTCGACCGGGATGCGAAATATGCGTTAAATACCGATTTTTCGAATGAGCGAATCCTTCCTGAAGAAGTATATCGAAAGTGAATTTTTTGACGTCTAATGAAGTAGTATTATTTTGTATGCAATTCAGGATCAGAATTTTGTTCATACGCCATTTGTTAGTAGTACTGGGATAATTTATTGCTTCGATCCGGGACAAAATATCGGAAGGAATATTACAAACTCCTTTAATGTGACGAATATCAGTCGTAAATTGGCCAATATAGTCAAGATGGCGTAACTGTCTGGGTGTTCATTTCTCACTTTTCTGCTTAAAAGCGAATTCGAGAGTTTTATGGTCAGTATATAAAACACGCGAGCTTCAAGCATAAAGCGAAAATGTTTAATCGCACAATAGGAGGGCTAAAAGTTCGCGATCGTAAGTTCTTTTTTTTTTTCTGCGTCATTTAATTTTCTGGAAAAGAAACCTAAAGGTTGTAAGCCTGATGACGTAATTTGGTGTAGGGCGGCACCTATCGGACACGCTAATTGTGCTTCAGGGGATGGATGAAAAAGTAGGGCTAACTGCTGTTTTGTATCTTCAAACGCTTTAATTGATTCGTTTGTCCATTGAATAAATGTTTCGTCAGATTTTTTCGCGCCTTTTAAGTATTCGGAAAGTAAAGCTTGAGTATGAGCTGCATGTGGAAGAGTCCGACGGTAATAATTAAGAAGTCCTAAATATCGTCTTAGGTCACTTACAGTTTTTGGCTGTTTAAAATGGGTTTAACCCTTTCGGGCAACGGCTTGATACCGTCTTTATTTATCATATATCCTAAAAAAGAGAGCTCTGTTACACCCAATACACATTTACTCATGTTTATCCTAATGCCGTATTCTAAAATGCGTTGGCATACGACGTTTAAATGTTGAATGTGCTCTTCCTCCGAAGAGCTTGCGATCAAAATATCATCTAAGTAAACGAAAACAAAATTTAACCCGTATAGCACCTCGTCCATAAAACGTTGAAGCGCTAGACAATCCAAAGGGCATGTATAAAAATTCAAAAAGTCCGAACGGTGTCGTTATAGCTGTTTTTGGAATGTCATCCGGAACCTGATGATATGCTCGAGATAAGTCAATTTTAGAAAATAGAGTCCTATTATGCAAGTTGTGGAAAAAATCTTGTATTATGAGGCTATCTTTCTGAGTAATACGATTTAACGCGCGATAATCTCCAGTAGGTCGACAATTGGTTTCGGAACCATGGGACCAATTAGATTTGCTAGGTCTTATTATACCTTGTTCCATCATATGCTGAAATTCTTTTTTAACGATAGCGAGTTGTACTGGATTCAATCGACGCGGGCGACAAAAAACTGGTTGGCCCTTTGTAATTATTCTATGAACTGTATTATGTTTAGGTTGAGGAGAGCTAGGTTGCGGGCTCATAATTTCTTTATATTTATTCAAAATGTCATGAAACTTAGAATCGTTCGAAATAAGTGTGACACTGTTTCATGAATATTTTATTGTTGAACCGTGATTCGTTAAGTTAGTCACGGAATCTCTTAAACACGAGTTTTTTAAATCAATTATAATCCGAAATGCTTTAAGAAATCAGCACCAATTATCGACTTACTCACATTAGAGATTATAAAAGTCCATTTGAACTCCCTACGTAAATTTAAATTAATTGTAATTACTTTAGTGCCATAAGTTTTAATAGGGGAATTGTTAGCTGAATAAAGAACCATGGATGTATAGAAATTATTGAGTTATGCAAGTATTTACTGAACATAACATCTTTAAGTTAAACTAAATATTTATTCAGTATACTACAAAAAGAAACAAAATGGAACGATGATCGTAATATGTATAAAAATAATAAAGAGCACGGGCTCCATAGGTAAAAGTAGAAGTAGTTGTAATGATGTATTGCCAGACTTTATAAATATGTAAATACCAATTATTTTTCTTATTAACACATACATCAATGCTTTCCCTTGTTAAAAAGAAAAAATTAGACTACTAATTTCTAAGTCCCATCTTTTCACATAGTTTTGAAAGTCTCGGCTTAGGCAAGGGCTTTGTCAATATATCTGCAATTTGCTCCTCCGTTGAGATCTGCTGCACACTAAGTTCTTCTTCTAAAGCCTTTTCACGAATGAAGAAATGTTTGATACTGATGTGCTTCGTTCTACGATGAAACTCGGGATTTTGAGCTAATCTGACAGCTGATTATCAACAAAACTTTTTGGCACTTCCTTCAAGGAGGAAATTCCATTGAAGAGTCTTTTAAGCCAAATTAATTCTTTTGCGGCTTCATTTGCAGCAACTATCTCAGCCTCTGTGGTTGATATTGCAACCATAGTTTGACGCTGACTTAAACAAGATATAGCTCCACCTGCATACAAGACTAAAGCTCCACTTGTCGATCTTCCTGCCTTCATGCAGCCTCCAAAGTCAGCATCACTAAAACATTCTAGAATTCCGGGTTTGTTGTCTAATTTATAGACAATACATTTTTGCTTGGAACTTGCGATGTATCGAAATACCCGTTTTACTTTGATAAAATCTGGCTGGATTTTCTAATTTACGTGACAAAACGCTTATAGCGTATGCCAAGTCAGGTCTAGTGCCCATCATAAGATACATTAATGCACCGACAGCTTCACGATAAAGAAATACTGTTTTATTTTCTTCTTCAGTTGTGCATGTTTCTTCCTCTTTCAAAATGGGTGTATGAACTGGCCTACAATTACTCATACCAAACCGCTGTAGTATCTTTGTGGCATAAGCTTCTTGTCCAATTTTATTGCTTCCATCATCAAGTCTATAAATTTCTACTCCTAAGAAATATGATGCTGACTTACTTGTAATTTTGAACTGAGTTTTCAACTGATTTATGAAGTCTCTTGACTCTTCTTCGTGAGTAGCAGCAACTAGTCCATCATTTACATAGAGAGCTTCAAGCAGCTTTTTACCTTCTCTCTCGCGAATGAATAAACACTGATCCGCTTCATTAACTTTAAAGCCAAGGTTTAACAGGAATCTACCAAAACATTTATGCCAACAATGAGGAGCTTGTTTAAGGCCATACAAACTTTTCTAGAGTTTACATACATCGTTGTTGCCATTAGTGTAACTTTCAGGTTGATACATGTAAATGGTTACCTCCAAATTACCATATAAAAAGGCAGTTGATACATCAAATTGAGTAAGATGCATATTCTCACAAACTGCAATACTTATTATTGAACGTACAGTTCCTAACTTTGTAACTGGACTAAAAGTTTGATTGTAATCAATACCCTTTCTTTGATTAAAGCCTTTAATCACAAGTCTTGCTTTATATTTATCTATAGTACCGTCTGGATTTTTCTTGATACGAAACACCCACTTACAAGGCAAAGCTTTTGCTTTCTCTGGTAAAGGTGTTAATATCCATGTTTGGTTTTCTTTTAGTGATTTGACTTCAGCATCCATGGCTTTTATCCAACAATTGTGTTCTTTACAATTGATAGCTTCTTCGTATGACTCTGGCTCATTTGAATCTGATATGAAACTATCAGTTGCCATTACATAATTTTCAAAACTTTTAGGTTGTTTTAGTTCACTACAATTTCTCAGTTTCATGGTAAATAAATTTTCTCCATCTTCGCTTTCATTTTCTGAACTCATTTTCTCTTTTAAGTAATTTTGATCAAGCTTTCCCTCATTTTCAGCTTCTGTAGGTAACTTACTCATTGTATCAATCAAAGGTATTACTGCAGAATCTTCACAATTAGTTAGAGGTTTCTCATCAAATATTACATCTCGAGAACATTATTGTTTTCCTTTATCCAGATACGATATCTTTCATCACCATCATATCCCAATAGATAACCTTTCATTGCTTTCTTATCCATTTTTCTCCGCTTCTGTCTTGGTATATGGACATATCATGATGATCCTACTACTCGCATATGTTTCATTCTGGGTCTTTGCCCCACCCATGATTCATAAGGACTTATGTTTGGTAAAGAACTTTTTCATGTCTGTTTAATATGTACACGGACGTATTTATCAGTTCTGCCCATAATGATGAAGGAAAATTTATTTCTGAATTGGAATTCTTCAAAGTTCTTGCCATTTCTACTAAAGTCCTGTTCTCTCGTTCACTGCCGCAATTCTGCTGAGGCGTATAAGGAGCTGTTAGTCTTTGAATAATTCCACCTTTATGCAAGATTTTTCTCACATTTTCATTATCGAATTCGCCTCCATTATCACTCAAGATCTCCTTGATATTGTGCCCTAGATTTTTGGCATGTGCTAACATATTTTCAAGAGCTTGGGTAACTTCTGACTTCTTATGAAGATAAAATACATAGCGAAATTTAGTAAAATGATCATTAAAAACTACAAAATAACGATACTTTTTAAATGATTGATCAAAAGATCCACAGACATCTGTTGAGATAAGCTCTCCTGGGCTCTTGGTCTTCTGTCTATTAACAAATTTTAATCGATGAGCTTTACCATAGATGCATGCTTCACAGAGTTGATTGTTTAATTCAACTTTCAGATCCATTTGCTTTTCAAGAACATTCTTTACATGGCGTTTGTCTTGGTGTCCCCAGCGCTCATGATATACCCACACAGCCACAAATATCCACAACACATCTTAGAGATATCTCTTGGATAAAAAAACTGGACATTGCCATATCCATCAGAGATCCCAGAGACATCTGAATATCCATGAAATATCCAACAGAAATCCAGGGCTCGCATCTGTGTGATGTCTAGCAGATATTTGGATATTGATGTCTGCTGCATATCCAAGAGACATCTGACAGATATCTTTGACCTACCATGGTTATCCAAGGGATATCCTAAGTTAAACATTGATATCTCTCTTACATCGTTCAGATGTCTGTTATATTTAGTTTCTGGATATCCCAAGGATATTCTTTTAGATATCTCAGAGACAACCCTGAATGTCTGAGACATTTTCATTTACTAAAGTATTTAAAAAATGCATCTTTACTAAATTTGTATTATTTATTATTAAACGATACAAATTTTTAATTGAGCATTTCTTATTAAATTGAATTTATCTTGTATTATGAGTATATTTAGATTGTATATCATGTAAGTTTTGAGGATATTAATTGCAAAATGTTAGGATATATGTAAAATACTCTCATAATACCTGATTTACTTTATTTGACAAATCGTTTCAGAATTTTAATTTGAAATATTTGTACATTTTAAATTAATTTTTGCTTTGATTGCTAGCTTAAGAAGTTTATTAAAACAATTAATTTTATAAAATGCTGAATTTAGTAAAATTTCATTGAAATAAATTTTTTTCCACGGGTATTGTAATATTCAGAATTAGTGTTTTAAATTGGAAACGTAATTACAATTCAATGCATAAACATTTTTATTGGAAGAAAAGAAGTGGTTGTATTTGAAAAATGAATAGTTGAAGGAATAATATGAAAATATTTCAAAATTCTGAATTTTTTCAATTATGAAAAAAATTTGTAAGACATCAATGATTCATTTTCTAAAATTAAAAAGTTAAATTAACTTTAAGAAATGTTTAAATTATTATTATGAGCTTTAATTTAAATTAGAAAAAAAAGGAACATTTCTGAAACTGAAATTTTTTTTATATTTTCATGCTTATTGAAAAGGGTGTTAAATAAGTATGGGTATAAATCTAAACAATCATATATAAATAGTTTATTTACAAAAAAGTAAATTCACAATTTAAAATTTTTTAATGAAGAAACATTTCTTGCTTTTGCATGCCGCAACCAGTTTTTTTTAATAGATTTTTCAATTTCATGGTCTGTTGCATTATCTTGGATCGAAGGATTTCTCCTCACAGCACCTAAAAACAGAGTAATGGCATAGCATAAGTTTTAGAAATGATCGAAATTAAATATTTATGAATGACATTCAAGAAAAATATTTATTCTTTCCTTAACAGATTTTTTTTTACCCCTCCATTCTCAATTAGAATTTTTTTAAAATAAAAATAGCTAAAATGTGAAATTTTTTTTATGTAGTTTACTTTGTTCACAGAAATGAGTAAAAATAAAAAATGTGTAAAAAAGTTTAATGTGATTTTTTAAATAGCAATTACTCTCAATAAATTTTAACTTTTTAATTGCATACAGAATGATATGCACTATTTTGCCACTATAATGTACACATTTATCTTTTCTATAATCTGATTAAAAGCAATAAGCTAAAACTAATTTGATTGATAAAAATAGTAGGAATTATGGAGAAGTCTACCAGAAAGAGCATAAAAATCCTTTTAATTTATACTAAGAAAAAAATTCTAAAATGTGTGCCGGTGAAAATAAAAAGATCAGTGGTTAAATTATTAGCATATTAGTTCCAAACATTTTTGTTGCAACCCTTCTCCATATTTTTGCTTCTTAAAATTTACCGAAATGTACTTTATCATTTAAGGATACAGTAATAATACATATATAGTCAAATGCATGCGTATACAGCATATGCGCAGTCAAATTTTTCAACAAAAAATGAGCACTCATAAAATACTTTTTATCACTTTTTCAAAAAAATACAAACACATTTTTAAAAACTTAAACAAGTTTCGGTTAAATACTGCAAAGAAAATTGGGAAAATCACGTTTATTTTTTATTTTAGTAATTTGAGACAATAGCTACGCTAAAAAAATCTCTTTTTAAAAAATAGAAAACTAAGCACGTTTTACAAACCCACAATAAAAATAAAAAAAACACCTTAAATGGCTTTTAAAATATGAAAATCAAAAATAAGCATCTTTTAGCACTTTTTAAAACTGCTAGGCAACCTGTTATGTTAGAAAACGAAGGTAGATTTCATCACACTTTATTACCTAACTTGGTTATATATATTAGATAATTATTTTTCAAATTTAAAATATTATTTATATAATAACTGAAAAAGAAAAATCTTTTGTTATGCATAATTTTTGCATCCTGTTAAAAAAATAAAAAAAAAATATCAGGGAATTTACAGGAAAAATAAATCTCACAATATTTTTGCTTGGAAAGTTTTATTTTTTTATTGACCAAAAAGAAGAAACTCTATTGATTTTTTTCTTTTATCTGGAAAAATATGATTTATATAAAGTTATGTTTAAAAAAATGATAGGATTGTTAAAATTTTTATTGCAGAAAAATTTCCAGAATAAAAATTTTAATACATGTTTTTAAATATAAGTGTATGTATGTATGTGTGCATATATACATATATATATTTTCCTTTTTATCAAATTAAAATCAGCTCATAAATAAAAATGTTTTATACTTCTTACGTCATTTTGATTTATTTAATCAAATCGGTAAACATATAAAATAAATGAAAATTTTGTTGAAGATTTGTAACATATACTATTTTTAATTTCAAAATTATTTTGTTTAGAAATGGGAGTTTTAACAGTGTCTAGCATTGGGCCTGGTAATAGGTTTAGATAATATGAATAAGCTTTAACATTCCAAAGTTGGTAAAGAACAATTGTATCAGATTGAATTAATGTATATTCAAATTTTACATCCAGATCTGGGCTAGAAACCAAAGGGAGAAAAAAAGTAAGAAAAGAGCAAGGAAGTAAATAATAAAATAGTGAAATGTACAGCACTCTGAGGTCGTACCTGAGAAGAACAAATTAATTCAATAACAAAAATTATACATAGTTCATCACATCCTATTGAATCATATACAAACATCGTGTGTTAACTGGTATATACATACCAGTTGAAATTGCATTTGGAGGGGGAAAAAATTTATATGGCAAATCCAATCTGAAGAAGCTTCAGTTAGCTACATAACAAGTTTCCCAACTTCATACGCTTTTAAAGGAGGCCACACCTATCCTTTTGTTGACAACCAGGTCACTGGCACAACTGCAACCTCATCTGTCAATAGAAATTTCACAATTACAAAATTGGTCGGCATTATCTGTATATTGCAAAATTAAAAATACTATTGAACAGTTACATATTTCAGATATATACATGAATAAAGAAATTACAATATTAAAAAAAAATTAAAATAAAAAAATTCTTAGTTTATGATTTTTTTTAAATTAAAAGCTATATATACAATGATAATCCATTACATTCAAGCAATCATGTCTGTGCATGGAAACATTGTTTTGATACACTTGGTCATTATCCATATAATGCAAAATTAAACATACTTTTGAACATTTACATATTTCAGATATATACATGAATAAAGCAATTACTATAAAAAATGAATCTAGGATATAAAAACTATCGCAAAATCAATAGTTGCCAACAATTAGACAGAATGATTACCTTAAAAAGTAAATACTCAGTACAGATTTCGATTTTGAAGACTCAGACAGCCTACCTACATCAGTAACAATCAATGATGCATTAATTTTTGTTTAAACTTCAGAATGAATACGTTTTTTAATTTTGGGCATACCTGCTAAATGAAATGTTACACACAATAATTTGTAAGCTAACTGACATGGAAATTCAAAAATCTAAGGGATGTCTGCATACATTTCAGAGATAAGCAAAATGCATATAGGAAAAATAAAAATGACAATATAAGCAATAGGAAGAAGAAAAAAATATTTAAATACAAAAACTCTTACTTACTTCAACAATAAATGATTTTTATATCAAAAAGAGAATGTAAAATGAAAAAAAGACGCTTAAACTGAATTCTGCGGTTTCGTATTTGGTATCAGGTTTCAGTTTTTTCTGAGTACGGTTAGAATTATAGTTATCTAAGAATATTAAAAAATTCAAAATTCAGTTTTAATTCAGAATAAAAAATCTGCTTTAGAAAAAGAAAATTATATCAGAGTTTAGAATTGTAAATAAAAGAATATCTATATCCAAAAACTGACATCTGTGAGATATCGAAAACTGGATTTGCGTCAGCTATTGAGTACCATTTGAAACGTCTCTTAGGCATTCTACAGACATCCAGTGATTCATGTCTTAAACTGATCTATATTAAATATCCAAAAGATATCCAAAATATCCATATCTAGGACTTAGATATGCCTGGATATCTCTATAATAACCAAATTACCCTATCCTCTAGATATCCAAAAATGATATCTCAGAGATGTCTAAAATATCCAACTCATGGACTTAGATGTGCTTAGATATCTGTAAGAAGTCTGGAACATATCCAAATATCCACTGGATATTTGGATAGGTAACAGACGTGTTTGGATATCCCTGGGATAACCGTGGCTGTGTGGGTAATTGCAGAATAGAATCACTTGTGGTAACTAAATTCACTTCCACTGGATTGTTTAGAATAAGAACTTGCATATGTGCTTTATACAAACCACCTCTTAAATTTCTTGTACCATAGAGTACAGTTTTGTTACCAATTTTTAACCAACATTCTTCTGTTGTTGATACAAATTTACTGTTTTTGTTTCTATCCTGTGCTTCTAGTACTGAAAATAGATTTTTCTTAATATCTGGGACTAACCAAACTTCTTTCTCTCACCATTAACTTTTGTCATAATCTTTAAAGTGCCTCCTCCTATAGCTGGTAGTACCTTACCACTTGCAGCAGTAATCCCATGTGGGGATTTAAAAACTTCAAAATTGGCGAAGAATTTACTATTATTGGTGACATGTTTTGAAGCACCATTATCTATAAACCACTCGTAGCTGCTTTCTTCAAATGAAAAAACCTCGTCGTGAGCGAGAGTTAGTAATGAATTATTTGCTATAACATTTTCTCTATCTTGAAATTTTTCATTTTGCTTTGGCTTAGCTGGCCTACCATCGGCAATCCACTTTCGACAATTTTTCACCCAGTGACCATTTTGATGACAGTAGTTGCACTTCCAAATTTGTGTTTTACTTTTAAAAATCAGCTTGGCTCTAGTTACTTTTGCTTCTAATGCTTCTTGTTTTAATGAATCACTAAAACTTGAATTTTTCTTTATCTCTCTTTCATGTGTACACAACTGTGTTGTTAGTTCATCTAGAGTTCTTTTTTCATCAGTCAAAAGTAGCCAACTTGATTTAAATATACGATAATTGAGAGGAAGAGTGCCCAAAATTTTGCAAATTAGTAACATATGTGGTAGCCGGTTTTCACTTTTACTCTCAAGACCACTATTCAAATCGTTCCATAAATTTTTGAGCTTTGATAAATGAGCTGACATATCATCATCCAACCAACTAAATTTAAAGAATTGAAGACAAATATTATAGATCTGGTTGTCAGAAGAATCTTCAAAAATTTTCTGAAGTTCCAGTCAAACTTCTCTTGCGCTATCAAACCTCATTACCTTTTGTAATGTGTCTTTTGTCATGGAGTTGGTTAACACCATCATAGCACAGTTATTAAAATCTCTGAGATCATCCTTATATTTCGTTTTGAAAGTTTCAGAAGCTGTTGGCTCAGGCAGTTCTGGCTTGTGCATCTTTCCTTCAACAACTTCCAGAGCATCAGCATGATAATTCAAAACAAACTTAATTCTGTATTTCCAAATTGCCCAATCACTTTTACCACTTAATGGTTTCACTTGGATTTTTCCTTGATCCATTACATAAACTGACTGCAATTGCTGATTTTCGGAATATGAATTAACTTAGCACTAACACTTCCGCTTAACTATCGCCAAACTCAATTAATTCATTATTTTACCTTCGCATAAATAGCTTGCTGGAGTCCATAATCTGTAGAAATTATTGAGTTATGCAAGTATTTACTGAACATAACATCTTTAAGTTAAACTAAATATTTATTCAGTATACTACAAAAAGAAACAAAATGGAACGATGATCGTAATATGTATAAAAATAATAAACGGCTTCATAGGTAAAAGTAGAAGTAATGATGTATTGCCAGACTTTATAAATATGTAAATACCAATCTGTTTTCTTATTAACACATGCATCAATAGGATGAAACAAACGACATATTTGACGAATATGGAAGTACACAAATCGGGTTTTTGGAGCATGAATAAAAAGGCGACTCGGAATCCCGATGACGGATTGTTTGTGAACGTCTATTGCGAGAATGGTCACGTGGTTGACTATTATTGGAGTGTGATAGGCGCAGAACCTGCTCAGTGAGGGCGGCGATTTGTAATTTCAACTCGTGCATTTCTGAATATTCGTTTTTAACTGCATGTTGTTAGGTGAGATCTCTAAAATTTTGTCTGCTATAACGCTAAGTTTATCTAAACTACCTTCTGAAATTGAAATAATAGCAGATTGTGGGAGACGTTGTTTTTAAAAAATCATCCCCCAATTTTCTACCGGCAATATTTCGCATTTTCCTTAGTAAGTGGGATGGTTTATCATCCCTTCAATGTAAGTTCGGATAACAAAGCTTTGACTCTCTTCTGTTCTGAATCTGAAAACTCAGAAATTAAGTGAGCCTTTAAAATGTTATATTTATCTTGTTCGGGTGGGCTTAGGACGATATCGCTTACGTAAGATAATACTTCTGAATTTAGGGCGGCGATGACGCTATAGTATTTATTTCGATCGAGCGAGATTCCAGCTACGGAAAATTGAGCCTCGATATTTGCAAACCAAAGTTCGGGGGCTTTCTCCCAAAATTGAGGTAATTTAACACTAGCCGCGTGTACTTAAGCAGAACGATTATTTATATCTCCTCTCGCGACATTTGAGTCGGACGGTAGTTCATTTAGAGGCATGTCTAACAGTTAAATTTAATGAATAAATGTCTAAACAATTCGAAAAGAAAGATAAAGAAAAATTCGATAAAACTGCACTTGACAAAACGCTGAAGATAGAAAAAATAATTCCCACTTACTTTGCGTTATTGTATCCGAATTGAAGGAACACCAATCAGCACGTGCCCTGTTACGTGCATTGAAAAGGATGCGATGTTCAAACCACCATCAGGTCACCAACGTTCGTGTATCTTAATAATGATGCTTAATTCATTAAACAAACATAAACTTTAATAAAGATAATTTCTAGGTTATACATAAATAAGAAGTTACATAGGTGCACGGCCCACCGGCAACGTGCGTGCTTCGATCGTACGGTCCGGAGTCGCCTCTCTTACGGTTAACCCAAAGTTTGAAGTTGAAGTAGTGGTTTCTGCCTACGGCGCGCGTAGCGCCATCTTACGCTGAACACAGAGCCATGGTTAAGCTCTGCCGCAATATAAAGTGTATTTAACATCATAATGAAATAAATGGATAATGCCAATATGACATTTTAATAGTTTGTAAGATAACCCGTATTAATAGGTAATTAATTACATAACTACCTATTACATATTAATACAATACATTAAGTTACAAAATCAAGCAAAAAGTATGCACTTTTTTTTTCTTTTAAATAAGATGCCTTTTTTCGACGTTTTCGGATTTTTTTAAACTTGAATATAGTGGAGTTAATGCGCAAAGCGTGGCCCAAATAATTTGTCCAGGACAAAAGTCGTTAACAATAAAAACCCTGACCATAGATTCTCGACCTTTTTAACCGCCCCCTTAAGGATCAAGAAACAGTTCTTAGTGAAAGTTATTAAGAGCATATGGGACTGAATTATAAGAAAAACATCGATAATTTTCTCTCTCATGTCAGGTTATCGCAGTCTATAATTAAAATAAATACAACAAAGAAACCTATTCTTAAAAAGAATAATTTATTCTTAATTAAAAAAACACCCAAAATAATTTTTTAACACTAAAAAGTAGTATCAACGAAACATTCAAGTAACTATGTTAGTGGGATGATTGTACTTAATAGTTCAGAACCAATTTCTTAACGCTCGGTTCAATACTTTTAGTGAGATGAAGAGGCAAATCCCCTCGTAGCACAATTTCGAGTCGATTCGATTCTCCTTTTTGAGACAAGATCTGTAACAGCACTGAATCCACGTTCAACAAGTTAGGGAAGACAATTAAAAAAATTTTAACGATAGTCTTCAGTCCAGGATAGAGGCGACTCATGTTACCTTTAAGCAAAAATTCTGTGAGACGATCACCATTTCAAAGTTTCATTAGTTAAAAGTTCGACCCATTCCTCGTAAATCTGAACATCTGCTGTTTCAATATTCATAAAAGGGTTCAAAATCCATAAACCCATCGAGGGACTTCTAGGGAACAAAAAATCTTAAAAACGGTCAGAAAAGTCCATGTGCAAAGAGTCAAGGTGTCGACAATATTCTTTTGCATCTTCAGAGCGAATTTCGCCTGCTTGGCTGAACTCATTCCAACAAAAATTCTCCTTCCACAAAATGAGTTTTTTTAGAAAGGCCGAAATAACTGATTTTGTAGAAATCAAATTGAGCTCGTCGTCTTGAAGTTGTAAATGAACGCCATTAAATTTTACAGATAAATCAGCCAAAGTCTTTCTTGAATTCTAGAAATTTGTCTCTCAGAGCTACATCTCTGATTTCGAGGAATTCGAGCACAGAGTCGAAAAGATTCCAATACCTATTGAGACAGAAGTTTTTGGAAAGGCAGAGAATCTTGGAGTATAATAGTAAGCGATCGAATTCTTCATTGTTTTTATTACGTAGCTCTCTGAATAATCAATTGTAGAAAGCATTACTGTGAATTTTGTTCACAGCAGATATTGCAAAGATTGATGCAAAAGGTCGTTGAGATTTTTTCCTACTAAATGCCGTCTGTGAATCACGCATCTAAAATACCTTCCTTTCCAAAAGGGCGATGTCGGCCCACCATTGCAGGAGCCTATCAGTGGCAATAGACATAATATTTGCAAGAGGAATGTTTTTCTCTTTAAAATAATCTTTGACAGTATTAAAAATAGATTTACCTTTGATATCTACAATCAAGCTTCTTGCAAAAAGCAACCTTTTATTAATTTTTACTAACCGGACCTATGCCGACAGTAAAGCCTACATTACTTGGCAAGGTTGATTCACCAACTTGAAGGGAAAATTCGTTGGATATCAAATGTTTGCATAAAGAAACGTCTTCAGCCATCTCATCATTTCGTTGCCGCACTGTATCGTTGCTTATGGGTTATTTTTTTATTACATTGGATGCGGCTGGATAGTGAAAAACTGTTTCTATGAGCTTTTCCAGATTTAGCAATAAATTTTTATATATTATAAGAAGTTATCAAACAATCGTCGCATTTTTGTGATAATGTTGCTAGTGATAATGTTGCTGTGATAATGTCACCCTGAGACCGAAAGCGCATTCAGAAACGTGGAAAAAGATGTTCGTGAAAAATGACAAATCTTTATTTTGTTTGTCAGGATGATTTTCTTTGTTGCAAATGCTCCAGCTAACGGTAAGATTTCATTACCTCATTAGATAAAACTTTATTACAAAGTAAACACATGAGTAGTTCAACAGTGATTGAACAAATGCCAAATTCAAGTACGTGGCACTGTATTGATGGCACTTCTCTTTGTTAACTGACATTGTTGGTGGCAGCAAAATACAAACGATGAAGGAAAATCAACTATTTCTCAAAATTAATAAATATTTTATGATGAAGAACTAATTCGCGCACGCACCTGGCCAAATAAACTATGAGATCTAATGGAAACTGAGAAAAAAACCACAAGGAAGCTAACGAAAACCATTTTAAGAAAAATTCATTCAACCGTCAAATCAAAAATTCATACTTCAATTTCCACCAAATGGCTTGAATGAATCAGTTCGTTTTATTGCTGGTACAAATGGTGTGTATCGGATAATCTTTATTAATCTTTTTTTTCTTCTAATATTAGATTAATTTCATATATTAAATAAATATTAATTTAATAATTTTATTTGTAAGTTCCAAAATTAAAGTTAAATGACAAAACATGCTCATGCCTTCTACCGCCCAAAACATACCCAACGCCCCCCTACCGCCCAAAACAAGTTCACCGCCCTTCAGCATACTTCCAGCGCCCCCAGGGGGGCGCTGGAAGTTTTCTGAATCTAATGTATGGAAGTATGTTGAAGTATGCTTATAATATATCACCCCCGTTGAGAACCAATGATATAGACCCATATCTCGTAAAACTACTTATACAAATCATTTTTTGTTTTTAATTATTAAACTCCTTTATCCAAGAATAATTTGAAAAAAATAATAACTTTTCATAATTTTTAAAAAAAATTTTATATTTATTTAATTGCTTAGTATAAAATGCGTCAAACATCATCTTAAATGGCACAAAATTTGAGTGAAATCGATTGAATAGATCCCATGAATTTTAAATTAGGACTTTTTTTAAACTTAATTGCGCAGAAAATATTAAACCGATTTAAATAAAAGTTTGAAATTCGGCATTTAATGTCACTTATATATTGGGATTATGTAAACATCTATAAACCCTATAGCTAAAAAGGTAAGATATAAATTCGATAAAAAAAAATTTGAAATTATGTGTTATGTAATAGAGATGTCAAAGACTGAACTATATCACTAGCGAAGAATAAATCAATCAACTGTAGTAATTTTTACATAATTTTAGAGAACTATAATTTATAATTTTACATCAACTGTAGTAGTATTTTACAGAATTTTTGCATTTTTTGCTGTGCACATATACGCATTTACTTTTCATTACTCAAATAATTAAGAAACTATAAAAAAAAGACAATCAACAATTTATCTTCATTTTTCGAAACAATATGCTTAGTAAATAGTCAGCTGTTTTGTATCAAATAATTTTGATCAGCAGAACATTTTTTATTTCTTAACAAGATTTAATTCTCAGCTAGCTGGAAATAATTCTAAGTTTTCTTTTAATGAAAACATGACAATAATTTAGAAAGGAATTTTACTTTAAAGAATGACCTTAATTAAAGTACTAAAACAATTGATTAATATATTAATGGAAAAATAAAGTACGTGGTAGCGCAAAGAATAAAAGTTTGAGAAACGTTATCTATACATAATAATAAACGCGGCTGTGTGTGTGTCTGTAATCACAATATATCGCCCCAGAAGCCTCGCCCAGGCACGAAACTCGGCACATAATTGTGTTTTGACATAATGAAGAAGTATTTTTTTCTTTTTCAAAAATTTGGATTAGTTTTTTAGTTATCAGTCATTTTGTAAGAAAATCTATGCTTTTTCGTCTTCAAAGAGCCATATTCAAAAAACTATTAAAAAATGCATATACTTTTCTCCACTTGTTCAAACTAAGAAGCTGATATACGTTTCCAATGGTTTATTAAAACATATAAGACGGCACATAAATGTTATTTACAGAAGAATTAATATTATAAAGAACGTAAACACATATTTCCAGAGAATAACCAATTTTAACGTAATTCTTTAACGCAACGTAAATTTAGAACACAACAATTCTCTTGTTGCCAGATTACCAAACATTATATATCTCGTTGTCATGGAAATACAAAATAAATATCGTTTGAGTCACAACATCCTCCCACCTTTTGTATTACCGCTAAACTGGCTCTAGAGCAATACAAAATGATCTTACCCTTTTGACATATTTAAACAATAAATTTATCCAAGCTGAAATAAAGTAGAATTAAAGTCTCTAATAAAGTTTATAAGTCCAATCTATTCAAGGGAACAATGCGTCGTCCATAACGAGTTCGTTTATTACTGCATTGAAAAGTGTCTTGTTCTGAAGTCCTTTGAGATAATTCAGGAATAAGTATGCTCTTATTGCCTGAATCAACGGTTACATTTTCTGATTGTTCAGGAACCTCCTTGCAAACTTCAAATTCGTTCATCTCTAAGGGGTAAATTCGTTGCACTGGACGGATTATTTCTCGATTTGCTATACGCATCCTTGCTATTCGTTGGATGTTATCTTTACCAGGAAAAAGTTCCATAACTCGTCCCAATGGCCAATTCAGACGTCTTTTGTCATCCGAACCAATGAGAACAATATCTCCTGGAGCCAGTTTTTTCTGATTCGAGGTTTTTTGACATCGCACGAGTTTAGCCAAGTACTCTTCCTTAAATCGCTGTCGTAACTGTTCTCGTAAACTCTGTAAATAGCGAATGCGTTTTCGAAGATGTTTAGCATCTATGATGTCTAAATCCTCTGTTTCATTTCCTTTGATATCTTGGATAAAGTGTGACGGAGTGAGAGGTTTTAGCTCATTGGGGTCATCTGACACATAGGTGAGAGGACGTCCATTGACCACACTCTCACATTCACAGAGCAACGTAGTCATTTCTTCATACGTAATACAAGCACGGCCTAAGCTTTTCTTAAGTAGTTGCTTTACTGTGCAAATCATCCTCTCCCACAAACCTCCATACCACGAAGCTGTTGGCGGGTTGAAATGCCATTTTATGTTTTCTACAGCACATTCAGTTGCAATATTTTCCCAGTCGAGAGATTTCAACGCTCTGGAAGCTCCTAGAAAGTTTGTTCCATTGTCTGTGTATAGAACACTGCATCTACCTCTCCTGGCAAAAAATCGTCGCAAAGATTGCAAAAAAGCTTCGGTGGTAAGAGCTGTTATTAATTCCAAGTGGATAGCACGATAAACAGTGCAAGTGAAAATCACTATCTATGCTTTATCTCCTCCCTTTAGAAATAACGGGCCTGTCAAATCAGCCCCAGTCACTTGAAAAGCTGCAACGCGTTTAATTCGATCGACCGGAAGGGGTGATGGATCTGGGATAATGGCCTTTGATGATTGCTTCTTACAAATCACACACTTTTGGAGTACGTTTCTAACTACTTTCCTGCCTCGTGGAATCCAGAAACGTTCTCTCAGATGAGTACTTGGTACCCGGTATGATGATATTTCTTGTGAAAATATTCAATCATTCGTCTAGTTATAGGATGATCAGGTAAAACAATCGGTCGCACAAAATCATCTGGATCTTCACCTAGGATGAGTTTGGATTCAACCTTCAAAATTCCTTCATGTTCGTAAATTCTCATGGACCGACTGTAATTTTCGCGTATTCCTGAAGGCCATTCGGATTGTATAATTTTTATTAATGATTCTTCAGCTCCTTTAATCTCTTCACCTGGGAGTGCTTGCATCAGTTTAGTAGACATCGGTTTTATGTTATTTATAAACCTTAATACCCAAGCAGTGGTACGAAGAATTTTCGCATAACTGGAGAAGTATAAAAATTTATCTCCGAATTTCTCCTCTGTTTCAACGTTGAAATTCATGGACACTGTCTTGCGTCTTTCCGACAGTGCTTCTTCTGGGAGGGTCAGCTCAGAATACGGCCAAACATCTTGACTTTCACGTAACCATTTTGGACCCTCCCACCATTGACTTCGCACGAGTTCATACCAGTCACAAGCGCGGGAAGGTAGATCAGCCGGATTGATTTCCCCAGAGACATGCCTCCAATCTTCTATAGTAGTCAGTTCTCTAATTTCCTTGACTCGATTGCCTACAAAAGTATTCCAGGGTTCTTTATTGACAATCCATCCAAGTACAACCATAGAATCTGTCCAGAAATATTTTTCTATGGGAAATTGCAATGTTTCTACTATTGTTGTTGCCATTCGAGCAGCAATTACCGCTCCTAAAAATTCTAACCGAGGAATTGTAGGTTTTGGAACAGGGGCTATTCTACTTTTTGAAAGAACTAGAGAAACCTTAACTTCCTCTTCCATTTCGCAACGCAGGAAGGCAGAAGCCTTGCTTTTCTCATGGACAGCTTTATGTTGGCTGCTCAAGAGTTGGTGATGAAAAGAACTTATATTTATTGGCACCAAATGGAAAAAGTAAAAATATTGTCTATAAAGAAGTTTTACAAGAATAGAAAGAATTATATACTATCTGTATGCTGACTGACACAAGTTTTATTTTATTGCTGTTTCTTAAATATGTTATTAACTGCGTTTTAATTTTCAGCTATTGGCCAATGATGAATTCGAAAGCATCTTTTGTATGCTTTTACAATTTCTAAGGGCCTTTTTTTTAAAAAAAAAAAAAAAAACAAGTCTCCACCTGATAGTTATATTATAGGTTAGGTTACCATAGGCCTTAGGTTACCATAGTAAAGTTACATCTTCAAACATCCTCAAGAGTTATAACACATCTGCAGCAGAACTGGATATGAAAACAAAATTGCAAGAAATTTACATTAAGACGATGTATTAAATGTTGAGAAATTTTAAGATGCTTAAAAATGTTGATTCCGTATTCATAGTAATAATTATGAAATATATATTGAAGATATTGATAAATATATTATTCCAAATCCATACATACGTTTGTATATTATTAAAATTGCACCAATTATTGAAAAAACAAACTAAAAATTAAATTTAAAAAAAGCTGATGTATATTCACATTCTATCAGAAACATGCTTTCATAAAACTCGACATTCGTTAAATAATATGTTTTTTATTCAATAAAATGTTTTTTTCAAATCTCTTTATTAAATTACCAATAAAGTTTTAGACGACTAAAAAAGAAACATCGCATTTTATATTTCAAAAAAGGTTATCAACGGTTAACAATCAGTTATTAGCGAAAAATATATGAATAAAATTGTACGCTTATGTCAAGTTTCCCGTAAGTTACTTACATTTAAATATTAAATATTTCTTTATTGTCACTAGATTATTTTTATAAAAAATAATTCATTTTAATTCTACCATATAAAAACTGCTGAAACTTTAGATTTTGCAATAGAAAAATACGTAGTATAATATTATATTATAATATTATACTACGTATAATAATATTATACGTAGTATTAATATGGTAAAAAAATGTATACCTTATGTATCAAAACTTTTCATCCAGAATTAAATTAAATAATAAAAAAGAAATAATTATAAAAAATTATTTTTTGCAAGAAATTATCTATAGGTTTTATAAATGGGAGCATTTTTTTTTTAAATTGCTTAGTTAGTTTTAAAAATATTTCTAAAATCGTAAAAAGTAAAATTAACATTAAGGGGTCCGAACTTGGGGTCGCTCTCCTGACCAAATTATGGGGACCATATTTCCTAGATTGTGACTACCCCCTATATTTTGAAGGTTAAAAATCCAAATATGTAAAAATAATATATGTTTTTTCAGAGAAAGTACGTTCTTGTGTCCAATTTCGTAACTTTATTAATAGCATAACTAGCAAATTCAAAGTCACCCCATCAAGATAGACACTTAGTACAAAATTTTAAAAATCTAATTAATATAATTTCATTTAGTAATTATAATTACATTTATTGTAGGTTTAATTTGTAGCAAATTTATTTTATGTTTGCTACTAAACTTTATGTTGCATTATCGGTTCTAGAATCCCAAATTTTATTAGTTGAAAGAGTTATATACAAAACTAATATTGTCAACATCTTGGAATAAACGTAAGACTTCAAATATCCCTAAAAGTAAAATGCCCAACAGCGTTGAATCGCCTGATCAGGTAATAATATAACAGAGCTCAAAATATTTTTCAAATATAAAAAATTATTTTATAATAATCCTGAACTGTCACTTTTTTTTTTCAATTCCTACTATTAGTTCACACTCTCCCTATATCATGAATACGTTTTTTTTAAACTTGTAGTGGATGACACTTGATGTTAATACAGTTTTTTCAAATATTAATTCATTCATTAAATAGGGATCAGGGAAAAAGGAAATGGAATTTTTTGATGGGTCAGTCATTGTTTTAAATTTTACTATAAGCGATTCAGTTTTTCTCATATTTTAAAGATAACATCAATGATAATTTCTAACTTATATGAACATAAAAATAGTTTATCGCGCACATTTAAATATTTAATTATTTTATTTTGTCTGTGTCAGATAAATTCACTAAAGAACATGACGTGATAGCAAGTGTGGTCCACGTCACCCAATTTATACTTTTATAGTTGCCTGATACCACGCTCCTTTTTTTTTCAATTCTTACACACTCTCTCTATATATATTTATATATCTTGTTCATAGTAAAATACTTTTTATTCATTCACCCAAGTTCAAATGCATTTTTTTAAACTTGTAGTGAATGACACTTAATATTAAAACAGTTTTTTTTCAAATATCAATTCATTAGTTGAATTGAATTAATTAATTTTTGTTTTATATTAGAGTAAAAATATTGTATTTATTTAATAAAAAGTAACTAAATAATATTTTTTATTGTTGACCTAAGTTTATTTCATTAGAAAAAGTGAAACAAAATTCAAATTTCGCGTTTTTCATTCATGCTTTTATTTACAACAACAAAACCATTCTTAATCTTGTTCAACAATTCCACTTTTGAAGAGCGTCACAACATAGCCATGAAAACAGATACAACAGACAAAATTTTGATATTTATTGAAACGAAAATTAAAAAAAAGGGAATGTTGCCAAGTTAACAGATGTTTGTGGAAACTTTTCTTATATACTGTTCTTTGTATCCGATGAAACCTCTTTCTTTCGCGTGGAAGGGGTGCATTCGAAAATCAATGTATGGGGGAAAGTACATCTTGTCAATTGCTGTGTCTATTGCGGTAAACTCCTTTTGCGATTACTTCTCTCAAGGATGGTGTATTCGTGATCGATTTTGCTCTCTTCTTGTCTTAGGGGAAAGATAATATGATTGAAAGAAGTTTCCACTACCACTTTTTGAAAGAATTGATTCGTCTAGTGTTACACCTTCACATATACTTTTGTTCTAATGATTCCCAGAAAGAACAGTTCGATTTTCTCAGAAAAATAAAAAAAAGCGTATGGATTAGTAATTAAGACTTTGTTTCGGAATCATTCTGTTTACCCTCTCCGTTAAATAGTGAAAAGAGTAAAATAAAATACTTTTTAAAAAACATATTTAAAAAAAATAATAATAATTTAAATTAACAAAAATAAAATAAAGAAAATTTTACGTATAACTTGAATTTTAAATTTATGTATAACTTAAAGGAAAATTTTATGTAGCAATTAAAAAAAAAAAAAAAAAAAATTATGTATTTACTTAGTATATTTCATTCCCCTTCTTATTAATAATGCTTTGGCTTTATTTTATTTTATTTTTTTTTCCTTCAGAGGAATGGTCAAAATTGGATTCTGTAAATTAAGATAATGTACAGAATGTTCTTTAATATAACTTTTGCAGAGTCCTGGTCAAAAATAATGTTACATATTTAAATAAAGAAGATATAATGTTTAAATAAAGAAGAAACAGAGAAGCTATTGAAATCTGTCAATTCGCTAGGTCGGAATAAAACCGCCTATATCATTTTGATTGAATTTTATTAAAAACAACATTTAAAGATCACCTTTACCTCTATATAAATTTTGTAGAATCCTTGTCAAAAATAAAGTTTCATATTTAGCGTCTTAGATAAAGTACTTAAACAAAGAAGAAACAAAAAATGTATTGAAATCTTCAGATTTCAATAGCGTATATATATATATATATATATATATATATATATATATATATATATATATATATATATATATATATATATATATATATATATATATATATATATATATATATATATTATATATATATATATATATATATATATATATATATATATATATATATATATTATATATATATATATATATATATATATATATATATATATATATATATATATATATATATATATATATATATATATATATATATATATATATAACCGTTGTTGAACAGCCGACCCAATTTTTTGAGTTTACGACTACTTATGTTCAACTCCACAGCCTTGTAATTTTGAACCCAATCCAGGATCATGTATTGGAAAAAATTTTACCTTCGTGGAGAACTTTTTGATGGAACTAACCCGCATTTGCTTTACAGGAAGTGGAAAACCTCTAAAACTTTCCACGGCTAGCGTAACGACAATGGTACTTTAAACCATGACCCGTTTACGATTGAGGATATTTTTACGTCAGCACTGTGATTGGTGCAAGCTGGGGGCGGAATTTGTATCGATCAGCCGTCACTGGGATACGAACCCGGTTCACCTCATTGGAAGGTGAACACTTTATCCTCTGAGCCATCACGGCTTATAAATTATAATTTGATATAATACTATTATGAATAATATTTTTGACTTTACTTGTTGATATTCAATGCAAGTTCTTAGAATTGCTACATAATATACGCAGCATTATTTTAAAGCCTCACATTGGATTAAAAACATAGAATAGAACTTGAAAAGGTTACAAAAATAAGCATTCTCTTTGGACCACTCCACATGAAAATCAAAATTTCTTCGATTGCCCTCTGCATAAAATTAATAAAATTCTTAAATATATTTTAATCTGTAATTCTGTAATATATTTCTTTTTTTTATTTTTTAGTTAAAAGTATTTACTTTTAATATTTATTTTACATCATTTTCTAATATTATTCTCAGCTGTTACTGTGCCTTAAACTTCTTTTCTACATTAAAGGAAAGTTATAGTGTTTCTTTTTCATAAAATAATCTTCGAAAGTTTATGTAATCTATTCTGATGCTGTAATATAAATTTTTTAATGTCTAAACTAATGAAACGTTTTATAACTATATAGCAGAGAAATAAATTAAAAATATTTATTATTTTAGTGTAAAAATTGTGTTTAGTCAACATATGGATCGAAAATTATGTGTACAAAATTTTCAAGCATTTTAAATATTAACTTTTTCTCTATTTCTAAATAATCTCTTTCACAAAAAAAATATTTAAAAAAAAATAAATAAAATAAAAAAATAAAATAAAAAACAATTTAACGAGTTTTTATAGTAATTAGATAACAAATAAGGATTTGAGAAAAGGAAGTAAAGATGAATTTGCAATGGTGACTAAGCAAAATGATCTGGTGTCATTCTTAGTAGCTAGTAGCTCCTACATCTCCTTGAAGATCTGCAAGAATCGGATTGCTGTATTAGCGGCGGACCAATCATGCCCTTTCTACTCAGTTGGCTTTCTACTGGGTCTTGCATCAAAGCCCACAAAACACAATTTAAATTTTTCTCAATTCAAAAATTTCGAAATTTTTTTCGTTCAATCCAAACTTTTGCTGCTCCTCCTCCTCCTCATACATCTTATTTTTATCGAAATAGTTCTAAATCCAAACGATTTTAAAAAATGTTTATGTCCAATCCACATTTCTGCTGCTGCTTCTTGCATATCTTTTTTATTTCAAGATATTTTTGTGTCAAATAGATTCAAAAACTTTCAAAGTTCAAACATTTGCAAAGTCCAATCCCTACTGGACGCTGGATTTAGAGAGTATCTCGCCATATTGGCGCGAAGTGTCACTGATTCAATGAATGATTCTGTTATGACTTATACTAAGAAGCCATAAAGTAGAAGTGTTGAGAGGAAGTAGAAATTATCATGAGAAATCTATGGACGCCTTGAGAGATATACTCAGCTTGGAGTATAAAATTCTCTTTGTCTAGGTCATTTTTTTTTCTTTTTAGAGTAGAGGTCGTAGAACAGAAACTAGCTCCAAGGTCTTCAAAAGCTGCTGCATCTCCTTGAAGATCTACAGGAATCGGGTTGCTGCATCACTCCGCTGCTACCCTTTCACTCCGTTGCTACCCTTTCTTTTCAGCTATCTTTTTCCTGGGTATTGAACTAAAGCTTGTAAAACAGGCAAGTCAAAATTTTTCCTATCCAAACAATCTCGGCAGAGATAGCCTGGCTGGTAAGGCACTGGATACATGTCCAAGAGTTCGTGGGTTCGATCCCAGCCAGCCGAAGACTCCCCGTGTAGTAAATTGTGACTGATGCACGTTAAATTTATCGAATCGCAAAGTCCTCCATGTTCCCATAACAAATCAATATCACTGCGGGTACTGTTCCAGGAGTTTCCTTGTCTTCTAGATTGGTTCAAAATTACAAGGCTATGGAGATGAACATTAGTAGTCGTAACCACAAAATTGGCTCTGCTGTTCAATGACGGTTACAAAATAAAGTATAAAATCTAAACAATCTCAAAAGTTTTTAAATTCCAATCTTGCTCTAATCTAAACTTCTGCTGCTTCTTATATATCTTTTTTTTTTTTTTTGGTATAAATAACAAACAATATTTTCTAAGTATAAATCATTAAAATTTTAGCTAAGCGCAAAGATCTTCAAACAGACAAAAGATTCGTGATTAAAATATACTTAATTCTCTAAACCCAACTGATTGGCGATCGCAACACTCGAATACGCCATCTGGGGAGAGACCGGTTTCATGCCTTTAGCCCTTCTCCCTTCCCTCTCCTCCTCTTTTCAGTTGTATAGGAATGTACTACGATATTTTCCCTTTTTTTAATATTTTTCCTTTTTATTTAATAAAGATATTTTTGAAAATTTCCGTGATACTTTTCTTTAGAACTATGTTTAATGTAATTTTCCGTTCCATATAGTTTTCCAAGTTAAGAGATTTCAATCTATATGAAAATCAAGAAAGAAACTAACGTACTTCATTCCTCTATGACTTTCCACACGCTAATGGGGAAAGCATGTGAAGTGTTGCCATAGGTAGAGAGTTCTGCTCTACGCCACCTGCAGTCCATTTCGATCACCAATACTGCATATCACACGCTCCTTACATCCTGTGCAAAGTTCAGCTGTCGCCAGTCGGACAAAACTTGGCTTGAGACTAACCTTGTCGCTCCGCAATTTTTGTTTTCGCTGTGCCACAGTCTTGTAGGGTTAATCCCTTACCTACGGAACTGTCTTAGCAACCGACGGTAGAATCGCGGTTGCCGTAGGATTAACGCAGTGGCGGTTGCTAAAGAATTCTATCTCTCGGCTACCTCGTCCATAAATTCAAAAAGTTTACTCAGCCTGTTGAGTGGCAACACATTTCAAAACAATATGTTGTTTATAAAATTGCAAAGGCGCCGTTTGTTTTGATAAAATTTAGCAGAAAGCGGATAATCCGCTCTTTTCTCTGACAGTAAATGCTTTATAATTAAAAAAGTATCAAATATAAAGGTGTCAGTTGAGAGACACAATCATGGACAGAGATTTGAAAGTAAAACATTTCGCAAATACACTCTTTTCTCATGTATTCCGAAGTTATAATTCAACTTACGAACTTCCTGTCAGATTACCGCACACTCACAATTCTGCTCAAAATACGGAATTCTCGGAAGATATTGGGAAAGCAGTTGTGTTGTTCTGTTCGACATTTCACGCGGATTTCACCCAGTTGTTTATTAAAGCTTTCGCTGACTTTCAAACTTCAGAAAAGCAATACATGGAGTTTTTGACATCTCGTTGTTTAAAACTTTGCGAAGACGACGTGTTTCTGTCATTTATCATCACGAGTGCTTTTATCGCTGAACTCATTTTATTCTGTTGCAGCAATGGCTGCTTTTCTTTCATGAACACTGGCCCAAAGTGTCTGATAGCGATTTTTAACAGGAGGTTGAAGAAGGAGTTTTATGCCCACGGGGGGTGGGAGGGACTATCACTATTTTGTGAAAATCTAGTTCACCCGAATGAAAATGTTGAAGACTATATAAGTTCGTTAACCGAACACATACAAGGCAATTTATTAAATCATTTGGAAGAGAGCAGTGACGACACTGACGAAGACGAGGACTCCGATGAAGACGAGGAATCGGAGACCGAAGACATTTCTTTACCCATCCAAGAGCCGACTGAATCCGGTCTCATAGTTTTACAGCCGCTTCCTCCGATGATGGAGCAGTCGGCGGCTGATGACGAAGAGGACGAAGACGAGGAAATCGAAACGGACGATTCCGACTCGTCCGAATCTGATGATTCTGAAGTAGAGATGAATGTCAATACGCGTGAAGGTGAAAATGAAGAATCATCTTCATCTGAAGAATCTGAATTATCTTCCATATCAAACAATGAAACCTCAGACGACGAGGCTGATAACACTTAATAAATAAATTACTTAGAATAATAAATTGATGAGCTTTATGACTTTATTGATATGGGTTATCATTTGGCGCATTTTTTGCAGTGCTTTTCATTCTTTCATCGTCTTAAGTTATTTTAGCATTCATCATTTAGCAAATCATGTGAGGTGCTTTGCAATTGTAGTTCAAGATAATATTTCTTAAAAGATTCTTTAATTTAACGTTTAAAAAACTCAAAATATTTTATCTCTAGTTTTATATATCAAATGGACTTTACAATTAAAATTATTATATAATGACCATTTCAAAATTGAGATTGGAATATGCTAAATTATTTTTCTATATATTGTATTATTACTTGTCAACATTAAAAATGCATTAGCATATTTTAGAATAATGTTTAAATTTTTTTGATGCCTCACTGCGATTCAGAAACAGGGTATACGAGTCCTTCAATACCAGAATCTAAAAGAATATTTTAGAACACGAATATTGTATTGGCTACATATTTCATAATAGGGCTGTGTAAGGAAAACTGCTAGTAAAATTAAAATTTTAGATAAATATTTTTGGCATATCAATAGTTTTATAGAATTTTCTTATTTAATTTTCTCTATAATTTGTAATCAAGGTTTTAATATTTCTACATTGAAATGTATATGTCCAGTGTGTAAAAAAAGACCACCCTGAACTGCTTTTGTTTGAATGGTCAGATCTTCACGTTCTTGAACTCAATCTAACGGGTCCGAGGGAATGACCTCAAATATGCTAATCAATTAGTGAAGACTATGTTTTAAGTTACAAAATCAGACACAAAAATGTACTTTCTCTGACTAAACTTAACTTTTTTGTGTTGGATTGGGATTTTTAATCTTCAAAATACAGCAGGAAGCAAAATACAATCTTGAACTATGGGCCTCATAGTTTTATCGGGAGAGCAACATTTTTGTGTCTGATTTTGTAACTTAAAATATAATCTGCACCAAATAGTTCGCATAACCTTTCAAACCATTAAAGTTGAATCCCAGATTGTGAAGATCTGATCATTAGATCAAGAGTTATTCTGGATTGTCTGTTTAATTTTTTGCACACTGTACATACTGTTTTTAACCTTTTTTTAATAGATCCAAAACATTTCTCTTTTTTTCTTTGTTTTATATTAAAGCCATTGTATTTTCAGTTATTTTACTATATCACTAGGTATTCCTTTTAAATGTTGATTATGATCTCATTTCTGTTTTTTAAACTAATGATACTGACGTCTTCCTACTTAGTAATAATGATTTACTTCATATTTTCTGCTACAAAATTTATCTATAAAAAAAAAGGATCTAATAAATATTCAGCTATGAAAATAATTCTCAATTTTTAAATTAAGATAAATTTTGTTTCATAATAAAGATATTTTTGTCTCTTTCAACAATGATTTTAAAAAAATAATTTCCTTATATTACTTAATAGAATATGATAAAATAGCAAAACAAAGTTGGTAGAATTTGTATTAAATCTGTATATCATTCAAAATTTTTTCAGGATTTAGTAATTCTTTATTTTTAAGCTGCTACTATATACTTAAGCTGCTATTATATATTATATACTAAAATTATTATATAAATTTTTAATATATAACTTATTTTGGTTTTCACATATCCCGTCAACCATTTTGACTAACGCTGCGCTGATTGCAAATGATTGATTGGTGATTTCCAAATTTATTTTCTCACTGTAAATGAGTGAACAAAAGCCAAACATTACCTGGCAATGAGAAAATATATAAATTTGAACTGGACCTGAAAATTTAAATTTTCAGTTAGTACCCAGTGGTAGTTATATTTTCCTCTTATCTTTAACTTAATGAGTTGGTGACCAATATTGATAAGTCCTTTTCATTTAATAGTCTCTTTTTGAAAACTTTTTTGTGTTAGATTATATTATATTTGTTAAAAAAAATTCAGATTTTATATATATATAGAAATAATCTATGACTATAAAAAGTTAATTCAACAATAAAAATAATATAAATATGCGACAAAATTCAGTTAAACATTCTGACTTTAAAAAGACTTATTTAAAAAATATTTGGGGAGGCAAACAAGTGTGAAAGTTTTCCGTATTTTGACGGATTTCCGTCTTTTTAAAAAAACCACAAGACTGAGCGAGACGGAATATTATTAATCTTCTAACTGATTATTTTCGAAAGAGTTAAATCATTACTCTTTATTAATCACTCTATTTTTTGTGTACTTTTATTTTAAGAATTGTAAATTTTTTAATTAAATATAAATTGATAAATGTTTTTAGTTTGTAATTAAAATTTCATAATTTTTCTTTTTAAAATTTGTAAGTATAGATATACTGTAAAGATAGTTGTGTACATGCAATATGTTTTTAATCAATACGTCTTAATTTTAATAAGCATTGTAGACTTAACATTTATTAAATATCAACATTTTGTTGAATATTATTTTTACTATTGAACTATGTTTAGCTTGAAAATTGTTTTTGTTATTTATTAACAAAGTATTAACGTAGCTAAGTATTATTCTTTTCCTTAAAATCCTTCCACTTTATTTTATTAGAAAATTAAATGTTTGAAAAAAATTAAAAGCTGAGGTAATTTTTGCTTGAAATATTTAATTACTTTGCATTTTTTGTTTATACTCCTGAACAATAGTAGGTTTGCTAAAATAAATATGGAATTTTTATAAGCCTTATTTGCATTTTTTGTATTTTTATTGAAAAATTTGTTCACAACTTTTATGAAAAGAATTCATACATAATTTTTTATTTACTTAAAATCAGAGCTTATTCTAGGCAGGGTAAACAGGGCGCAGCACCCTGTTGCCCTTTTAGTCAAAAGAATCCACCCTGTTGCCCTTTTAGTCAAAAGAATTCACCCTATTGCCCTTTTAGTCAAAAGAATTCACCCTGTTGCCCCTGAAGTAAATTAGCGCCCTGATATAATACTCTATACCCTTTTTGCCCTTTCTTTCCTCAACCCTTTGTTTTTTCCCCAAACTCTACTATAGATTTCTTAAACTTTTGTTATTTTCAACTCTTTTTATTTAGTTGTCATTGCTGTCAATGCATAGATTTATATGGGAAAGGAAAAATAGCCATCATACCCCCTTGTTGCACTTGTCTTTGAAAGTTTGCAGTTACTTCCACTATCATTAAATCATAATTATTAATAATTTTAATTATTAAATACAGACACTTAGAAACATACATTTATTATTTTATTAATATATGCATGCATTTTAAATAAATCACTAAGCTAATTAGCCCATTTACTCAATATATATGTTAATTTATTAATAAAAATTAGTAATTAATATGATTACTTTGCTATTTTTAGTTATTCTTTTACTAATTGACAATGTTCTTTAATGGAACGTATAAAGCCCATAGAAATTATTGCCTTTTTAGAATAATAATGCCCTTTTCTTAAACTTTTGCACCCTGCCTCTTTTTCTGCCTAGAATGAGCTCTGTTAAAATTATTGGACGGGACACGCCCACTTCTGAAATTTTCAGTCTTGACAATTTTTGAAACTTTCACCCCTGGAGGCAAAATGTATTTAATGTAACAGGGTTACAACTCCACAAGGAGAATAGAAAAAACCTGGAAAATACAGGGAATTTAAAAATCACCTAACATAGTAGGGATGTGAGTTTTTCCTTACCAACTGGAAAAATACAGGGAATTCTATTTCTTATTTTCGTCTTTTAAAAGTGGTCACCACTCAAAGCGCAATCTATAGGATATTTCAGCCATATTAAACTATTTCATTTATTACAGCATTATTTAAGCATTACTATTGCATTATCTCAATACCAATAATTAAAAGTTTTACTAGTAATTGGCCTTGTTTATTAGAAATAAAATCAAAATTTTTTGTTACTTTCTCGGACTGGAATGTGTTCTTTTGTGTGCACATGAAGCTGAAATTATTGAATCGATATTATTGTGTTTAAAATCCTAGTGGAATAAAATCATAGTATTCCTAATTAATTAGGTAATTAGTGAAATTTCCTAATTTTTATTATATAGAAAAAATACAAGTATTTTGTGAAATTATAAGGGTGATGGTTCAGTGGTTAAAAGTAATAAATTGCTTAAAACTTGAGTTTTGATCCAGGATTGCCACTCTACAGGGAATTAAAAAATAACCTAAAATAACAGGGAATTTTGAGTTTTCCCATACAAACTGGGAAAATAGAGGGACTTTTTATTTCTTAATTTTGTCTTACAGTGGTGACAACTCAAATTGCAATCTATGGTATATTTAAGAATGATATTTCAGCTATATTAAACTATTTCATTTACTATAGCATTATTTGTTTTAAGTATGTTCAGCCGCTCCTTGTTTCTTTAAGTTTTTCCGGCAAAATAAAACTATTATAGCTAGACTAATATAGGTCATTGAAGAGAACATGGATTGTATGTTTCCTCTTAATATATTTTATATAACATGTACAGGGAATTTTTTTTTTCTTCCAGATTTGAGTGGCAACCCTGTGTTAACATTCTACTATTTTGAAATATATGAATTGTTGAAGAATTGAATTGTGAGTTGACGATTGTGAATTGTTGTCTTCTTCATGAATCTTTCCACCACAAATGTGTTGGATTCTGAAGGATCACTATTTGGAAAGGAGACATTTAATTAAAATTCTGTTTTCCAAAGTCTTTCTGCGGTGTATTTTTATCGATAATCGATTATCCAAAAAATAAATAACCGATTGAAAAAAGTGATAACTTGTTACTTTAATTTAACCCATTTTAGGCCAGGCATAGAAATTTTATAAAATGTGATATTATTTTCATTGAAATATGCTTACATTAAGACACAAAAAAAAAAAAAAAATTCATGAAGAAAAATTTATATATAAGAAATATAATGCTGTGTATAAGCACCATTCACCAAATCAATGAACAAACCATTTAGTTGAATGTTTTTTTTTTTTTTTTAATGAAATTTATTTTATTTAGTTTTTATTTACTGACTTGCAACTTTAATCCATCATAAAAACATATGATAAATCTCAAAACAAGTAATTATAGATTTTCAGAAAATATCATTTGTCAATAAAGTTAAAAAAAATTTGAATAGTTTAAAAATTTCTCAACACAGAAAGTGTTTATTCCAATTGAATTGATGATAAATTATGGATGTCTTCAGAACCCTTGACAACATCAGAGAAATAAAATTAATGAAAAATATACGTTGTGGTGTTAATAAAAAAATATTATTGAAATGGTGCTTGGTGAGTGTTGCGTTTGCACACCATTGGCCGAAAATGGATTAAGTTGCTACTTTTTTGTTGACTGGCCATGTGGTGAGCTATTATTTTCAGGTCTGATATGACCCATTTTCAAATTTATTTTCACTTAGATAAAATAATAATATAAAAATTTCAGGAGACTTCTCGATATAAAATAATTTGGCTAGGCTTGCACAGTACCGGTGGTGTTGTAATACAATATTTGGGCCCATGCAATTTTTATCTGCTGTTTTCAGATTTGGTGAAAATGGTTGGCTGAATAATACATAAGTGCCCTTTTTCATAATATAGTCATTTTTGTTTTACTTAACTGTTTATTAAAAAATAATTATAGATTATGTGCTTAAGGTTACAAAGCAAAGGTTGATGAAACAATCGATAAATCTGTTTAAACACAGTACAGCATTGTAATTATTATTTTTTAAACTTCTGTTATGTTGATGGTAAAATTGTTTTAAAATTTTTTCTTGTGCAAATGGTATCATTTTCATTGTATTTTATATAAATTACTGAACATAATAAAAGGTATATGACCTAAAATTAGATTTTAATTTTTTATTCAAAAGTCTTTTTGATATTTAATATCTACTGTTTAATGACTGAACATTTATTAACTCTAAACATACCATAACCAGTCAAATGACCGTTTATGAACTTTTGCATTGAAAATGCGCTTATCGTTTTTGCACATTTGACTTCATGACATTTTCTAACAATTACATACAGTTAATATTCTATTATAATTTTTTTTTAATATTTTTGTTTCGAATAATACTTGTCGTATAACTGTTTCTACCTCAACCGGGAGAACAATTTATTGCTTTATAAGGTTATCGGATCAGAAATAGCTATGCCATGCGTATTCCACGTATTGCATTCGATGAGTTGCACATTTCTGCAAAGACTGTTGCGTAGTGAGTTCAATCAGAATAACCATGAATTCAAATTTCCAGAAAGTACCTAAAATTTTAGATTGGCATTTTTCTGTCTCAAAAAGTGACAAAAACTAAATATGTTGGTAAGTAGCTTATATTTTATTTTGATAGCTTTACTTCATTTCTAACTAACTTTTAGTTTTCACCCAGAAAAATGTCGAAACAATCAAGGCAGCACAAATTCTTAGAAGAAATAATATTAATTATAAGAATAATTATAAAAATTATAGAAATGATAATTAGAAAAACTATGTGGAAAATGTACAATGGAAACACCCTGTATATGTAAAAAATGCGTTGTGCAATGATTTAAAAATTCTTATTCTTTAAGTTTGTAATACATAAAAATTGGCAATATACAATTTTGTTTAATTATAATAAAGCTTTTTTTAGTTTTATTTTCTTAACATCCATATTTTATGCATTTAATCATGAAACATCATTTGACTGGCTATGGTAGAAATAGGTATAGATTGGTTGTTGGCATGTTGTTAAGTGTTGGTATGTTTAATGTTAAAATTCGGGAAGTAAAATTGGTATTTGACCAAGATGATCATTAGGTGCATCTTTACTTGCAAGAAAGATAATTTTCGGGTTTGTCAAAGTAACCAATTAAGATCGAACGGAATTTTGTTCACGCTTGAAAGATTATGTTTGAAAATTGTATTGAAAAATATGTGATTTCAAGTCTGTTCTATTATGTAATTCTTAGAAATATAACGATAAGGAAAAAAAAATTTAAAACCTATTTTATAAATCATACGTTTTTATCTCCTTTGCTTTTATTTTCATCTGTCTTAGTTATTTAAAAAAAAAGGAGGGACGTGGATTGTTTATATTTTAGATTATTTTGATTTATTAATTTTAAATTAATTGTATTTAAACATGCCTTCAAAATAAAATACAGTTACACTAAAAAATAATTATAAAGTGATTTAACATTTTAACTTACTAGAACGTTAAATCAATGAGAACCCTGAGTTTGTTTCTTTGCAATGAGACAGTTCCATCTGGGGGTAATCGGAGACAATGATACATTACAAACATTAAAAAATTTATGTCACTACCTTCGGGCCCTCCTTTTTTTAAATAAATAAAATTTTAATGGAACACAGATATTTTTAATTTGGGGTATAAACCTCGGGATTTAAATGTAGACTCAATGAAATGGGGGGCCCGGTACTATTTGATTCACTGACTGGGTTGGGGAACGCTGCTTTAGTTGATAAATATTAATAAAATCCATTTAAATCAAATAAATCCAATTTTTTTCGATATTAAAAAAAAATTATAAATTTTGCCCTACTTGTTTGATTGCCAGGCTTATATCAAATTGTCATTTGTGCTTCTTTGCTGTCTGAGATGAACTTTGTACATTTACATAGCTTTGTACATTGAGTACATATTTATGGTAGGATTGACAGGATTCAAATTAATTTTTTTTTTTTTGAAGCATTAAGTCTATTCTAGGATACAGTAATATTTCATAAATATATTCTTAATAAGGCAATGTTAATAATTCCGAGCAATATAATTGATCAGTATATTCTAAACGTAATTTTTTTTCTTTTATGTAATCTAATTTTATTGATAATAAATGTTTTATCTTGAGAAATGAAAGAGAGATGTTTGTAAATTATTATTTGATCTTGAAGATAGAAAAATAAATCAACTAAATATGAATTTTAAAAAAAAGTGACATGAAACTATTCAATAATAATTTTCATTTTACGTAAGTCAAATAATTTCTTTTAATAAACATTTTTACTACAATTATACCCATTTTGTTTTAAATGTATTTAAATCCAAGAACTTTTTAAACTTATTAAATATGTAATTTGTATTTATAAATAATGAAACTTGATTACAATCCATGGGAATGTTCAGGTAGAATAAAAATTATTATGATTTTAATCAGTTGTTAGTTTGTAGTTGTTAAATAGTGATTTTAACCATTTCTGAACTTTTCAGTTAGAAACATTAAATATTTTAGTTATAATACTGTTTATAAATAATATAAAAGTATTAACATATTTTATCAGAGCTTTGATTGAAAAATGTTTTTTTAAAAAAAAGTTGCAAAAAAATTTATTTAAATTTAAAATAAATAAAAAAATTATTTTTATAAGAAACAACATAATTTTTGCCAATTCTGATTTACCATATTAATAATCGAAATGGCGTACTGGTGGCGTAGAGACTTTCAATCTATGGCAACACTTCACACGCTTTTATCATTAGCATCTGAACAGTCATTGGAAAGATTATGTAACTAAACCTACCAACCTCCATCTTTTCGAATACATAACTAAGAGCCATGATAGCTCAGAGTCCTTCCTATGAGGTGAACAGGTCCGAATCCCAGCGTTGGCTGGTCGATACCATTTCCGCATCCAGCTTACAGTGCTGACGTGAAATATCCTCAGTGGTAGACAGTTAAGAGTCCTCTTGCCGTCAGGCTAACCGTGGGAGATTCTCGTGGTCTTCCTCTCCGTGTAACGCAAAAGCAGGTTAGTTCCATCAAGAGTCCTCCTCGAAACCAAATTTCTCTCAGCACTTGATCCAGGAGTTTCCTTATCTTCTGGATTGGGTTCAAATGACAAGGCTACGAAATTGAACATTAGTAGTCGTAAACCCGAAAATTGGACTATTTGATTCAGTGCACTATACCAGAAAAAAAAAACTTGTAGCGTATCTACCACTACATAATTACAACTACAATTCACTAGTATTATAAGACATGTTAACTCGACTCTATGTCGGGGTACCTTTTCATAGATGACGGTTAACATGGTCTGTAACAGGGGTGGCCAACCTGCGACTCGCGAGCCACATGCGGCTCTTTGAAGGATTATTTGTGGCTCTCGATAAATGTACCCGAGTTCCCTTTCAAAATATTATCGTTTCGTATGTGCTTCAAAATGTCTTTTAAATTACTGAGTACAAATATGAAAGACTAAGTGCAACGTTGTTCAATTCAAGGTGAGTTTTCCATTTCCAATATAATTATGACACAAAAAGCATCTGGAGAATTAGAATTAATAGAGATGCAAGAAGATCAAGCTTTTCAATTAAAATATAAGTCAACGTCGATTACTTAATTTTGGAAATTTATACTAGAATCGAAGTATTCTGAATTAAAAAAGGCTGCTTGTCGAATTATTTCAATATTCGGAACAACGTACTTATGTGAATCATTTTATTCCACTTTAAAATTTGTGAACTCCAAACACCGATCAGTCCAGCATCTCAAAGAATTACTGAGAAGTGAGTGTCACCAATTATTCACTAAATTTTAAAGAATTATCAAGAGAAGTAAAATGAATGTGTTTAATATTTAAATTCAATACACATATTTTGTACTTTTATGTATATATATGTCTTCAATAAATATAATTTATATAAAAAAAAATTAATGCCTTTTTTGCACTCCTTTTAAGTACGTATTTAATTGCGGCTCGCGAAAAATTTCACATTTTGAAAAATGGCTCGGCTATCAAGGAGCTTGACCACAAACTTACATGTTGAGTAGCATAGATATAGCTGAGAACTAAGATCCACCGTAAAGAAGCAAAGTGATAGTCAGGAGGTATGTCACCCGTGAACCGATTGTTTGATGCATCAAAAGGATATAATTATTTTATAACCGTCGTTAAACAGCAGACCCAATTTTTGAGTTCACTAGTCGTAGCCTTGTCATTTTGAACCGAATCTAGAAGACAAGGGAACTCCTGGATCAATTGCTGAGAGAAATTTGCCTTCGTGGAGGACTTTTAGGTGGAACTAACCCGCATTTGCGTTACATGGAGAGGAAAATCTCCCACGATTATCCTGACGACTAGGGTACTTTAACCCATGATCCGTCTATCACTATAAATATTTCACGTAACCACTGTGCTCGGTGCAAGCCGGGTGGGGATTGGTATCAACCAGCCATCGCGGAGATTCGAAACCGGTTCACCTCATTAGAAAGTGAACGCTCTATCCCCTGAGCCATCGCAGGTCAAGGATATAATTATATAAAAATTAGGAAACTCACAATATGGTACATTGGTAAACAGCAGAAATTGCTTTTAAAGCTTGTTATTAATTGCTAGGGGTTCAATCCCGCAACATGGTAAATCCTTACAAATTATATTTATTAAAAATAATATTTTTGTTTATTTATTTTACTTGCTATAGCATTATTGTAACCTAAATAAAATATTGTTTTACTTAAAATTATAATTTTTTTTCTTTTCTAAGTGCGTATATTAATGCAAAAGCGTTAAAATGAAAAAATTTTTGCTTCTACTGTATACACTATCCTGCAATAATGGAAGAGAAACTTTTGACATTTTTTTAAAATTTCGCAGGAAATATTTGAAGGATTATTTTGTAACTTTAGAGGAATTTCGTTTACGCGATTTTTCATCTTTTCAATAAGATTGAAAGCTTATCGAGTATATTTAAACTCTTTATCCCAGAAAATCAAGCAAAAAAACTTGTATATCGATTACTTTAAATGTTATTTTTAATAACTGCATAAAGTTTCGTAAACCTAAGAGCAAACATTTATGGAGATATTAACATTTTTATAAAAAATTAATTGTTTCATCTTACGGTTTTTTGCTATAACTTCATAAATATTCGATGGAATCAAACAAAATTCTTGGTAAAATTTAAGATTAATTACGAAATTGTGGATTTGATATATCTTAAAAAAATTCATTAAAAACTGCGCAAAATGTGAGTATTTAAGCTTTAATTCAAAAAAATTCAAAAAGTTTTTAAAATTTAAAAACGTTTTTTCATAATTTTGTAGGGAATCGTATTTGGTAACTAATGATAAAAGTTTTATTTGAATATATTAAAAATTTAATATGTTTCAAGAAATTTTCTAAATAGTTTTTGTACTTTTTAAAAGAAACCTCAAAACGATAAGGGGCTTGAGGATTCTCCCTCCCCCATAAAAGTTTGTTTTCTTTCTCATTACCATCAAAGTTTAATTTTCAGAGGATTATTGTAAGGTATAACGGTATTATCATTTGCTATTAAATTTTGTCTTATGATACAAAGTAAAATTTGTGGAAAAAAAACCCAGATCGTTTTGAGCTTCCTTTTGAAAAGGACAAAAACTACTTAGAAAATTGCTTGAAACTTTTTTTAAATTAAGATATTCAAATCAATTTTTTTTAATAGTTGCCAAATATGATTCACTACAAAATAATGAAAAAACTTTTTAAAATTTTTTCAGTGCATGATAAGTATAAAAGAACAAGCTTAAATATTCAGTTTTTAACGAATTTTTTTTAAAATCGCAATTTGCAAATTTTTAATTAATCTGATATTGTGAGAAAAATTTTGTTTAATTCCATTAAATATCTTTAAAGTTATAACGAAAAAGCGTAATTCGAAAAAAAAAATAATTTTTTATAAAAATGTAAATATCTTCGTTAATTTTTGCCCCAGTTTAACGAAACTACAGTTATTAAAAATAACAAAGTAAACGATACAAATTTACTTCATTTTCTGACATAGGGTGTTCAAAAATGCTTACTTTCTTTTGTAATTTATTGTAGGTCTCTCAAAGAAGACGCTTTAGCGGCAACGGATTTGATTTGGGTTTCAACTTAATGAAAGAAAAAGCGGAAAAGAATGATTGACATGCAGTAAGCGCGTTATTTTGATGAGTAAGATTTCTCAACGAAGTCATTTAACCGAATCAGAAGCCTGGAGAGTTATTGGCAGGTTAGAGGGAGACCAAACGCAAGTCGAAGTAGCAGAATAAGCCATTGAAATTTCACAAAGTGTGATTTACAGGATCTGGAACCGTTTTTTGAAGACTAAAAATGACGGCCGAAGATCAGAGCAAGAGCGTAGACATGCAACAATGTCCAGTGAAGACCGCTTTTTAATATTAACGGCTCGGAGACACAGAAATATGAATGCCACTCTTCTTCTACAACACCTTCGCTCGGCTACTGGCTAAACAGTTTCGACACAAACTGCACGAACCGCCTTCACACTGTAGATCTGTGTCACGTTAACAACAAGAAGTGGGCAACAGAGCATGTGAACTGGAGGAGAAATGAATGGCGCAATATTCTGTTTTCTGACGTGTCCCGTTTTTCTGTTCATCCTGATAATAGACGTATTTTCATGTGGAAGGAACGTGGCACTAGAAACTATCCTGCGTTCGTGCAGGAAAGAGTAAGATTTGGCGGTGGGGGAGTGATGGTCTACGCTGGCATCTCCATTAATGGGCGCAACGATCTCCGAAATGGAGGTGTTCAAACTAAGAAGATGAGAGACGTTTTCCAATGGTTTAAAACACATAAGACGGCACATAAATGTTATTTACAGAAGAACTAATAGTATAAGGAACGTAAACACATATTTTCAGAGACAGAAAGTAACCAATTTTAACGTAATTCTTTAACGTAACGTAAATTTAGAACACAACAATTTTCGTTATTGCCAGATTACCGAACATTATATATCTCGTTGTGATGGAAATACAGAATAAATATCTCTGGAGTCACAACATCCTCCCACCTTTTGTATTGCCGCTAAACTGGCTCTAGAGCAATACAAAATGAACTTACCCTTTGACAGATTTAAACAATAAGTTTGTCCAAGCTGAAATAAAGTAGAATTAATGTCTCTAATAAAGTTTATAAGTCCAATCTATTCAAGGGAGCAATGCGTCGTTCATAACGAGTTCGTTTACTGCACTGAAAAGTGTCTTGTTCTGAAGCCTTTTGAGATAATTCAGGAATAAGTATGCTCTTATTGCCTGTGAATCAACGGTTACATTTTCGGATGATTTAAGAACCTCCTTGCAAACTTCGAATTCGTTCATCTCTAAGGGGTAAATTGATTTCTTGGTTTGCTATACGCACCCTTGCTATTCGTTTGATGTTTTCTTTACCAGGAAAAAGTTCCATAACTCGTCCGCTTTTAATTCTAACTCATCATCATTTTGTGGTTTGTAAGTGTACAATGATCGGTAGGGTATAGGTTCATTGTAAGTATCTATATGAAGGGTTTGTGGGAGAGAAGATTTGCCATCTAGTTTGTCTAGTTTAAGAGTAGGTTTGTCCTGATTTGACCGGAATCCTCTAGTAAATGCTGGGTCTTTATTAGATTTTGGTGGCGATCCATTAATAATGGGACTGAATACTGGACTTGCTGGTGGTTTGGGAGATATGATTCGAGGGACAGGACACTCTCCTGGTTCTTGAAGAACTTGAACGTATGAAACAGGGAAAATACCTTTCTTGGTACCTAAGCACCCTTCGTACCAATTTCGATCAGCTTTCCTTAATAGAATAACTTTTTTCTCCTTTGAAAAGAGATAATTCCATTGGTGTTTGGGCTCTGAAGTTGTATTTGACTATTGCTGCACCTTCCATTGTTTTTCTAGGTTGCAAACTTGCTTTTTCATTAGGGATAATTTCTACATAAGAAACTGGAAATATGCCTATTAGACCGTCATGTTCGCCTTCATACCAATTTCTGTCAATTAGCTTATTGATATAAACTATATCTCCTTTATTCAGACTAAGCTTTCTGGTAGTTTGTGCTGTAAAAGGATATATAGCCATAGTCTTTGGTAGAAGACCCCTATGGTATCCAGATTGACTCAAGCTGTTGTAAGCAGAGTCAAATGGATTGTCGTATCAAATGAGAGGAATTGGCGATTTTTGAGATGGTGTGAAAAAATCACTGTGCCTTCTCATTTCAATTTCTGCTAGTTCCTGTTGTTGTTTCTTTCTTCGTTCTTCTTCATACAGATTTCGCATCGCGTCTTCTTCAATTTTCTTTAATTGCTCGTCTTCTATGTAATCTTCTTCAAGATGTCTTATGGCAGAGCAATGGTGAATATTTACTTCCGTTACCTGATATTAATGCGGAGACGCTGAAGGTTTTTCGGGTACAGTTTTCCGCAGACCGGTAAGGGGTATTTCTCTTCCCTTTTGTATTTCTTTGTACCAGGACTTCTGTTGTTCCAGATCTACTTTAATGCCTCTTCGCTTTTTTCGCATTAGCGTTGAATCTGATTCGTAACCATCACTTAAAAAGACATTTGGCCACTAAGTCCTTGCTGGGTTTTCGAACTACTTCCCAAATACTCATGTTTTTGAAACTCCTTCTCAGCTAACGAAGACTTTCCTGGTTCGTATCCTGCGATGCTTCGTTTTTCCACTTTGTAAACTTCACGTCGAGGCTCGTGTCGTATTATTGTCGTATCAACAGGTAAAGGACTAAGTTTTTCTGATGATGCCTGGCGCTTATTTGTGACAGGTACAGATTTTTCGGGCTTACGTCTATAATCTGAAGTAGCATATTTCACTTCCAACCTTTCATTTCGATCAAACTCGGGTTCAGACATGTATCCACCGAGATGAACCATTTGTGTATGACCACCTTCGTTAGGAAATTTCACTCTTTGCAACGACTTACACATGCTTTTATACCAGTCTCTGGCGTATTTTTCTTTCACACCCGTTCGAAGACCAACTGGAATTCCATATTCTGTCGGACCAATGCCATCATATTTGGGAGGTTGACCCTTAATAGAATGCGTCGTGGTTTCTGTCGTAACTGTTGGCACTGCATAATGGCTGTCCGTGTGTACTTTGTCACCTTCGACGGTAAATTTTTGGTCAATTAGAACTGCATTCTTTGGTATCGGCGTTGATTCAGGCTTGTCTTCTATATAAATAGCGCCCTTTGGTATTTGTCCTTCTCTAGCTTTTTGTAAAAGTGTAATAGTAGGACTTTGTGAAGGAGGTAAATGACTACTCCATCCACTTTTTGTGAAAGTAGTTGGTGCAGATGATATATCTGGAGGTTTGTAGTATTCTGTTGGTCCATTACTCGTAAAAGAGTCTGACTTTTTGAGATTTTCTGCAGGTTTAGGAGATTCGAGTTCGCGAATTTCCGGAATTTCTGAGTTGTGTAGACAAGAGGAGACCATACCAATTCCCGTATTCCTCCTTACACTGCCTAAAACGCTCCAACCTAGTCTGGTCTCAATAGCAGATACACCTGATTTAAGAACTTCGACTCTTCCAGTCCGAAGTTTTCCAATTTCGTCAGCTCCCAATAACAGTCTAATGGGTGGAGTCTCTTTCCCAATGTCAGTCAAAACAATATCATGACTCTTAAGTTCTGCTAATAAATTTTTGTCATGTACTCTGGCCAATGGAGAGTATATTTCTGGCTGATCTAAAACAGAGACTGTACATGAAAAAGTTCCATCAGTTTTTTCTATACTGACATTATAACGGTCATGTACTGCTTTAGGAGTTTGCCGTCCTCCAAATAAACCCTGTGAAAGTATTTCTTTTCCTGTAGAAGAAAGACCAAGTTCTTGAGCTGAACTTTTTTCAATGTAAAATCGTTGAGAGCCGTCATCTAATAGAATGCGTACGTATTGGCTTCGGCCTTTATTCCGTAATCGTACAAGGAATGTTTTCAAATAAATTGTCGTATTTGGAGTCGATGGAGCTATAAATAGAGTTGATGCACTCTCTTCCTCCCGAACGGTATTAGCGGACCTTATTTCTTCTTTCTTAATTGGTTTAAAAGATGCATTATTAATTACAAGTGGTAGTTCAGGACATGAAACAGCATAACGTCTCTTTGAACATATTATACACTGAACTTTACTACGGCACTTTCGGGCTATGTGTCCACCTTTCAAACAAGCTAAGCAAAGTCCCTTATGTATTACCACCATCTTCTTGTCTTCTCTAGTCAGTTTACTGGCTCTTCCAGAATCTTGACTGAGATGTGAATTATCACAGAAGACACATTGATGTTTTTCATATGTCGAAGATATAAGAGAGGAAGCGGATGGTATATCATTCTTAACAAAATCTGTATTTTCTTTCTTAGTTTTTATTTGAGCTCCAAATCCTGAACTAGCTAATTTTATCATCTCTTCTCCATTGACTTCCTGTCGTAAAAAGTTCATAAGTTGTTCAAGAGATCTTTGGCTGTTCTCAAAAACTCCATTGTTAGTACCTGGTGTGGAAGACATTCAATGTCTTTCTCAGGCTCTTAAAACATTTTCAGGAAGACAAGATTCTACTAAAGGTGATAAAAAATCGGCAAACTTTTCTTTAGATCTACCTAATGTATCCAGGGCTCGTAAGTGTGACTCAAGTTGATCGTACAAATTTGTCAAATCTTCACTTTTCTTGCCCCAGACAGCATTATTAACAACTAATTTCAGCAACTCTCGTAAACCTGCACTAACAGATTATCTCTGCCAAATCTTTCCTTAATGAGCTCAATCGCTTTGGGATAATTTTGAGCCGTTGGAGGGAAACTCTCTATTAAGCTAGCTGCTCTAGAGCCAGGAGTAATAGCTTGTATTAAATATTGGAATTTGTCTTCCGATGGCATTTCTTTATCTTCATGTATTCTAGAAAACTGGCTCCAAAATCCCAAAAAAGATTTACTATCACCGTTAAATTTTTGAAGTTCCAGCTTTGACAAACGATATTTCCTGTTACTTGGCGCGTTTTCTGCAATGACGCCAACACTATTTTCGATGAAATTCTAATTTTGATTTAAATGAAAGATATTGATCTCTATAGTTTTCAGCCTCACTAAACTCTTTTACGTATTCTTTTTCATTATCCTTTGTAATATCCTTTAATAATATTTCCGTAATAGAATTCTGTATTGATTCTAATCTTTTAAATTTATCGGATAACTGAGAACTAAATTCTTGTAGAATATGCGTTTTAACTTCTTGTTTATTAATTTCTGCAGAAATAACCTTCGTAAACGCCGTTCTTAAAGTTTTTCACTGTAGTTTTAATGCTTCCATTTTATCAATTTTTAATAAACGTGCAACAGTTTTTAGTAAATGTCACGATAGAATTCAAATTCGTAATAATAATAATAAGAAGAATAGTACTTTTCACGGACGCCAAATATTCAAACTAAGAAGCTGAGATACGTTTTCCAATGGTTTATTAAAACATATAAGACGGCACATAAATGTTATTTACAGAAGAATTAATATTATAAAGAACGTAAACACATATTTCCAGAGAGTAACCAATTTTAACGTAATTCTTTAACGTAACGTAAATTTAGAACACAACAATTTTCCTTATTGCCAGATTACCAAACATTATATATCTCGTTGTCATGGAAATACAGAATAAATATCTCTGGAGTCACAACATCAGGTCTGACCGGTCACCGATACAGGGATGAGATCCTGAAGCTTATTGTATTCCCTTACGCTGCAGCAGTTGGAAATGACTTCATGTTAATGGACAAGGATTGCTGGTCACATCGTGCTAACTTGGTTGATGATTTCCTTTTGGAGGAAGGAATCATACGAATAGATTGGCCAGCGTGTTCTCCGAACATGAACCCAATCGAGCATGTTTGGGATATTCTAGGTTAATGAATTGCTAGATGCCGACCACCCCAACTAACTCTTCTAGAACTGGAAAGAGTTCTTCTGGATGAGTGGGGCAGATAACCTCAACCCCTCATTATAACCTCATTGACTATCGATGCCTCGGAAGTGTTCAACGTTGGAGCTCTGACCAGTCGCTCAGATATAGAAATGAGATCCTGATTCTTATCTATGTTGTGTCCAGTTTCTTTACATATAAAGCGATAATCAGCTTGGAAATTTCTTCTTAAACATGTAAAATACAATAATAATTTATTTCTGACTCACGAGATCATACATGTGTTTCGTGTAAAGCGATATTTCACGCTAAGCGATCTCGCGTTAATGAGGTACGACTGTATATACTACAGAACTTATATTATAACATACTAAACTACCATACCAATGAAGAAATACTTACGATGTCACTTTAAAAAAATCCTTAAATGGTGCTTACGATATCTTTTATATGAATGTGATAATCATGAAATTTGTGATTCATTAAAAAACATTTAAACTTTATAATTTTTTGATAAAAATATTATTTTTCTGGGTGTTAAAAAATGACTGAAAAATTATATGCTTTTTTTATGCTTAAACGTGAATGAGAACAAGAACGTTTTGAAAATCTGGAGATTTAATTTCAAAGTCATTTTTAGCATGATTTAATTAAAAACATAAAAAATCTGTTTATGACAAACGCAATTCGCGATCGCAACGGTCGATACGCCCTCTAGCGAGAGCCTGTAACCATTACTTCCCTCATAACCTTTGGCAATGACAGACGCCATTTTCTTAGAAGCAAAATTTCCCCAAGGAAAGAACTTGGAAAAAACTAACCAGAACATTGAAGCAGAACATGCCAAGCATTTGAAGAACAACTTCTCAATAATTTTTACCTTTCTATTACCAACAACATAAATGATTTCATGATCACTTGCTGTTACAGATGTGTGTATTGCGGTAAAATAATTTTTCTGTCTTCAATTCAAGTTAAAATGAAGTCAACATTGCTTTCGTCATTCCAATGAATAAATGTGTTCCAATGAATTCCATACAGAACTGTAATAGTTATAGAATATTCTTCTTCTTCATAGAATAGTATATATTTCTGTATCTACATATTTCAGAAAACAACAATAAAGAATAATCCGAATTACTTGAAAAAGTATCTTTTGTGCTGATTATAAATAAATTTTTTATCGTTTTCTTGGTAAGTGTTTTTTAGTTTTGAAAGAATTTCAACTAGAATTCAGCTATTCTGTTTTTAAGCTACATATTAAAATTCATATCGAGATCTTACAATTATAAAATTTTGATGTGTGGTATGTTACCTAAAAGTAACGAAGGGATAAACTATGTATATATTATTTGAGAATAAAATTTTGAAACGAAGAACATTTCAATTCGCGATCGCAACGAACTATAGGGGGCGTTGTTGTATGTGCCGAATCCCTGCGATCTCCATATGAATAGTCATTCAGTTACACTGAAGACGTCTTTAATGTAGCATTGTAACGTTCCATCTTTATTATGGCTGATTAAATTTAAAAAAGAAAAATGCTTGTTTTCTTTCTTATGCAAACGAAAACAAAATAGTATCTCCTTTTTTTTTAGAGAAGGAACATCCAGAACACATCGGAAAAATATTTGTAAATAAAGAGAAAAAAATAGGTATATTCTTATAAAAGTTCAAACCTAATGCCTGAGAAATAGTTTTTCTAAGTTTAACGGTATAACATGAAAGGCCCATTTAAATTTTAACGTAAAATAAAGAATGCTTACGAAACAAAAAAAGAACTATTCTTTTTTTGTCGCCATTTTTAGTGTTACGAAAATGCGTCTTCGCGACTTGCCAAAACAAAACAAGATGCAATTTAATTTTTTTAAAAGCGAAATATTTTATAGAGTGAAATATAACGAAAATATACCAATGTCCATAACATGAAACTTTATCTTAGTAAAAGTCCGTTTTGGAAATGTTATTTCATTGTGAATCTTATTTATTAGAGTTCATAATGGCTATAGAATCAGGTGAGAGAAAAGTTTGTTTTGAATCTATGCTAAACTCTATATCGGCCCATTTTCCACCTCAGATTGACTACTTTGATTTTAAACAAAGCGTTTCATTTTAAGATTTTTTCCAAAAATTTTAAGTGTAGATTGGCAGCACTTAAAAATCTGCCAAATCTGTAGCTGTGGTTAATACGTAAGTACCGAATTTTTCTTCCATACTTTTCTGAATCATATTACTTCAAATATTAGAATATGCAAGAAGTATACATAAACACATAATTTAATACCATTTAATTTTTCAAAAAAAGTATTTTGACAACAATTTTATCAAAAAATTATAAACTAAAAAACGTAAAAGAAAGAATTCTTAGGATAAAAACGATTTTAAAATTTCCTCATTTTTCAATAAAAACTTTCGTTTTGTTTCTTTTTTTAAATTCTTATAGTATTTAATCAGACGTAAAAAAACCATTTTGTAGAGAACGATCATCAAGTAAGAAAAAAAATTATTTACAAGCAAATTTTTTATTATAAAAATCATAACACTTACCTGATTTATAAGTCTGGAGAATTCCAAAATGATATGTTCTTTGTTTGAAAACTTTATTCTCAAATAACATATACATAGTTTATCCCTTCATTACTTTTAGGTAACATACCACACATCAAAATTTTATAATTGTAAGATCTCGATATGAATTTTAATATGTAGCTTAAAAACAGAATAGCTGAATTCTAGTTGAAATTCTTTCAAAACTAAAAAACACTTACCAAGAAAACGATAAAAAATTTATTTATAATCAGTACAAAAGATACTTTTTCAAGTAATTCGGATTATTCTTTATTGTTGTTTTCTGAATTATGTAGATACAGAAATATATACATTTCTATGAAGAAGAAGAATATTCTATAACTATAACAGTTCTGTATGGAATTCATTGGAACACATTTATTCATTGGAATGACGAAAGCAATGTTGATTTCATTTTAACTTGTAATGAATTGAAGGCAGAAAAATTATTTTACCGCAATACACACATCTGTAACAGCAAGTGATCATGAAATCATGTTATGTTGTTGGTAATAGAAAGGTAAAAAATATTGAGAAGTTGTTCTTCAAATGCTTGGCGTGTTCTGCTTCAATGTTTGGCATGTTCTAAATAGTTTTTTCAAGAAGTTTTACCTTTTCTTTAGGGAAATTTTGCTTCTTTTTTTATGCTAAGAAAATGGCGTGCGTCATTGCCAATGGTTATGTGGGAACTAATGCACGATATTTACAGTCTCCCGCTAGATGGCGTATCGAGTGTTGCGATCGCGAATTTTGGAATTCTCCGGACTTATAAATCAGGTAAGTGTTATGATTTTTATAATAAAAAATTTGCTTGTAAATAATTTTGTTTCTTACTTGATGATCGTTCTCTACAAAATGGTTTTTTTAACGTCTGATTAAATACTATAAGAATTTAAAAAAAGAAACAATACGAAAGTTTTTATTCGCGATCGCAACACTCGATACGCCATCTAGCGGGAGACTGTAAATATCGTGCATTAGTTCCCACATAACCATTGGCAATGACGGACGCCATTTTCTTAGCATAAAAAAAGAAGCAAAATTTCCCTAAAGAAAAGGTAAAACTTCTTGAAAAAACTAATCAGAACATGCCAAACATTGAAGCAGAACACGCCAAGCATTTGAAGAACAACTTCTCAATATTTTTTACCTTTCTATTACCAACAACATAACATGATTTCATGATCACTTGCTGTTACAGATGTGTGTATTGCGGTAAAATAATTTTTCTGTCTTCAATTCATTACAAGTTAAAATGAAATCAAAATTGCTTTCGTCATTTCAATGAATAAATGTGTTCCAATGAATTCCATACAGAACTGTAATAGTTATAGAATATTCTTCTTCTTCATAGAATAGTATATATTTCTGTATCTACATAATTCAGAAAACAACAATAAAGAATTATCCGAATTACTTGAAAAAGTATCTTTTGTGCTGATTATAAATAAATTTTTTATCGTTTTCTTGGTAAGTGTTTTTTAGTTTTGAAAGAATTTCAACTAGAATACAGCTATTCTGTTTTTAAGCTACATATTAAAATTCATATCGAGATCTTACAATAATAAAATTTTGATGTGTGGTATGTTACCTAAAAGTAATGAAGGGATAAACTATGTATATATTATTTGAGAATAAAGTTTTCAAACAAAGAACATATCATTTTGGAATTCTCCGGACTTATAAATCAGGTAAGTGTTATGATTTTTTTAATAAAAAATTTGCTTGTAAATAATTTTTTTTTTCTTACTTGATGATCGTTCTCTACAAAATGGTTTTTTTTTTTACGTCTGATTAAATACTATAAGAATTTTAAAAAAGAAACATAACGAAAGTTTTTATTGAAAAATGAAGAAATTTTAAAATCGTTTTTATCCTAAGAATTCTTTATTTTACGTTTTTTAGTTTATAATTTTTTGATAAAATTGTTGTCAAAATACTTTTTTTGAAAAATTAAATGGTATTAAATTATGTGTTTATGTATACTTCTTGCATATTCTAATATTTGAAGTAATATGATTCAGAAAAGTATGGAAGAAAAATTCGGTACTTACGTATTAACCACAGCTACAGATTTGGCAGATTTTTAAGTGCCGCCAATCTACACTTAAACTTTTTGGAAAAAATCTTAAAATGAAACACTTTGTTTAAAATCAAAGTAGTCAATCGGATTTCGGTGGAAAATGGGCAGATATAGAGTTTAGCATAGATTCAAAACAAACTTTTCTCTCACCTGATTCTATAGCCATAATGAACTCTAATAAATAAGATTCAAAATGAAATAACATTTCCAAAACGGACGTTTACTACGATAAAGTTTCATGTTATAGACATTGGTACATTTTCGTTATATTTCACTCCATAAAATATTTCGCTCCTAAAAAAATAAAATTGCATCTTGTTTTGTTTTTGGCAAGTCCCAAAGACGCATTTTCGTAACACTAAAAAATGGCGACAAAATAAGAATTGTTCATTTTGAAGTTATACTTCTTATGCGACTTCCAACAAGGAGGCGTTAAACGTTTAACGCTCCATTTTTATTGGCCGGGAAATCACGTGGTAGGATCCAGTTTTCCCTCATTCATTTTCATATTGTTTTTGTTCTCACTAGCATATAAATAATAAAAGTCATAAAACTTTTGTTTTTCTATAAATATTTTTTTAGTTTGTTTCGATACACATATAATTTAATAGGGAGCAGGAAAAAGAGTCGTTGAATAGAACTAGTGATCCTTCTACGACTGCTGATTCTTCTACAATTAACGTCGCAGGTTACGAAGTTTAACTTCTTCCGCGCGGAGGGACTCCGAGCACTTTTTTTTTTTTTTTTAATTTGTTTCGTAAGCATTTTTTATTTTACGTTAAAATTTAAATGGGCCTTTCATGTTATACCATTAAATTTAGTAAAATTATTTCTCAGGCATTAGGTTTGAACTCTTATAAGAATATACCTATTTTTTTCTCTTTATTTACAAATATTTTTCCGATGTGTTCTGGATGTTCCTTCTCTAAAAAAAAAAGATACCATTTTGTTTTCGTTTGCATAAGAAAGAAAACAAACATGTTTCTTTTTTAAATTTAATCAGCCACAATAGAGATGGAGCGTTACAATGCTACATTAAAGACGTCTCCAGTGTAACTGAATGACTGTTCATATGGAAATCACAGGGTTTCGGCACATACAACAACACCCCCTATAGTTCGTTGCGATTGCGAATTGGTGATGCAAGATTATTTGGTTTTCTGGATTTATAAGATGAATAAATCGGATGAAAGTTTTTTTTTGTCAAAATTTTTTTTTTTTAAATCCATTTTTTCTATGATTGATTTCAACGGTAATTCCAATGATTTTGATATAAAAAAAAATTTCAAATATTTATTTGCGATATTCCTATTTCACCTGGGTTGGGTGTAACCTAACAGTGCAGTGGAATTCGCAATCGCAACCTTCGAATAAACCGTCTGTGGGGAGAAGACCGATTCCATACCTTTGACCATTCACTCTCTTCCTCTTTTCAGTTATATCTGTTGTTTAGTTGTCTTTTCTTAATATTTCCATATTTAATTGTTGAAAATATTTTTTTAAATTGTAATGACGCTTTTTTTTAAAAGTATGTTTAATGTAGTTTTCAGTTCCATATACTTTCCTAACTTAAACGATTTTAGTTTTTTTAAAAATCAAGACATAAACTAACGTACTTCCTTCTTCTATGACTCTCCCCACCCTAACGACCATTTTGCAAGTAGAGAGTTCTGCTTTACGCCACCCTGTAGTCCATTTCGATGGCCAATTAGTACATGTAAGGTACAATTAGTACCATTACTTTAAGATTTCAGATGACCACTGCGGTATATATCTTATTATATTCTATTTCAGAATAATTATAGTTAAACTCTTATTGTAAAAATTGGTAATAAAAATATAATATTGTTACGCCAGTAATAAGATAATCCACAAAATTAAAGTAAACCTTAAAATTGGTTTCTTGTTGCCATTGGAAAAATAGGATCTTAACTTCTTGCGGGTTCCTATTATCTGATGATCAACGTTTGTTTTGTTTGTATAAAATTTCTTTATCTACCAAAATTATGATGGCAACATGATAACTTTTAGAAATCCTTAAATTTCTAATCGCCTTTTGTTGTTATTGTTATTAATCTGTTAACTTTAATTGATTTGAAATTTTAAGCTTCTGAAAGTTATTTATTTGGGTATGTTTTGATTTATATTAGACAAGTTAAATCTTTTGTGTGAAAGATATTCATACTGTGAAAAGTGTATGATATTACCATTCTGTTCTATCACTTACGTTTTGTAAACGTTTTTATTGTTTGTTCGATGTGTAAAATCATTTGTGATTATGTTTGATTGAAATGCGTTTTTACAAGATCTTATTTTAGTAAAGTTGAAAAACCCTTAAGACAGCTAAGCACGTAGGATAGTAATTGAGCACAAGCTCCACTAATTCCTTATGAAATAAAAAGTTCAAATTACAATTTTTTGAAAGAAATATTCTATTTAGGCATTATTAATTTATGGGCTATGTACTTTTCATGCAAAAAATGTTAAAATATTCACAGGTGATTTCATTTTGAGAGAGAACGGTATTACTTTAAAAATGCGCGTATGGTAAACATACAACTCAATTTCGTAGCTATTTTTAGCAAAAAAAATAGCTGAGGATCTCTCTTCATTAAATAGTTATTATTTGTATATCTATCAGTTAGTCATTCTCTCTTTATTTTAGTTGTTCAGTTTTAAATAAAACAAATATATTGTAAAATATGGTAATACAGTCGAACCTCGCTATCTCGAAACTTGATTTCACGAATTTTTTGATTTCACAAGAAAAAAAAATTCCCTTCAAATTTCCTATACACTCAATGTTAAAAAAAACTTGATTTCACGAATTTTTTTTTCTATTCCCTCGATAACTTGCATTTTTTTTTCCATAAATAGTGTAGATTTTTTTTCTGAAAATTAAAAAAATTTTCTAAAAAAAATCAAAAATTTTAAGAATAGAAGACCAATTCTCATAATGATAAACTTTTTTTAAAAAAATGGACATAAAAACGACAGTAACACATTGAAAGCACTTCTCTTAAACCCCAAGTAGAAATTCTTGTTTTATTGTCTCCTTATCTCTTTTCAGTCAGTTGTCATTGCAATGCAATGACCATCTATGCTCTCTTTGTCCTTTTATTCTGCAAGGTTATTTCTTGGGGGGTGGTTTTAAGAAAACCGGAAATGACGGCATGAACAAGAATCAAAAGAGTGGGTGGCTTCCAAGAACACTGTAAAATTTCTGTAAAAAACACTGTAAACACTGTAAAAAATCATTGTAACATGCATGTAACATACATTGAAAGATACATGTGAATGCATGCCTGTTTTGTTCAACCAAGCAATCTCCTAAAAAGTTTCCTTTCTCGGTTATTAGAAAATTAGAGCACTTAGAGGTTAGATCTTTGGCGAGTCATTTGTTTAAAATGGCTAGCAAACGAAAATTAAGCATGCTTTCCATAGAATTAAAGAAGAAAATCATTGACGAAGTTGAAAAAATTTTAAAAGGAAATTGCACAGGAATTTGGGATTCTTAGGAGTACGCTCTCGACAATTTAAAAAAATAAAGCAGTTATCTTACAAAAGTTCGAGGATGGCCTAGGCAAGCGAAAGAAGTTAAAAAAAACTGTGAATTTCCCGATATGGAGAAGGGCCTTATGTTGTGGATTACACAATGCAGAAGTCAAAACACCCCTCTAGATGGACTTGTAATCAAAGAAAAAGCTGAATCTTTTGCAAGAGAATTAGGCCACTTAAATTTCAAAGGAAGTAATGGCTGGTTTGAAAATTTTAAAAAACGTAACAACATTACATTTTTGAAAATGTGTGGTGAAAGTGCTTGGGTAGAAGAAGAAGAAAATATGCTTGATCGTGAAGGATTACGACGAAAAAGACGTGTTCAATGTGGATGAAACTGGACTTTTTTTTAAATGTAATCCAGACAAAACTATGCAGGTGAAACATGTTATGGAGGCAAAAGAAGTATAGAGCGTTTAACTTTATTGTTTTGTGCAAATATGAATGGAACAGAAAAGTGAAAACCGTTGATGGTAGGAAAATCGAAAAAACCAAGATGTTCCAGCGGTATAAAATCATTTCCTTTAGAATATGAAGCTAATCGAAAAGCTTGGATGACATCAAACCTTTTTGAAAGCTGGCTTAAAAATTTAAATAAGAAAATGAAAACGGAAAATTGTGCTTTTCATCGATAACTGTACGGGGCACAATACCATACCTAAAATGGAAAACGTAAAAATTGAATTTCTCCCCCAAGCACTACCTCAAAACTTCAACCACTTGATCAGGGCATCATCCAAAGTAAAGTATCGTCATCAAATGGTTAAAAAAATGTTGTCCGAAATAGAAGATGGGGTTTCACCATCCCGTGTTAGTGTTCTACAAGCTATGCGAATGGCTGACAAGGCATGGAATGATGTGTCTTCCTCTAAGATAATGAATGGCTTTAAGAAGGCTGGATTCATTAAAGATCACGGAAGTAGTCAAACAATCAATATCGTTAATTCTGCTGAAAACTACACCGAAAATGATTGGGACAGATTGCCCAAACTCATGAATCTTGTTGACATGGAATTTCATGACTTTGTAAACGTAGATGATTCAGTAACAGTGTGTGGTCAGTGGGATGACAATGATATCGCTCAAACGAAAGCTTTTTATGAACTATCAGAAGAAGAGGATTGGGAAATCGAAGATTTGTCGCCCAATGTTACTAACAAACAAGCACTTTCTGCAGTGGACACTGTAAGGAGATTTATTGAGAGGCAGCCGAATATGTCAGAGGAGACATTTAAAGCTATATAGTCCACTTAGAAAGTTTTGTAGACAAACTTTCTTACACATCTCTAAAGCAAACAACAATTGAATCTTTTTTTAAATGAAAGTGTAAAAAGCGTTTTTAGAATAACTATGGAATAATAAATAAGGTATGTAAAGAGCATTTTTCTTTATTCTACCATCGATAACATGCGATTTTCGAATTTTCGGCATCTCAAATTTTTTCTCCTCTCCCTTCAGGTTCGAGATATCGAGGTTTGACTGTATTATTTAGACCTAAGACATATAGTGTGCTTTTAGTGATTTTTCTTCTAGATAGTAAGAGTTAGGAAAATTATGTAGCCAAAAATGTTGAACAATTATTTGAGCAAGGGAAAAAATAATAAAAAACAATAAAAAATGTTTTTTTCTCTCAAAGAAAAGTGTAACTTTGGTAATTACAAAAGAGAACTTACTTGGTAAGATAAGATATTGTTTCAGATTTTCTTCTATTTTTTTAGTGTTAATTTGTCCTAAAGGTTGCTGATTTTTATTTAAAATTGAACATAGCATTACAATTTTTTTTTTTTTTTTTTTTTAGTATTTTGTATAATTGGAAAGTTTTTAATGTGTCATTTTATAGTGGAAAAAAACTATGGATAAAATTTTCAGGACAAAATTCATATGTCAAAAATATGCATCAAATCTATAAATTGCATCTATATACATTGGTTTAAATCCTTTCCTTAGTCCTTTTATTAGAAATAATTCTGAATCAGGATTTATTGTACCAACTGAGACCGCCAAGGTGCCAAATGGATTTTAAGTTTGCAAATTTTAAAAAAAGAAAGAAGAAAACATGTGGTGGTTTGTTAAGATAATACCAAATGGATTTTAAATTTGAAAATTTTTTTTTGAAAGGAAAAACATGCGGACGTTTGTTAAGATTGTACCGAATGGATTTTTAAATATTTTTTTTTTTTTTTGAAGAAAAAACTCGTAGAGGTTTATCAGATTGTTTTTTCAAGTTATGCCTTTCAAGGCTGTTCCCTTCTGTGATTTTTTTATTTTTAACGGGCTGTTGTGCGAAAGTTGCGAAGACTTAGTGATTATTCTGCCACAGATCATGATTCAGAAATCTTCCCCTTTTATTAAATACACTTAAAATAAAAACCAATATGTTTGAAACACCTTATGTGTTTTTATCTTAAGCTTTTCCTGCCATTGCTCTTAAAGCTATCCGTGATTGTTATCCAATTTTATAATGGCTAAATATTTACAAGTAGCTCAAACTAACATTTACAGGGTTGCCTCTCTACAAGGAGAATAGGAAAAACCTGAAAAATACAGGCAATTTTAAAAAAACGCCTAAAATAACAGGAAAAATGGCTGTGAATTTAGATTTTTTCTTTACAAAGTGGGAAAGTACAGAGAATTTATTTTCTTATTTTTGTGTTTTAAAAAATGTTGACCACTCAAAGTTCAGTGGGATATTTAAGGATGATATTTCAGCTATTTCATTTGCTATAACATTATTTAACTATATTCAGCTGCTGTTCTTTTTTTATTCTCTAAGTTTTTCTAGTAATTAAAACTAATAAATATAGTTAGCCTAATATGGGTCACATAAGAGCACAGTAATTGTTGTCTTTCCTCTTGTACAGGGAAGATTTAGAGAAAAAAATGGCCGAATCAATAAAAGTGCAGTACAATAACCCATTAAAAATTTACAGGTAAAAACAACTTAACCAAAAACCAGGGATAAACACAAAGAAAACACATACCTATTATGTAGCTGAGAGATGTCCTATTATAAAATCTAAAAAAACTAAAAAAAGTTCGCGAAAGGAAAAAAAACAGAGTCACTTGTTATGATGAATGAAGATTGTTTTATTTCATAGTAGCGACATCGGAGGGAGAGTGAGCAGTCTGGAGTGACTAATTTTCGTGGTTTCAACTCAGACCGAACGACCATCCAAAATATACCAATAACAGTGAAAATCAGATCCTTGCCGGGAACATCAGAGCGAGATCGTGGCTGGACTTCTCCGGATATTTAAAAATCATAATTCACAACTCGAATTACGACAGCATCAACAATACTCTTTAATGTACACATGGTTCTTTGCAAATCACAGCCAAATTTTTCTATTACAAATTAGTCCAAAACTATCATATTAAAAGGAGTTGCGTGTTCCGAATGAAAAGAAATATTTTGTAGCCCAAGTCACTGCATGGCTGGTTATAAGCTGGTTACGCCAAATCAATCTTGCAGCATTTCAAGTATGGCTGCAATGTCAAAGCCATCAAATATTTAATCCCTCCCTCTAAAGAGAGGAAGGGGGGAATGTAAAAGAACTCCGTTAAGCGGAGTAAGTGCTCTCGCCTGAAAACTAAAAATCGAATGCCCTGAGCTTTTCTGCACTCAGATATTTATACTGGTTTTTTAAAGTCGAAGTTGAACTACAAATATTTTAGAAAGTTAAAGCAGCATTTCCTAAATTTTCGAGTTGAGAAGTTACATCAATATTTATTTAACAGTTTTATTCCCAATTTCTGACTGAAAGGGAAGAGTTAAGATCACACGTACTTCGAGTCCCTCATGGACAACACGTGCACATGAAAGAAGCCGACAAACAGGTGTTATTCCAAGAAAAAAAGGGCTGAAAGGGAAAGGAATTTCCGGGGGAGAATGTCCTAATAGTACTAAGGCCTTAAAGGGGCGAAAAGGAAATGGATCAGGAATTAAAGGATTTGTATCAGAAATTAAACTAAAGATAAGGATTTGGGTTTTAAAAACAGGATATTTAAATGAGATTGTGACTTAACGTCACAGTTGCTGAAATACTTAACTAGATAAAAAAAAAAAATTTAATAAATATCATACATTTATTTTATTATTATTAATTATAAAAAAATGAATGTTATGAAAATATTTATATATGCATAAATAAAATTTTTCAGTTAGGAAAAACTTTGTCTTTCTTTAGTTAATTAGTTTAAAAGGCTAATTCAAAATATCATTAATATTTCAATTATAGATTGCACCTGCTACTATTTATCCTATCCTATCTTCAACAAAAAATCAGTGTTTGACGATTTTTTTGTATTTTGGCTTTATAGTTTCCATGAAAACTATCAAGTTAGAACATCAGTTTCAAAGACAAAACAATTGTTCTGATTTATCTTACACACAAAATAAAATATTTTTTAGTTTTAGATTAGTCCCTTATTTATTACATAAATGAAACTGGGAAGGAAAAAAAATTTTGGTGCTTAAATATTTCAATAATAAGTAATAAAGCTGAAATTTGTGTTCATTTAAATGTTAACTTTAATTTAAAAGTCAGGACGCTTGTAATTAAACTTATATTTTGCATTTTTGTGAGTTCAAAAAATATATTTAATATTAGTTCGAAAAAATTCATTCTATTTTCTATATATTACTTTATATCATAAAAAAATTTTTATTGAAAAAGAAGCTTTTAGTATGAAGATATTTTATGTTTCAATATTTAAGTCATGCTTAAAAATGTTTTTTAACAATAAGGTTTACTTTTCAATCATAAGTATGTGATATATATCAAAGTATAAAATAGATTGACCCTGTAGCAAAATTGTGGCTACACAGCGACATTGTCACAGAACATAGTTCTTGCAGAAAGATTTTTTATTTGAAAAGCAAAAAAGTTATTTTTATTTTTTTTTATCTGCAGAACTTTTGGAAAAATGCCTTTCTCGCATATCGGATGTGAAAGAACTCCTGATATATATATATATACAAATATTTTTTTAGAACAAGAGAATGTATATTAGAAGTATTCCTTTATATGTAGATTAAAAAAAATTCCTGCATTTATATTTTTAAAAAAATTATGAACTGTTCTATTCTATACATGAAGTCTTTTTTTTTTTTTGGTAAACAGAAAACGCTTCTGTTACTTTAAATTAATTCGTAACATACATATTTGCTACAATTAAATATGCCTTTCAGAAAGTTATTAATACTAGCGAGAATAGTCGCAGAAAGGGGATATCCAAATATCTTTTTTATTTTCGAAAATATCGTGTAACAATCATGAAAGGTAAATGGTCATACAAAAGGCATAAACAGTGTGCCTCAAACTATGTTTTTCATTCAATGAATATTTGTTTACTGTTCTCATAATTAATGTTGTGTAAATCATGAATTTTGTTTTCTTTTTGAAGCAATTATGCCATTATTTGGGAAATCTCAAAAAAGTCCTAGTGAGTTAGTTAAAGTATTAAGAGAAGCTATTGTTATTTTGGAAAAAGGAGATAAAAAGGCTGAAAAGGTAAATATTTCAATATTCTCCTTTTTTGTATATTCTGATACCTATCATATGAAACTACACTTACATCAATTAAATTATACATGTTGTGGTACTGTAGGAGGAGTGAGTAAATGACATTTTGAGAAAAATGAAGGCATACATTTTATTTTGATTTCATAGGAGCTTTGGAAAAATAAAATATTGAGTGTCAAATTTTGTAACTTTTACTAAAAATCACAGATAAAGTTGATCTATGCATACCTGCCAAGTCCCCTGTTTTTTAATGAAGACTCCTGTATTTTACGACTATCTTCTGCCTACCTTTATATTCTCAAATTTCTCTGTATTTGTTGAATAAAGTTTTTTTTTTTTTTTAAATTTTGCGATAAAATTATATGCTGTTCGTGATATTTTTTTTTTTAAATCAAATAAATCAGATTTTTTTAAAATTTAAATTAGAATTTTTGGATTAAAATCTTTTTATTTTTTTATTTTTATTCAAATACACTGTAAGAATTTTGATTTATGACTAAAAATCTTTCTAAATGTTTAATCAAATTTAAATTAATATTAAAACTATATTATAAGAATATTTTAGAAGCTCTAACTACCTAAAACAATTTTTCATTATAATACATGCTTTGAATGCATAGTAACCATTTTGAAACTAATGCATGATTGAAAGTTAAAGACTAGATGAAATAGAGAATTTAAAAAATACTTTAACTATTAAAACAAAGTTTCAATTAACAAACCATAATTTTAATTTAAAATTTTAATTTCTTTTTTTTTTTCCTCTTGGTTTTTAAAATGACAAATGAATGTAACAGATTGTGTTTATAAATGTAGTCATTCATCAAAAAATAAATAAATATTTAATCTATATATTTTTATATTAAAATATTTATTTTTAATCCTATATCAAAATAGATAAGTTAAGCTGAAAAAATTTTAAAAAATCTATGTATACTCATTGAAATTTTTTTCCACAAAATTTCTTTATAGAAAATCTTATGTCAAAGATACTGTCAACATATTATGAAAAAAATATATAATTTTTGAAGACCCGTGTAGTAAATGGTGACTGATGCATGCTAAATCTGTTGAGTCACCAAGTCCTCCATGTTCCAATAACAAATCATACCTCTAGGGCAGTGTTTCCTAAAGTGTGGTATGTGTACCCCCAAGGGTACGGGAACAGTTTAGTGGGGGTACGCGTTCTTATGCGAAATATCTTACAACAAACATAAATTTAAAAAAATTTTACTTAAAAATGAAGCTGGCCATCAAAATTTACGGCCACGTATTTTTCTATTGGCTATTTTTTTACAGAGTTAGCAGTTATTAATTAGTGATAACAACAGCAAGTTGTGATTTTTAACTTTTGTGCCATTTTTTTATGGTAAACAATACATTCATTTTTTTATTAGTGGTACATTTATGGCCACGTATTTTTCTATTGGCTATTTTTTTACAGAGTTAGCAGTTATTAATTAGTGATAACAACAGCAAGTTGTGATTTTTAACTTTTGTGCCATTTTTTTATGGTAAACAATACATTCATTTTTTTATTAGTGGTACACAGCGTTACGAAAAATTTAGAAAGGGTGAAACACGTTAAATTAAACGTTTTGACTATTTAAAAATTAAATATTCTGTTTTGTTTTAGGCGCAAGAAGATGTTTCTAAGCATCTTGCCCTGATGAAGACGATGCTGTATGGTAGTAGTGATCAGGAGCCCAATTCTGACATTGCTGTAGCTCAGTTGGCGCAAGAGCTTTATAACTGCAATATGTTGTTATTACTTGTTCAGAATTTGCCTAAAATTGATTTCGAGGTCTTTAGCTTTTTCCTCATTTCTTTTTGTCTACTTTAAAATTAATCTAAAACAAGAAATGCTTTTTGTCATATGTTATCGCAGTTTTTATTTTACAAGATTTTAATGTTTTTTCTTTTTCAGGAGTTAATTTAGGAAGAAACTTGGTCTGCTTACGGACCTTTCACAAAATTTTGATTTCTAAGAAAAGGACTCAGCACAAAATTTAATTCTTAAAATACATGTCCTTCAAAAAGTTCCAAATTACTTAAATCGACCTGTCACAAAAATCTATTATGATCTGTTAAATTCTAAAATGCATTCTTTTACAACTTAAAGATATTTTTCGTCTACATAAAAACATGCAGTTTTTTGTGAAATATGGCAAAAATAGTCTTCTACCACATCTTTTGGAAAGAAAGATTAGAGATAACAAATCTAAATAGATGACATCAGATTGTATTCAGCGGACTAAAGAAAAAGTTGGAGGCAGAATTTGATAATATAAGCGCAGGATGTGTATTGATAAATCCTTAGTAGTTCTGCTTGCAGATGACCTTTTAATATTTACTTGCGATTTTCTAAAATTCCAGCATTTTTAAGTCAAGAAATTTTATTCTTGTATTTGAATAGCAACCCTGATTATATGTTAACTCTTGGATTTTTTCTTATCTCTAAGGACCCTACATGTTTTTCAAGTTACATTTTTCTGTATCCAAATTTAACTGTTATACAAGTTGCAGTTTGTATCCCCTGAATTATTATATCCCCTGAATTTAAAAATTATGCATAGTTTTTCAAATTCATATGATTTTAAAATCAAACATCATGATTTGTGTTCATAGGGTTTAAAAATCTTATAACATAAGACATTGAATTTAAAAATACCTGGTTTGTATTCACACTTTTATGAAATCTAATATCGTGATTCGTATTCACCCAATTTTTATATTCAGTAACAATTTTCAGAATCACATGATTTAAAAGTTATACATTGCTTTTCGTATTCACATGATTTCAAAATTGCGTATTGCAATTCAAATTTATATGCTTTAAAAATTACTTATTGTAATTTCTGCACATAATTTATAAATTTTTCATGCAATTTATTTTTGCGAAACTAATACTCTAGATAAAAAGCAAAGAAAGAATAAGTTTTGTATCTACTTTTATATCAAAAACCATTTGTAACATTTAATATCTATGTTCTCACAGATAATAAAAATATAATTTCTAAATATTTTCATCATTTTCCTGAAGCTATTTTATTTAACTTTTACTATTCTATAAAGATCCACATCTGCGTACAAGTAATCTGTATCTAACAATATTAAGTTAGTTATCTAACAATCTTAGTTATGAAAAGTAGCTGCTTTTATTTTTTAAATGGCTTTTAATTTCAATATTTTGTATTCATTTATATTTTAATATGTAAGTATTAAAATTTCATGAAATTAACAAAAAATAAACCAAATTATTCTCATTTATAAAATTTCTAATTAGAATTTATAATTTTCTAAATTCAGAATAGCTCCAATATATAAATTTTTCTAGCTAAAATTCCAAGTGTTTTTTCATCAAGCCACAATCACCCATGAATTCATTTAATTACTCTGATATATTTATATTTTACTACAATGTGTTATTTAAATAATTTGTTAAATTTTAATATATTGTTGAAAATTAAGTATTGTTATAAATTTCTCTTTGAAATCAGTAAAATCTTTTATTTTAATGTGATGTATTTCCTTTGTTACTGTTAGTTTAAATATTACAATTATAATTAAATTTATTTAAATTGTAATTCTTCACCAGAAATATGACAGGAATTATTGTCACAAAATTCCAAAAACATGACCATTGGCAAATTGACCCCTGTATCTTAGAAAGTTTTGCTCAACAATAACCACAAATTATATATTTTTTTTTCCATATTAGAAAAACTGTTATCAGCACGCTGTAGTGTTCTCTATAAAATAAAATTGTTAAAAATAGACATATCATTAAGATAACTTTTAAATTTATAGAATAATAACATCTGCAGCTTATTTATTTCAAGGTAGAAAATTATCTGTTTTTATTCTACTTAAATAGAGATAATTATTATTGCAATGAAGCCAAGTATCAGATTCACTATTTATGCCTTTACTGAATAGTACTATTTTTATATTTCCTCGGTAAAGTTTCTAATGTAGCAATTCATAATCATTATTTGAATTAATTCATTCATTCAATACTGGGGAGTTAAAAATTAATGTTCCGGATTATTTTTTTAAAAAATTGCTCATGTTTTTAATTGCACAGCATCTGTAAATCTATTAAAATGTGACTTCATTTAAAATATATGTTTAATTAATATTTCCTACTTATAAAAACTTAATGATAAGCTTGCTCAGAAATAAATGCATTTTTTTTAATTGCATTTATTTCTGAGCAATTAAAAAAAATGCATATTAGAAAAGGGCATCGTTATGACTCGCGACAATAGTCGCGAGTTTTAAAAATGATTTTGATCATTTTTCTGGGATAAATATCCCTATATCATAATGAAATTGAAATGCATGTGAAACGGCCATAAAATTTAAATCCTACAATTACGCTATCGGACTAAGACCTATTTACACTATTGGACTAAAATTGCTACCCCAGTGTCATAAAAATTGGTTGCTAGTTTGAGTAGGTTATTCTTCCTGTGCTAAGTTATTTTCCAGTGGATGTACAGTATATTTTTTAAATAATTATATTAATAATATTTATTAATAATAAATAGAATAAATAAATAATCTTGCCATTTTATGTTGTTTTTTTAGGGCAAAAAAGATGTTGTACAAATATTTAGCAATATTCTACGAAGGCAAATAGGAACCAGATTACCAACGGTTGAGTATATTTGCACAAAGCCTGAAATCTTGTTTACATTAATGAAGGGGTAATAAATATTAATTATTATAAAATTGTTAATTTTGACATTCATATGAATTATTGATACTTATTTTTGAGTATTGATTACATTTTTAAAAATAGAACCGTTTTAAATAAGGACAAATTTAGAATAGGTCACTTTTTATTTTCCATAAATTACGTCAGCATTATAAGAAAATGTTCTATTCTTAGAAAACGCTTTGCTTTTTCCTTTTCAATTTTGATAAATCAGTCTCGAAACCTGTGAGCCAAACCTAGTTCCCTCTTTCCAATTGTGTTTTGAATTTTTCAAAAAAATTCCTTTTTCCTTAAAAAAATTAAATAAAAATTTTGGTCTAAAATAATTTTAACAAAAATGATAACTTTTTAATGAAAACATTATTTTTCGTAATTATCGCAAAATTATCAAGTAAGGATGTCACAGTGCAATGAAAGAATTGGAATGTTACAGCTTTGTCATCTTCTCATGTTGAATCTGAATCAGCTTGAGTTTGTTTTTTTTTTTTACTCTTGATGTTTAGAAATGCTGAGAAAATCAAATATAATTTGCTCAACTAGAGATCATTTTAAAAATATATATATAGAGAGAGAAAGAGAGTTGGTGCGGAGCGTTTTTAAAAAGTGCGTGATTTTTTCTTTTTGAAAAGGGAATATCGATTTTCGCCATGTGTTATGTAAAAGTGTGCTTTTCTCATTTTTCTATTCAACGTTTTCACAATTCATTCAACCATAATCTATTTCGATTTACCATATGAAAACGCCAATCTTTTTACATATTTGATGAAATACTTGCGAGTCCACATCTACTAAGCTGTGTTCTGTGATATTATTGCTCTCTCATGTGCAACTCTGCTGCATTTTGCAAGATATTTTCAATTTTTGGCTTCATTTTCCACCCTCTGATATTGAACCAAAAAATCTCTCCATCATTTCATAATGTCTAATATAATCGAGAAAGAGTTCTTTGTCAGAAACTAGTCGTTTTATCATGATCATGTAAAGTCTTTGGAAATTATTTTGCATTTTGTTAATGTATATAGTACTTAAAAATATTTTTTGACTGCTTAGTAGTGAGGATTAGTTATGTTGAAGGGGGAAATATATAGAGCTCTAAGGAAAAGATGGTGCTTTTTTATTCAACAACTAGTGTAAAAAATTATACAAGATAGCTTCTTTTTTTATGTTACTAAAACTAAGAAATAAGAATAAACTAAGAAATTAAGAAAAAAAAGTCATGATGCAATATATGGCCCATTCCCGTGTAAAGATCCTTTTTTCAGTCATTGAATAAAAAATTTCTAAATCTTCTGTTGAACAATGCTAGGCCGTGTTAATTAGTCAAAAAATAAGTTCAGTCTTGAATTTTTTTTTTAAGAGTGGCACTTATGAGTAACAGTTTAGCATGATTGGGAATAAAAAGAGGTATATGTTGTCTGTGTATAATAACTCCCTTTTTACCTAATACGATTTTCACCTACTAAAACGTATTCTTACTGGTATGGAGGCTTATTTATACACGCTAATTAATTAGTTTAGATGACATTTTAACTTATGAAATCAATCGTAATAAATCTATTTCGATTCTCAATCATCTTTTCAACGTGTATAGCTACAAAATTCCACATGATTAAAAAAAAATAAAAAAAATTTTATTATATTACAATGTGTTAATTTCAAATTAAAGTAATCACTTTTATATATATATATATATATTTGCTAAATCGATTATTGATAAAAAGGGAAGATTTTTTAGAAAATGTATGTTTTTTTTTTTAAATGAAAAAGTATTTTTTTGAATGAATTCTAGTACTTAAAAGTTTTTAATTTTCTGCAAATATACTAATTTTTTGGGTTTTAGAATTTAGTGCTTGAAACTAACGTTTATATAAAAATTATCATAGTTGCAACCAACTTGACTAACCTTCACAAATTCACCATTTGATCAAACGGTACTTTCATAAATTTAACTTTATGAAAAACAGTAGTTTCACAAAATACATTTATTAAAAAGCACATTTTAAAATTTTCCTCCTCACCTTTTGAACTTTGCGGTGTTTGAATGTAGACTTCTTTTTTTCATTGCTAAAAATCTTCGTCTTTATTTATGCTTATAATATTTAATTTTTACAACTACTCAGCATTAACCAAGTACAACGTCAGAGCTTGTTCGAGTATGTTAATATTAACAATCTGCTCTTTTATCTCATTATACTGTTATCTCAATATCCTAAGTGTGCTGAGTACTTGGTAAAATACTTATTCAGGGTTCCCACGGTCCTTTAAAGTTCTTAAAAACTGCTTAGTTTTTATTTTGAAAATTAAGGGCCCTTAAAAGTACTTAATTTTGATTCAAGGTTCTTAAAAGTCCTTAATTTCTAGTATCGCTAGTTGGTTGGAACAATTTTTTTATCTTAGGAAAATATCCACTGTTGAAAAGTACGTCTGTCGCCTAGAATGAGACCCTGCTTTCAGGGTAGAACATTTTAAATGCGTGTGAGAGTAGGGGTTACAAGCAAGTGGAAGAAAATGCGCCATTATTGATTTTTTATTTATTTTTTTATAAATTTTTTTCATTCAAATATTCTCTCTTTCTGGATCATTCTTAAAGAAAAAAAATTTGTGTGGGAAGAGGGGAGCGTGATACTACAGGTGGGTAGAGGTCTTACTTATTTTTAGACAGTACTTAGGTACTCTATCACCTTTTACATCCATAGGATTCAAGAAATTCAATTCTTCTGATAGCACACATTGTAGCTTTGATACTTCAATTGTTAGAAATGCCAGGAAAGTGTGTTTTTAATAATTTATGGACACTTAATATAAGGAATGGCTAACAGCATCTAGTGATCGTCACAAGGCAAAGTAGATTTTTTCATTGTATAGTCGAACTCGTTTATAACGAGCTCGGATTTAACGAGAACCCGGATTTACCGAGGAAAACGAGAATATTTGGTTGGATCAATGTTAAGTCTATGAAACAGAAGTCGCTTTTAACGAGCAAGACCCGGTTTTAGCGAGCAATATTTTTCTGTCTTGCTATCTTTTTCCTCATCTTTCTAGTCTTTCTGTCTTATTTTTTTTTTCTCCAAATGATAAGAAATGCGCGCGAAATCCAAAAAAAAAAAATTATGGGAGTTGGATGACGGTGTTAAAAATGTCGAAATCTGCAAAAGGTATGGATTGTCTTCATCTACTGTTTCCACACTGCTAAAAACAAAGGCAAGTTAATGGATGCATACGACTAAAATAAAACAGACTGTAAACGACTGAAGAAGTGTTCGAAAGAGGATTTGGACGAAGCGTTTTTTAAATGGATGAAGGTGCAACGTAGTGCTGATTTACCTATGAGTGGACCTATTATAAAAGTGCAAGCCGAAAAATTTGCTGAACGATTTGGATATTCTGAGTTCGTGTGTTCGAATGAATGGATTGATCGTTTTAAAGTTAGACATGGCATAACTTTTGGAATAATACGCGGTGAAGCAAAGTCCGCAAACATGGCGGACATTGCAAAATGGTTGAGTGAAAAGGTTGTTTCTTTCCTTTAAGACTGTAGCGCAACTAGAAATTTTTTGCTGGTTGGGGGGGGTTAGTTGTAAACTCAATCATCTTACCTCCCAAGCCCCCCCCCCCTCTTCTGGTTGCACGCCTGCCTTAAGGACCCGTTCATTACGAGCACTCGGATTTAACGAGTACATGTTACGGTCCCTTTGTGCTTGTTATAAACGAGTTCGACTGTATTATATTTTCTTCTGAAATTGAATTTTATAAATTACTCTATTTTTTAATATTAGGGATATTACTAATATTCGGCGAAGTATAATTTTAATCAGGAAAGTCCCTTTCGTCGTTTTATCATTGACAAATGTTTACAGTTTTTTTTATAGCGTGGCATTTTAACAGTGTTCCTGATATAATTTATCTCCACTTTTTCTTTTAAAGTTATACAGATAATTAGATAACCAGTAAAATTGAAAATTTATTTTCTACGTTGCAAGTTTTGTTTTAGAATTTAGGAAAATTTTCTGTTTCTCTTTTGCTTTTTTGATTAATTGTGTTTGTGTTTTTTTATTTATTTTTTTTGTTTATTTTTTTATTATTATTTTGATAGCATATTTTAAAGAGCCTTCTTTTTCGTCATTTTCAACGTTAAATTTTTCTTAATTGAAAACGGTTTTTTGTTTTTAGCTCTGTTTGGCTTTCCCATTTAAAAAAATTAAAAAAAAAGAACTTTTGTTTTTGTTATGATGCAGCAATTTTAACGAGCACTATTCTTAGACATTTTTAAATGTATATATTGCGTATTATTGACTTTTTATCAAACTATCGGCAGGCCGATATAATTACTTTTATTTTAAGCTATGGATCAGGAATCTGATCTAAGACGACGCTCGCAGTTTAACATGCGAGGATCACCGCGCTGGCAAAGACTATTTTGATTTCGTCTACCTGCGAAGATGTTGATTACATTTTTAGCTACGAAGATGATGTTCGTTTTGTGATGTTGAATAACAAAGAGCGAGGATCAGCGTTGAAATATAGAATGTGATGCATAGTTTCTTTATGTGCCATTTTTGACCTTAAGATTTTACGATTTTTGAAGATTATTTTCAACAAGACTTATTTTGCGAATGCTGTGCGTTTTATTTCGACGGGATGTAACGTTTCAAGTAAATTATTTTCAGTGAGACTTTTGCTACTTAGCGATCGTTGCGCATTATTTCGTCACTATTTGTTTTGTTTTTTTTTGTCAAGATTTATTATTGTGAATTATTTTCAGCAGACCTACCGTTACTTGGCGATCGCTGTGCAAACGCTGTTATCTTAAATTTTCGTTAATATATTAATGAAAAGAAATCATGAATTAAAAAAAAGATTCTTTATTGATTTTTTTAAAAAGGGATACAATTTAATATTTTATATATTTTGTATTTAAGTAATTTATACTTTGTCATAAAAAGTTAGTTATTATTTTTTTTTATTTGTTTAATTCACGTAAATATAATAATTTTATAGAATTTGATTAGTTTTTAAACCAATGAATTTTCACTCGCTTTTAGTTTTAAAAAAATTAAAACAAAGCCTACATTTAAATGATTTGCTTTTATTTTTGAGGAAATTAAAACAAAGTTTGCGTTCTTTCTTTTTTTCTTTTTTAAAAAAAAATTTAGCTGTTAGTTAAAATGACTAAATTTTTTTAAGTTAAATAAAAAGTTAAGCAATATTTTAACGCTTTTCAATAATTTAACACTAGTACTCTTAAATATAGAATATTTTTTAAAAAATTCCTTCAATATGTGTTCGTTTAATAATTTGTTAGATAGTCAGTATGTATTATTTTTAAGCATTTAAATCTTTAGTATATTTCATTTTCAAAAAGGAAAATAATAATAAATAGATAAATAAATTTACATTTATTTTTACATTAAAACCTTTTGACCATTAGTCAATACAACTTTATTTTAAATAAGTAATTAACAAAAGCCTAACGGTGTTTCAAAAGCACATTTTTTTTTTCAACAAATAATTTAAAAAATGTTTTATTTAAGTGGACATTTCTTTTTTTTTTTTTTTTTAATTTTTAATGTATGTAAAATATTTTGTAACAGTTTTATTATTATTTTTAAAAAATCTAAGTCATTTTTAATTTTAAAAAAAAGTTAAAATAAAGCTTGTGTTTGTTTTTACTTTAAGACAAGTCAATCTTTAAGACAGTCTTAAGTCAATCCATCTTTATTTTAATTCAAAAAATTAAGCAATGCTATTGATGTTATAGAACAATTATTAGTATTTTTTTTTTTTTTGAATTAACATTTTCTTTTGTCTTAGATTTATTTCTTTTATTTATTTTTGATTGATTTAAAGATTTATGATTGATAAATTTCAAGCATATGTTAAATCGCAATGTCTGACTGACGATTTATTACGATATAAAATTTCTTACAACGCCCATGCCTATTTTTACATAAACAGCAATAATTCTCGAGAATTTTTTTTTTTAAATGTTGTTTGATCACTGGGTAGGCGGCCGATTTATTTTCCCGGATATTTGACTATTCGACAAAATCACTATTCATCTTTCCCTATTTTATAATAATAGTAATGTATATATATAAATCCATATTTGCATCCAATTTTCATTACCTTTGATTTATGTGACAAATTATTGTTTTATAATTTCAGACAATACTTAAATTATTAGGAACAAAATTTTTTATGGTCTATTATTTTAGTTCCTTTAGTATCTATATGAGACACAATACTTTTTAATAGAATAAATTCTAATTCCTCAGAGGTGCAGTATTACCCATTAATGTAAGCATACATTTTTTTTATAACTAAAAGCAGACTATTTTATAAATATTTTTATCTCTTTTTATAAATGATGTTTCTGATTTCACTATGTTTTGTTGTTTTTTTCCCTTCATTCACAATAAATTTTTTACTTAATTATTTCATTTCGTTTTCAATTTTTAGATATGGAATTTTTTCATTTTTATTTCAATTGATCATTTCATCCTGCCTTGTCCTGTGTTTCAATATTTATGTTAGCACTTATTTTAACAATCAATTCTGTTTCTCAGTTCTTAATTTTAATTAATAAGTTTTCTTTGTAGTTTATTTATTTCTTTTTTCCTGATTGTTAGGTACTAAATATATTCCGATTTTAGTAATTAAATTTTTTATATTTTGTGATTTTAATAAATCTTTAGTTTATTGTAATTAGGTTTTACTTAGTCTAAAATAATTGTCTTAACTTCAATAAACTTATATTTGTTAGTTTCTTTTTCTCTTGATTTAGTATTAGTCACTCAAAATAATATTTTTATTAATTTAATGAATTTACCTTCTTAATTTATATATTTCTATCTGTTTAGTCAGTTTTTTTCTATTTTTAAAATAGAAAATCTTAAATGTTTAATCTGCATTCTTTGAGTTTTTCTTTTTTTCTTTATATTCTTAAAAGCTTACGTGAGGTGATTAAATGCAATTTAATTTAAATTAAATACAGATTATTTGTATTAAGCATTTCTTTATTTAGTTTTTTTTTTTTTTTTTTTTTTTTTTTTTTTTTTTAAAATTTTTTAAAGGATGACTGATTTTTGAAGAAAAACTATTCCATTTTTTTAATCTATTATTATTAATCTATGATGTTTTATTTGATGATAAATCATCATTATGCCATTTTTAAGGTCCTTAATTTCTAGAAAAAAAGTCCTTAATTTTTTGATAAAAGTGCTTAATTTTTTCTTTCATAAAAAAGTGGGAACCCTGTTATTAAAATGATATTGGGTACATGTTGTATTGATTTTTTAACTTTCACAAATTATTTCTGAATTTTTACGAAATAGATACTTTTAAAATAAAACCTAGATGGAATCTTGCTGATGTTTCTAATTAAATATTTTTTTTGCAGCTATGAGAAACAGGATATTGCATTGAACTGTGGCACCATGCTTAGAGAGTGTATTCATTACGAAGCGTTAGCGAAAATCATACTTTATTCAGATGAATTTTACAATTTCTTTAGATATGTCGAGGTATCTACATTTGATATTGCGTCCGATGCCTTTTCAACATTTAAGGTATGTTCAGTTTCAGTAATTTGTTTCTCGTAACTCATGCCATATTAAGAAAACAGTTAATATCAAATTGTGCCTGATGTATCAAAACTATATGTGTAGCCTAAAAAATTTTACTAGTAAAATCTCCTTTATTTTATTTCTTTAATGTTAGCAGTTATGCGTTCCACGTTTTACCCTGTAGTCATTGATCTGTGAAACAATGCAAATTACCCACTACCGGGGCTCTTTGATTGAAATCCCAATTTAAATTAAATGTTTGTTTTTTTAAACAGAAATTATGGATGTAAAAATGTGCAAAGCATTATTAAAACTTTTTTTTTATTGATTTTAATATTTTAAAAGTTTATCATAATTATTTTGCGCCATTAATATGTTTCAGTTAGCAGAATTGCAGTATCATCTACTTATTTTGTTATATACTATACACTTTATAAGTGGTTTTTTTTTTTTGGTAAAAAAATTTTATTTAATTTTGGAGGGCTTTTTAGAATGCAAAATTTTGTGTTTTGATTATTTTATAAGTTTTCCATAGTTAACAGTGATGCAAGTTTTCATAGTTTATAGTTATATATTTCCATTCCATTTTCAATAATTTGTATCTCGTATTTCCATATAAGTTATATTACTGTAAAATCATTTTTAAGGCAGTAATATAATCTCAAATGTATTCGGATTTATTTAAGAAAATTTTTGTAATAATTATATTAAAAAATTTTAACTAATAGTAAGTCATACCTGCCAACTCTTCCGGATTTTCCGGAAGTTTTATGGATTTTCCTCCTTTTTTCCGTTTTTCCGGGTAAGAGCAAAATCTTACGGATTTGTCCCGATTTTTTGGAAAAATAATAAAAACTCACCAAATTTAGCGCTTACGAGCCTTTTGTGGAGCGATGCTCTAAAATGTGCGCCGAAATTGTGTTGCGGGTTACCCTAGTAAGAAGAATCAACCAAGCTTTCGAAGAATTCGCCAACTCCTCTGCGGGTGTTACTATGACGTCAGTTTATGTAGAAGCGCGCGCATCTTCAGAGGAGTCCGTTGAATATAGGAGGGGACGGAAGGCTCACTCATTGACGCCGGTTACGGGAACGGTCAGTTGTTGTGTCGCTGTTTACTTCCGTTAGTAGCACGCGGTATTGTTAGACTTAACTAGTGTTTTCTTTTTTACGAAAATGAGCAAACGTTATCTTCAATCATTTAAGGAATCATACTGTAGTGATTTTCCTGGAATTTTGCGATCGCGAGGTGGGGATTGTTAGACAAATAAAGGTATGAGGTTCGATCTCATGCATTCAACTTGTGTCGGTGAGGTCATGGTCTGCGGGCATTGGTCAGTTTATTTTCATTTACTGTTGGTCGTTCTTGCGTGGATCATGACGTCACCCGCTATCAGTATTTAAGCTTCTGTTGAAGCAGGTCATTTGTGTATTCTTTCTTTTCGTCACTCTGTTTGTGACAATTTTTTTTTATGTTTTTAAATAAACTTGTTTCTTCAGAAACTTCGTTTTTCTCTTATTTGTTTTATTAACATACAAAGACGATATTCCACGACAATCTCGGATGTCATGGTTATGGGCCAAGTTTTAGGCATAACCGGGATTTATTTTCTATCGTCTTGAATATTGAATTTTCCTTAGCCTGGACTCAGCAAAGTCATTGTCAACTTCAAATGGAGAATCTTTAAGATGGGGGCCGTTCCCACACGCCATTTTTGCAAAGTGAATCGTCAGTAAAATCTCAAGTTGGTTATGGTGTACTTAAAGATGCTGAGGATTCGAAGAAAAAAAAAACAATAGAACATTATCAAAATATGACTCTTCTAAAGAATTTTTCTCCAGTTCCACTTTTGTTCGGAGTATAAGTCTGCACATCCGAATTTGATGGCTACTTGTAAGGATTACGAAGTTTGGTATCTAGTCTAGAACGATATTCCCTTTAAGAATCTTTGAATTGTAACTGTTTCATCATGGAATCGAATTTGCATATAGATTTCCTGAATTCATCAAATTGGAGTACATGGAAAGAAAATATCAAAGAAATCCTCATGGACCGAGGAGTGTGGAGTTTTATCTCCAAAACTGAGCCTGCCCTACCTACAGAAGCAAGTCGAAAAGAAAGTCAAGAATACCTCTGGAGACATGACAAAGCGTACACGTCGATATTTCTTAGTATTGAACCCGAATACCAAAGTCTGATCTCAACGACAACTGATGGTGCTGAAGCCTGGGAAATCCTAAAACAACATTTTGAGCCAACTACGAGAGCGAGAGTTGTTCAACTCCTGAACCAATTCTTCGACCTGAAATACACCCCAGGAGAAGAAGTTGGAATATTTGCAGCGAGATTGAAAAACCTGGTTTCTCAGCTGAAAGAAGCAGGACATCCGGTGGACGACCTATATCAAGGATTCCAACTTATAAGATACTTACCCAAGGACTTTCAAGGTATTGATCAAATTATTTATAGATGGGAGGACACTAAATTTAAATTTAAGAACATTTTAGACAAATTACTTTTGGAGGAAAGTAGACTTAAGCAACTAAATTTTGATTTAAGTAATGTTAGTGATATTGCTTATAATGTTAATTCAAGTTTTAATGAAAAGTTAAGTGTAACTAATAAGTTTAAATCTGGTTCTTCTAATAGTAAGGGAAATTTAGAATCTGCTAATATTAAGTCTAAATTCAAAACTAGTTATGATAAATCTAAGATAGGACCTTGTTATCGTTGTAATAAATATGGTCATTTAATATCCGATTGTAAGCAAAAATTAAAGTATAATTCAAAGAATATAAAGAGTAAATTTAAACAAAATGCAAGTGATAATTCTTACTGTAATGTAACTACAAATGTTTTAGATAATAGTCTTTATATCGTTGAAGCAAATGTTGGCAATGTGTGTCATGAAATTGAGAAAGAAAGTTGGCTTTTTGACACTGCCGCTTCAACACATTTTTGTAATAATTTGGATTTATTCTTTGAATATGAAACTGTAGAAAATGCTTCTATGTCGTTAGCTGTAGGTGACATTGAAAGCCCAATCTTAGGTATTGGAAAAGTGCAATTTTTTAATAAGTTAAATGGTAAAATACACAGAGTAACTTTACAAAATGTCATGTATTCTCCTAAACTTAGAAGAAATCTCATTTCTGGTTCTGTAATAGAGAAAGCTGGAGGTTATTTTGTAGGTGCTAAAAATTGTATTTCTGTGTATAATCGAGTAAATGAGAACATTTTCTATTGTAAAAGAATTAATGGCTTGTATTATTTTAAACCTAATGCTTATACTAAGCCTGATAAAGATTTAATTATTGATTAAAATGTTAGTGACTCGAATGAGCAATTGTTTAATGTATCTGTTCAGATAAATGATCTAGATGTCTGGCATTTAAGATACTGCCACATAAATTGTGATTATATAATTCAAACTAGTAAAAATTCTAGCGTGAAAGGATTACCTAATCTCAATTTTTCAGATAGTAATTGTATAGAATGTAAATTAGCTAAATCTAAAAGAATTTCGTTTAAACCAAATTTAAGTATAAGGTCTAAGAAACCTTTGGAACTTTTACATATGGACGTATGTGGTCCAATGCCTGTCGTTTCACATGGTGGAAGTCGGTACTTTCTTTCTATTACTGACGATTTTTCAAGGAAAGTTACTACTTTTCCCATTAAAAGGAAATCGGATGTTTTTAATAGTTTCATAAGATATCAAAAGCGAGCTGAGAGATTTTTAAACTGTAAAATTGTAAATGTTAGAACTGATAATGGCATGGAATTTTGCCATAAAGAGTTTAGTGATTTTCTTGAAAATGAAGGCATAAAAGCTGAACGTACTAATGCTTATACGCCAGAGCAAAACGGTGTTAGTGAACGCTATAATTTAACTGCCTTAGACAATATTAAAGCAATGTTAAAATCTAGTAAATTAGGAAATGCTTTTTGGGCTGAAGCTTTACTATGCTTTACTTACACTTTTAATAGAGTTTGTCACAAAAACCAAATTAAAACTCCCTTTGAACTGTATAGTGGTAGAAAACCATCAGTCACTCATTTGAAAGTATTTGGTTGTTTAGCATTTGTGGGTCAACCAAAACAGTTACGCAATAAACTTCAAATGAGAGCTAAAGAAGGTATTATGTTAGGATATGCAATGCAAACGAAAGGTTATAGAATTTGGCTTAAAAACGAAAGGAAACTTGTTGAAACAATAAGTGTTCGTTTTGACGAAAATGTAATTGGGGTGGAAGCCGTACTGGGCACCAAACCCATTAAACGTAATTTTGCTAGTTTTGAACCGGAACGTCCCGATTTGGACGAAAGTTCTTCAGATGAAGATACAGGTAGGTCAAGCGTAAAACCCGATTTAATTCCGTGTAAAAACATTTCGTGGATTAGAAAAGCTGTACCCCGTCCAGATAATAGTCGAACTGATATTTATTATAATATTGAAAGGGTAAATATGAGATTAAGATCCTATAACGATGTAGAAAATTACTGCAATAGTAACAAGATAAAGTATGATAGGAATTTATTTGATTTGAGTGGGAAAAATGCTTTTTCTGGTAAAGTTTCAAATTTTCAGGTTAATCATAACATAAAACACGAAGCTAATCATATTGAAATAAAAATTCCTAGAAATTATAAAGACTGTTTAAGATCTCCCCAAGTTAAAAATTGGGAATTAGCCATGTCAGATGAGATAAAAACTATGAGAGAAAGAAAAGTTTGGGATTTGGTTCCAACTCCTAAAAATAAAAGAATTTTGGGAAGCCGTTGGGTTTATACAACTAAAGTAAATGAAAAGGGGGAAATTGTAAGATACAAAGCACGTTTAGTTGCTCAGGGATTTAAACAAATACGAGGTGAAAGTTATGATGAAGTATTTAGTCCTGTGGTTAATTTTGTTCTTGTAAGAATGTTTTTCACAATCTTAGTTTGTATACTAGGGTGGTATCATACCCAATTAGATATTAAGTGTGCTTACCTTTACGCAAATTTGAATAAGGATGTATTTATGTATCAACCTCAAGGTTTTGTTGATTTAAATAAGCAAGACCACGTTTGTCATTTAAAGAAAGCTATTTATGGACTCAAACAAAGTGGTCGAGAGTGGTTTTTTGAATTAGATAATACACTTGAAAATTTAAAGTTTGTAAGATTGAAATGGTGTAATTGTACATATGTATATAAAAATGTAATTCTTATAATTTATGTAGATGATATAATTATTTTTGCTAAAACAAAATATGAAGTAGACAGTGTTATTAAACTTTTAAGTGATAATTTTGATTTAAAAATTTTGGGTAAAACGCGTAAGTTGTTAGGTGTTGAATTTGTTCAAAAAGATGGTGAGATGTTTATACATCAAAAGAGTTACATCCAAAAAGTTTGTAAAATGTTTTCTAGCTTTAAATATCCTTTGTCATCGTTGCCGATTACTAAGGGTAACTTATTATCAAAAGCTGATTGTCCATCTTCTAAAAGCGAAGTGGATGAAATGGCGAAATTGCCGTTTCGGAACATTTTGGGTTGTTTAGCTTATATAGCTAATCGCACAAGACCGGATATTTCCTATGCGGTAAATATATTATCACAATTTCAAGAAAATCCAGGTTTAAAGCACTGGAATACTTTATTAAGATTATTAGGTTATGTTCAAAATACTCAAGATTATTTCTTAAAATTGTCAAATATTGGAGAATTAAATGTTAATTGTTACTGTGACTCAGATTTTGCTGCTAACAGGGATGACAGAATGTCAGTAGGTGGTATAATATTGTTTTTAGATAAAACTCCGATATTCTGGAAAACCTTCAAACAAAGATGTGTGAGTCTATCTACAACGGAATCAGAATACGTGACTTTAACTGACGCTGCCAAAGAGGTAATGTGGATTAAGCGTATAATAGATGAGTGTGGAGAATTAAGTTTAAAAGACATAAATTTAAGTGATTGTATTATATTTAGTGACAATCAATCTGCAATTGATTTTTCTCATTCACCTATTGAAAATAGTCGAACGAAACACATCGACATAAGGTATCATTTTTTAAGAAATTTAATTTATGATAAATTGTTTGCTGTTAAACACGTTAGGAGTAAGTTTAACTTAGCGGACATTTTTACAAAACCTTTAACTAAGTTAGAAGTTGAAAATTTTTGTTCAGAAGTATTTGTGAAAGTTTAATCTTTTGGATGGTTACAGGAATGAAAGAACTTAAGTGTTAGTTTAAGGAAATTAAATATTTCTTTAGTTTATTGAAGATTTTGATAAACTGTATTTTTTTTTGTAAAAGTTGAAGGCATGAGAAGGGGCCGCATGTTAGACAAATAAAGGTATGAGGTTCGATCTCATGCATTCAACTTGTGTCGGTGAGGTCATGGTCTGCGGGCATCGGTCAGTTTATTTTCATTTACTGTTGGTCGTTCTTGCGTGGATCATGACGTCACCCGCTATCAGTATTTAAGCTTCTGTTGAAGCAGGTCATTTGTGTATTCTTTCTTTTCGTCACTCTGTTTGTGACAATTTTTTTTTATGTTTTTATTTAAACTTGTTTCTTCAGAAACTTCGTTTTTCTCTTATTTGTTTTATTAACATACAAAGACGATATTCCACGACAATCTCGGATGTCAGGGATAAATACGCATATTGTAGCGTTTGCTCCTGCAACTTTATAATTTGTCACGGCGGAAAAAATGATATTAATGAGCACCTGAAATCCAAAACGCACGTTAAAAATGCTAAATGTGCATCTGGAAATTCAACAATTAATAATTTTTTCGAAAAAACAAGCGCCGATGATGAGGTGATTAGAGCGGAGTGTCTGTTCACCAGCTTTCTCATTGAGCATAATATACCATTGACAGCTGCCGATCATGCCGGAGCATTATTTAAAAAAATGTCTCCAAAGTCCGAAATAGCAAAAAAATATTCATGCGGGCGAACAAAAACTGCTGCTATTGTAAGTGAGCTGTCTAAAAGTTTCAAAGAAGAAGTTGTTTGCAGTCTTCAGAAGTCTGTCTTTTCTCTAGCAATTGATGGAAGTAATGACAATATGGATAATAAGCTTTATCCTATTGTTGTGACTTACAACGTTGCTGAATCATCAAAAATTCAATCCAGGATTTTGTCCTTAGTGGAACTAAGTCTTGATTCTACTGGGAGAAATATTTCCAGCCTTATTTTGGATGAACTGGAGCATTTGAATATACCTCTGACAAACTGCATAGCATTTGGGTCAGATAATGCTGCAGTAATGTTAGGAAAAAAGAATGGTGTGATTTCTTTTCTCAAGAAAAGCACGAGAATTTAGTTATAATGGGATGTTTGTGCCATTTAATTAATTTGGCTGCAGAAAAAGCAGCTGCAATATTGCCCATTGATGTTGACCAAACTTTAGTGGACATATTTTACTATCTAGAAAAAAGTTGTAAGAGGAAAGAAAAATTGAAGTTATTTCAAAGTCTTCACAGTAAAGAAGTGAGGAAGATATTGAAGCACGTCTGCTCTCGATGGTTGTCCTTGGGGAGATCTCTGTCCAGAGTGATAGATCAATGGGATGCATTATTGGCATATTTTCACGAGGAAGTGAAATCAAAGACTTTAACGTCTTCATCTTTGGCTTTATTTAAAATCCCAAAAATGAGTGAAAAGGTGCTAAAGGTAGAAAGCCAAAAAAGACATTCAGAAAAAGAGGAAGGCGCTTCTAAAAAGAAGCTCAAAACAAATGAAGGAACCTCTAAAAACCTGAAAATGAACAAGTTTACTCCCAAAACTTCTGTCAGCAGAGAAGAAAAAAATTTTCATTTTTTATCTTCAGATCTAAACAAAGCTTATTGCTTATTTTTATTGAGTGTAATAGCGGATTTTGAAAAGCTCAATACTATATTACAGTCATCTTCACCATTGATACATGTTTTGAATAATATGTTAACAGATTTCTTAAAGAACTTATTTCTGAAATTCCTTAAACCTGCTGTTATTAAAGGGCAAGCCCTTTTAGAAATCCAATATCATATTGAAGCTAATCAATTGTTGGATTCAGAATTGTTTGTTGGCTTCAAAACGGTAGAACTAGTTAAAAAGTTGAATGAAAAAGAAAATTTTATTTATCAGTAAGGAATTATTATGCTACCTCGTGTGATTATATCACCAAGAAATTTCCCATTAATAACGACATTTTGATCAATGCTCTCAAGTTGCAGACTTAAAAAATGTTGAAACCTCATCATTTGAAAAAGTCACATATTTTGTTTAAAAGTTTCCTTGTCTTTTGATGATTAAAGAAGGAGAAACCAAAGAAGATGCATGGGACTGTCTCCAAAAACAGTTCACTGCATTGCAGATTGAAGATTCTTCCAACTTTAAAGGCAGCACCATAGATATGCAATTAAATAACCTGAGTACTGTTACTGACTACAGCGGGCAACTTAAGTTTGACCGAATATCAAGAGTGTTGTTGGGAATCACTTGCATACCCCATAGCAATGCGGAGTGCAAAAGAATATTTAGTGTTGTAAAGAAAAATAAAACACAGTTTAGGTCATCTATGTCGACAAAAACTCTCGAAAATATTCTAACAATGAAGTGTCACAAACAAACAAATTGTTTTGATAATAAGTTTATTGCTGATATTTTGAAAAAGGCTTCTTCAACGTGCCACTTCATCAATAGTCAAAATTTAGATTAAATCCATGACATAAAAGCTTATTTTGTCATTTGTACCAATTATTATAACAAGGTTTTCTTTCTTTTTTTTGGATTATCTTACTTAACCAAGTTATGTCTTACATCTGTTTTTCATGTTTACCCTTATTTTTAAAGTTTAGTATTGAAATTTTTTTTAAATTTCATACATTGCTATATAATTTTATTGTAATACTTTTAACTTAATTAACCTTTTCTTAAATTATTAAAGCAATTAGTTCTTTAATTTTAGTATAGTGTCCATGATATCAATAATATATATATTAAAAAGTAAGTTTTAATTAACTCCCTGATGGATGCAACTTGTTGTAGTTATTCATGCTTAATTAAAATGTTTTGAAGCGTTCTTGGGAGTGTGAATTTTTTCCTTAATTTTAAAAATATGGTTGGAGTCCAGTGTTAACCTATTATTTATAAATCATTTTTCTTATATGGATTACATATTTTTTCCATTATGGTAATTTCTGAAAGTAACTATATTAACTTAATCATTACTTTATAAACATATTCAAAATTCTATTTTATTGATTTTTTTATTGAGTTCTCTATATATGTATAACAAAATGGAAATTAATTATTGCATATAGAAAAAGTTATTGGAAGTATGTCTTGTGAAGTTCACACAATATATTGTGTGAAGCAGTTCTTAAGGTTGTATAATAAATATAAATTCTTGCTTTTGAAATCTTGCTAGCTCCATCATTCACCTCTTCATAGATTCATATACACTTATGGTGTGATATTAGATGTACAATTCTTTAAAATGTTTGCTATACAAAACTGATTTTAGTATTGTAAATTAGATATTCTCACTCTCAGATTGAAAAACCGAGTTTTTGATTATCATTTCTCAAATTTTGCGTTCAAAGTTATACCGTATAAAATCTTCTGGATTTTTTTCCCTGGAGGTTGGCAGGTATGGTAAGTTGTAATTGTTTAAAGCATCCATAAAAAAAAAATGACTTAAATCAAATTTAGGGTTTTTATTTTTTAAAAAAAATCAAGAATGTTACCCATAATCCTCTTAATGACACTGTTTTGCTTTATGATTTCTGGCTCGTTTAATTTTATCTAATTATGTTGTTCTTGCTTTGAGAAAATCATAGCACATCACTTGACCCTTACTTAACGCAAAGCTCTGTTCTTGTCAGTGCACATGCTTTAAATGTTTGAAAGTAGAACCCATTTGCTCTGTTTAAGTGACATTATTTGGTTCCATTGCTTGGTATCTCCTCTTCAGCAGTTCTGCCATCATAATTTTTTTTTTTTTTTTTCCTTTTAAAACATAAAAGAGGGATGGGTGTGTATTTTCTATTTTCGTTTTTTAAGTTGTTTTTTTTTTCATTGGGTGTTTTTAAAATTTATTTTCCCTTTTCAAAAATGAGATCTTTTTTTCTTTTCCATGTTGATTTTCGCCACAAATTATGCAAAAAGACATTGTTTACATTGTATGAACATTCTCAAATTTCAGTCTTATTTATATAAAACTGAAGAATGACCTTAGAGTAGAAGGGGCTTCAAAACTTTTTTTTTGTAACCACTTGCTTTAGGAAAAAGAGTTAAAATGGAAGTAAATGAAAACTGATTTTGTGTATAAAGAATAGGATGATTGTTAAGTGTTTTTTTTTTATTTTTTATTATAAGATAATTGTTTCTGTATTTTTATTTACAGTATTTAAACTAATTAAGGGATTGGATAAATTACAATTTGACCCATTTTTATTTATAATTATTTAATATTTTTTATACCAAAATTAAGTTTCTAATAGTAATTTTAAATACAAAAAGAGTTTTATGTTAAGATAATTCAAGAATATAATTGATGGAACAGTTGTAATTTTATATATATATATATATATATATATATATATATATATATATATATATATATATATATATATATATATATATATATATATATATATATGTTAATTTAAAATCGCTTCTTATTTATAATAGCTAATAATTTTCCTTAGGCCAAAACTTTGGGGTTTTGACACTTCTCAAAAACTATGTCAAAAGGTTTTCTTTTTTGACACGATAGTTAAAACCATCAATTGCCAAAATTTGCCAACCCTGCCTAACTATACTTTTTTAAAGTGCTTAAAAATATTTTATTAGTGCTTAAAAGGTGCTTTTTTTATTGAAAAATTTGGCTACGTACCTTGAGAGGGATAGTGTATGTATTTGTATATTTTAAACATGATACAGTTTTTGCAACCCATGACTTAAATGTTGTGTTTTTTAAAAGTCGTTCCAAAAGAAAAAGAAATTTGACCAGTGGCATTATTAGAACAAATGAGTCACCATTGGGTAACCAGTGATTGCAATATTGGGATCACAATTTAGTTTTTAATTATATTCTTCTTCTTTTTTTTTAAATATTCTGTTTAAAATTATGTTAATTAATTCTATAGTTATGAAATGAAATCTATATTTGGCAGGAGTTGTTAACAAGACATAAAGTCTTGTGTTCTGAGTTCCTTGAAATGAATTATGACAGAGTTTTCAGCCACTATCAGCACTTACTGAATTCAGAAAACTATGTCACCAAAAGGCAATCTCTCAAAGTAAGTCTTATTTCATTATTTAAGTCTTAAAACATCGGCAATCGTACAAGAAATTGCGTCTAAAAAAGAAATGAGTGTGGCAGAGGCTTTACGTTCCAGCCCTTTTACCGTTTCTGTGGATAGTAGTAATGACAATGATTTCAAACTGTATCCCATTGTTGTACATTATTTACATCCAATGGATTCTTCCAAGGCTAAAGTTGACTGTGTGTAACTATCACTGTCAGTTTTAGTAGGGCATTTTACTGGTGTGAATATTGGTAATCTAGTTTTAACTAGCTTGAAATCACTTCACCTACCAATTGAAAATTGCATCACCTTAAGTTGTGACAATGCTCCTGTAATGGTGGGGCAGAAATCTGGTGTTTTTTCTGTATTACAAAAAGCAAATTAATACAAATAAAGCCTTGCTGGTTTGCTATTGTCACTTATTGAACATAGTTGCAGAAAGAGGCTCTTGCCTTTTAAGATCTTGAAAAAAGTTCTAAAAGAAAAGGCAGAGAATTTCAAAAGCTTCATTATACAGAGATAAAGAAAATCTTCAAGCATCGAGATGGTTATCTATAGGCCTTGCTCCTGTAATAGAACAACCATTGATGAGTTTTTTTTAAAGAGGATTGCTCCAAGAAAAACCTCATCTTTATCTTTGTATAAGATTCCAAAAAAGTGATAATGTTAAAAGTAGTGATTCTTCAAGCTGCATCTCTACTGAATCTGGTTCTAAGAAAAGAAAAATTGACGAGGCGTATGCATTCGGAAAAGTTTCATCATCGATTCTTACTCGAGAGGAGAGACTTTTTTATTTTTTTTCTAATGATTTAAACAAGGCCTTTTGTTTATTTCTATCAGATGTTGTTTCTTTGTTTGATAATGTTAATACGTTTTTACAATCTGATGTACCTCAGATTCATGTGCTGAGGTCTGTTCTTTTAAATTTAATGAAGGACTTTCTTGTCAGATTTGTAAAACCAAATATTTTACAAGAATGTCAAACATATTTGGACATTGATTACAACAATCCCCTTAATCAGAAAAGAAAATGAAGATTTTATTGTTGGTAATTATGCTTCAGATATTGTAGAAAATCTTCCAGCTTCTGAAAAGGAGAAGTTTTTCAAATCTGTTAGGAAATACTTCTGTGCTGTATGCGAATATATGAAATTAAAATTTCCTTTCAAAAATGAAATTTTGTGCTATGCAAGTGTTGCAGATCTTCAAAAGATTCAGGATGCTTCTTTTGCTGACATTAAATATTTTATTCAAAAATTTCCTGTGATGTTAGCAAACACTGGTGAAGAGAAACATGTAATAATGAATAAATTGCAGCAAGAACTGTGCCAATTGCAAAGAGTTTCAAAACAGTGAAAGAACTGAAGAATGAAATAGGCCAATATAAATATAAAAACATTTCTAAATTTATGTTATCTTTCTCACATTCAAATGCAAAATGTGAACGTGTGTTGAGTCCAGTTAAACAAACAAGAACACAGTTTAGGTCATCTCTTAGTGATGAGATGCGAGAGAAAATATTACAAGCTGATTATATTCGTAAAAATCAAAATTGCTACAATGTACCATTTGATGAAAAAATTTTTAAAGAAAGCCAAATCGTGCACATATCAAACTTTGAAAAATAATTAAAATTTATGTCCCTAAGTGTTCTTAATTGTCTTTAAATCTTTAAATTTAATTGTGTTCAGGAAGAAAAAAATACGTTGAAATTTTACAGCTTTTAATATCTTCCTTTTTTTGAAAAACCAATGTTGGCAGCTATGCTATTCAAAATTATGAATAATAATACATAACATTTCAAGGTAATTTAATGTGAAATCATAATTGGAAAGTATACTATAAAACTCCCTATGTGTAAAATATTTAATATCTTTTGCAACAATTATCATGAAATTTATATTTTTCTGTAAAATACATTGGATTTTTTTCTTATCTGGGCAGCTGTGTTATAGAAACGGTGTTTGATTTGTATTTTGCAGCTTCTAGGAGAGTTGTTGTTAGACAGGCATAATTTTACGATTATGACTCGATATATTAGTTCCCCTGATAATTTAAAACTCATGATGAATATGTTAAAAGAAAGGAGTAGGAATATACAATTTGAAGCTTTCCACGTCTTTAAGGTGAGTGTCAACCATTTTATGTTTCTATTCTGTTTTACTGTATGCATATGAGTTGATTTTTTTTTTTTTTTTTTAATCAAGTTTGTTAATCACTGTTTAAATAACTGATTCTTTTTAAAAAAGAAATTCATTGATTTAAAAAATTTACAATATTTTGAAGTTGTTTAAAAAAAATTTTATTATAACAGTTATAAAATTTATTTGATTTGTGCAATTATCGCATATAAATACTAAATAAATTAATACAAGTTACAAAAACCCATTTTTCTGCTTGTAATTTATAGTCGGTCCCTCAAACAAAGTCGCATAATATAAACACTTCTGAGGTTATAAAATGTTTCTCTAGTTATTTCTTAAAAAATATGAAAGAATGCATTTTTAAAAAGGGTTTCCATTATTTTGTCCGACCTCTGTACATATATGAGTTAAAAATATCGAGAAAACATAGATAATAATAAAGATTAATGAAAAGAAAACAAAAAAAATTATTGAAATAAAATATTTATTAAAAAAAAAAAATTAAAAAGTCGTACAACAAAGAAAAGATATAATCTCTTCATCTGCTCACACGATTATATCTGCAAAAAGAAGTGCTTTCTAACATTGTATCAATATAGGCAAAGCAAAATATGATATATATCAATACAATCGTGTGAGGAACACTCAAAAAAATTGGAAACAAAAATAGAACACATTAAGTAAAAAAAATATATACGAAATAAAACATATGAAGCAAAAAAAAAACAGAAAATACAAAACAAAATCTATAAAGGGAGCAGTGAATTCAAATGAACTTATAAATATTCGAATCTTTCAGGAATGTTGTTTAAAGAATGTTTTTTTTTTTTTTGTTGTTATGTTTTATTTCGAATGTTAAGGTATTACTGACGAAGAGATTATATCTTTTCATTATTTTGTTTTCTCTCTTTTCATTAATCTTTATTATTTTCTATGTTTTCTCTATATTATTAAATTATTTTATGAGTTCTATATACTGGCAGCTTATGCGTAGTAAATAAAACTTGCCTAATTTTCTTCGTTTTTCTTTTTTTTCTTATTATCAATTTTTTTAATTGCAATTTTTTTTAAAGAATTTTAAGTAACTTTAGATAGCATAAATTTAATTTCTAAGAATGGAAATGTTTTTTAAAAAAAAGTGCATAAACTTTAACCTAACAAAATAGGAAAGGATTCAGATTAATCTATATTTGTTTTGTGCAATGTCTTTTGTTTAAACGATCGTTTTATGCCCCATCAAATGGCCCTTTTTTTTATGTTAATATACAGGGTTGGCATTTCACTGGAAGAAATGAAAAATAACAATTATAATTGTTTAGCTCTAAGTATTAATAAGATAGTTTTAAGTGAAACATAAGTTAAATCATATATAGTACCAGTAATTTTATATAATTTTATGTAGGTTTTTATATAGTTTTAAATAGTATTATATTCATACTTAACAGTATTTGATTATAAAAATAGTTTTACTGTTTGTAATTTCAATATGGGATTCATGTAGTGGTGTATATGGCTAATTTGTGGAGTATTACTTTAATTATATTAATAAAATTTTATTATGACATTTTAGAAGTTCTTTGTACAATTATGAAATTGTGACACAGAAGTAATAAATGTGAAATTATTTTGCTATTGAACAATTTAACTTTATATCATTTTAAATTGGAAATGATTTTTCTCTCTGGAAAAAAAATTTCACTTTATGTCTGACAATATCTGATCTCCAATTCTCTTAAGTTTTTTTGTTTGTTTGTTTAGAGATGAAGTTAGGCACAAATCAGCAGGGTTTGGGTTTTGGGCGTCCTAAACTAGTTTTGAACAGGACACATGGGTTTTACTGTCTTAAATTGTCCAAAATCTTGACTATTTGTAAAAGGTAAAAATTTTCTATGTGTAGCCATTGTACACATAATAATTATATTAATAAATGCTTGATACTTTTTATACAATTTACTTAAACTTTTTAAAGGAAAATAGTATAATAGGAAAAGAACTTTTGAAGCTCCATAGTTCATTGAACAACAAGAGTGAATATCTTATCCCTTAAATACGAATAAATGTACTTTTAATACTGATAAATAAAAAAAATTTAAAAAATACAGTCGAACCCCGCCCGCTATAGCGAACCTGGGATATAGCGAACACTCGGATGTAGTGAACTTTTTTAGCGGTCCCGTCCGTACTCCTATTTAAATAATGTTATTTTTAACGCTTATAGTGAACAGCTTAGAACTTGGAAACTCGGTTATAGTGGACTCAAATTTCATTTCTTTAAATATCTTTTTCCGTCCTCCATCTTTAAACTTTTAGGTGTTGGGACTGAAAATGAATGCATTCCTATAAAATGTGACATATTTCACTCCTTTATGCTTATCACTTTTAATAAATGAGAAGCAGATCATTTATCTTATATTCCTCCCTCCCTGACAAGCCTCGCTTTGTCTCTTTTCCCCAAGCTTGCTCTACAACTAGTTAATTTGGCCACCTGCTGAATTTTTTGGATTTTCTTATCTGTTCAAACCATATTCTTTACAAATCACCCCTCAACAATCAAGAAGGGAAACAATTTAACTCATTCTACAGCTTCTCTCTTCTTATTCTTACATTATCTGTTTGAGGCAAGATTTTTATTTGTAAAGCAGTGAAAATGGCAAATTCTTTAAAGAGAAAAGCGTTTTCCATAGAGGACAAAGTTAAAATTACAAAGCGTATTGAAGATGGACAGACTATTTATATTATATAGATATTTTTTTCTACAGAAAATGTAGATCAAAAAATCTTGTATTCTTTGCACATTGTAGGTAAGAAAATTGATGAACTCTATATAAAATCAAATTGTGTTCAATCAAAAATCAAAATTTTTTTTTAATAAAAAGTGAAATTAAAACTAATATTTAGAGACGTAAGTACTTTTTTCATCAATTTTTGCTTTATTATCTGTTAATTAGTTAGTATTTTTTAAATAACTTATGTAAAATTGCAAACCCAATTTTCAATCATTCAACTGTCTTATGAAAAAAGTATTCTTCAAAAAATTTGGATATAGTGAACCATCGGTTATAGTGGACACATTACTGAGTCCACAGACGGTTCACTATAGCGGGGTTCGACTCGACTGTAATAATGATCTTTTTAATTAAACAAAAACTTGTCTTCCTTTTCTTTCTTGTTCAAAAATTAACATTTTATTTTTCACACTATTTTTTTTAAGACTGTGACATAATTTGAGTTAAAAGTTTGTGGACAATTTAAACTGTGGATTCTGTTCTATACCTTGCCAACTCTGCAAATAAGTAAGATTTCTAGAGAGAGAAATAAATTTTTCTACAGCATTATATAAATAGATATTTTTTTAAAAACAAGACAAGAGCAGTCTAAATTGCAAAAACTCTTGAACAAGTTAAAGTTCTAAACCATAACTTGAGTTCATAAAGGAGAATTATCCTTTCAACAAGTAAAATTTCAATTCTTTAATTTCATTTCTGCAGTTTACAGAGCTGCCTGTGTGCTATTTTTTACTACAAGTTTAATAGACAATAATTCTTAAACTAACTAGAACTCTAGTTTTATGTATGCCTTGAACATTTTTTATACTCCTTTCTAATTTCAATTCAAGTTCACTAAGTCTTATTATCTTTGCATAGCAAAACAAAATGTAACATTCGGGTTGAGCAAGTAAAACAACAGCGGTGGCTCTTATGTTTTTTCTTCCCAAATTTAACATTTTTTTCAATTCCTACTATTGGTTCACACTCTCTCTATATCTTGTTCAAATTTTTAATCGTTAACAAAATACTTTTTATTTATCCATTCAAGTTCAAATACATTTTCTTTAAACTTGTGGAGGACACTTGATGCTAAAACAGTTTATTCAAATATTAATTCATTCATTAAATGTAATGAATTAATTTTAGTTTTATATGGGAAAACTAATTGTAATTATTTAATAAAAAGTAACTAAAATAAAATTTTTCTTTGTTGACCTAAGTAGGAATTGACTTTATAATTTTTTTTATATTGCTTGTTTTCTGTATGTCTGTAATTTGTTTACAATCCCATCCATACCATCTTTATGCACAGACACACCCGGGCAACACCCAAGGACCCCAGGCACTCCCTTGAGAATCTTACTTTTTATAAATTGTATATAAAAAAAAGCAAAGAATAAACAACATTACATTAAAAAAAAATTAAAATAAATATATTCTATTGTATACAGTGTGCATTTTTTTTCCTCTAAAAATAGTAATTGAATATGATGCAAACATCAATAATTCGAATCGGGGTTGGGATTTCGGACATCCTAAGCTGGTTTTAGACAGGGCATTTAGGTTTTACTGTCTTAAAGTGTCCAAAACCTTGAACATTGGTAAAAGGTAAAAATTCTATAGGTGTAACCATTGTACACATAATAATCACATAAATTATTAAATATTTGATACTTTTTATACAATTTGCTTTAACTTGTTAAAGGAAAGTAATATAATAAGTTTTGAAGCTCCATAATTTATTGAACAACAAAAGTAAATACCTTATCCCTTAAATATGCTTTTAGTACTGATTAATTATGTTTTTGCATGAGGATAAATAATGCAATATTAAAAATAATAATAAACTTTTTTAATAAAACCGAAAGCTGCCTTCATTTTGTTTCTTGTTCAGAAAGTAACATTTAATTTTTGCAATATTTTTGAAAAAAATTGTGACTTAATTTGAGTGGTTTTGAACAGGATGGTTTAAACTATGGATTAATCCCTTCTGTCCTCCCTGATTTGAATGGTTAAACTTAAAAAAGGCAATCTATTTTTCTGTTTTCCAATGAAAATTTTATATATTTGGGTGTCTTAATTAACTGTTCAGTTTGACAAAATAATTCTTACCTTGTGAATATTTTGTAATTTGTTATACCTTTATCTTTATTTAATTTAATTATTTTCACTAACTTCTATGGTTTTTGAAAATTATTCTATTAATTGAGGATTACAACTGGTTAGCAAGTTCAATTTTAAACATTATGGCATGTTATGGGGGTTGAAAACATTTTTATGCCCAGGGGCCCTGCCTGCTATTACATATCTGCCAAGTATCCTGTATTTTATGACTATCTCCCATTTACCTGTATATTCTCAAATTTCTCCGTATTTGTAGAAGGAATTAAAAAAAATAATAGTGGGTGATAAAATATCCACTGATAACTCAGGGGATAGAGGGTTCGCCTTCCAATAAGGTAAACCCAGGTTCAAATCCAAGCGAAGACTGGTCGGTACGCACTCAGGATCCAATTTGCACCGACCACAGTGCTGACGTGAAATATCCTCAGTGTTAGATGTATCATGGGTTTGACTCCTTGTCGTCAGGTTCACTGTGGAAAGTTTTTGAGGTTTTCCTCTCCACAAAGGCAGATTTCTCCCAATACTTGATCCAGGAGTTCCCTTGTCTTCTGGATTAAGTTCAAAATTACAAGGCTAAGGAGTTGAACATCAGTAGTCGTAAACCCAAAATTGGATCGGTTTGTAAAATCTCCGTTATTTTATTTCTCCAATGTTGGCAAGTATACTATTTAGATGCCCCTGATTCCCATTGTTTTTGTTTTTTTTTTATAACTGTAGTTGAACAGCCAACCCAATTTTATGGGTTTACGACTACTAATATTCAACTCTGCAGCCTTGTCATTTTGAACCCAATTCAGAAGACAAGGGAACTCCTGGATCAAGTATTGGGAGAAATCTGCTTTTGTGGAGGACTTTTTGATGGAAGCTAACCTGCATTTGCAGGTTAGCTTCCATGGTCCGTGCATTCATGGAGAGGAAGACCACAAGAACCTCCAACGGTTAGCCTGACAGCAAGGGGTCTCTAACCCATGATCCGTTAACCACTGAGGATATTTCACGTCAGCACTGTGGTCGAAGCAAGCCGGATGTGGAATTCGTATCGACTGGGATTCGAATCCGATTCGTCTAATTGGAAGACGAACGCTCTATCCCCTGAGCCATCGCGGCTCTGATACTCATTGTTTGTTAATATAAATATTTTTTGGAGCTTTATTTAGAAATAATTTTCTAGAATTATAAAAAATTTAAAAAAATCTTCTCTTGCAGGTATTCGTGGCCAATCCTAACAAGCCGAAGCCCGTGTTAGACATTCTGCTGAGAAATAAGGATAAACTAGTAGACTTTTTATCGAACTTTCACACGGATCGCTCTGATGACGAACAGTTTAATGATGAGAAAGCCTATTTAATCAAACAAATAAAAGAGCTTAAACCAGATGATTAGCAATATGTTCTGTATAATAAAAAAGGAAGGGGTGAGAGACAGTAGAAGCTCTTGCTTGAGGAATGCTTAGAAAGCATTGTCTTCAGTGGCTAGAGTTATGTTCAGTTTTATTAAAATTGTGATTTTCAGGACCCAGACATACATGGTGATGATAACTCTTAAAAATTGGAATTTCAAATGTCATAGGAAATAACACATTCTTTTGCAAACAGTCACTTTGCAGTGTGCCAATTAATTGGAAAAGTCTACAGTATTTTTCTAATCAGCCTGAATAAAGATATTGTAGCCAGCCTACACACCTTTTGCAGAGATGATTGAGCTCTGGAAGAAAGTAGGATTATCGTATTTTTTGCCAACTCCGATCTGGAAGTTTCCAGAAATCATCGATCACATTTGTCAGGGTTGCCACTTCATGGGGAAAACCTGGAAAACACAGAGAATTAAAAAATCACCAAAAATAACAGAATTTCAGTTTTTCTTTTCAAACTGGGAAAATACAGGAGATTTCGTTTCTTATTTCCGCCTTTTAAAAAAATGGTGTCCACTAAAAGTGCCATCTATTTCATATTTAAGGATATTTCAGCTATACAAAACTATTTACTATAGCCTTATTTGTTTTAAATATGTTCAGCTGTACCTTTTCCCTCTAAGTTTCTCAGGTAATTAAATATAGTATAGTTAGTACAATATAACTCACACAAAAGCACAGTGATAGTGTGTTTCCTCTTAATATATTGTGTATAATATCTACAGGGAATTTTTTCCCCCCAGAATAGATATTTATGTATAAAAATTCTTGTACTAGAATTTATACTTGGCACCTCTTTCATTTGTTAAAAAAAAATTTCTGGTAGAATAATAAATGTGATTGGATATAAAAGTCAACTTATACATAATTATTCATTTAAATTATGCTGCGTATAATTTATTTGGAATTTCATGTTTTGATAATATCAATAATTTAAATTTATAAAGACAATATTTTTTTGAAATGCGTCATTAATGATTTTACTCAAGAAATTTTCAGGATTTTTTGAGTTCGGCTCACAATTATCCCTGCTTTAGGCTAATTTAGTTAGAAAATACATTATTCGTTGTTGCGTGGGTCTGATTTATTTCGAGACGGTTTTTAATTAACCTAGATAAGTAAAACTTATTTTTAATACCCTTATTAAAGGTTTATTGCAAAAGCCAAGGTTGAATTCAGTCTTTGGCACCGTTTCTAACTGGCTTTAAGGTATATAGACTGATTTTAATAAGTAAAAAATATTAGGTAGATGTTATAAGACTTTTTCAATTGGCAAGGCATGCTGCAAAGTGTTGATAAAGTTGGACTTTTCAAGTATGATATATAGGGTTCTTAAAGGTTAAAAAATCATAATTATGAACTTGTCTTCAAATATATCCTATTTAAAACTAAAAACTTCAAGAATATACTTTCAAAAAATTTTACTTTAAATATAGGATGAGTTAAAAAAATAATTAAGTAAAAATTAAAAATCTGGTCCTTGTTAATTTTCTTCCTTCCTTTCTTTCTTTCTTTTTTTTTTTTTTTTTTTTTTTTTTTTTTTTTTTTTTTAAGGCAAAGAAAAAGAAACTCATAGTTACTAGAATACATGCAATCTGTGCATTTGTCATATATGCATATATGCACCAAGTTGTTATTCACATTTGTAGTTTATTTAGAATTTTTTGTTTTTGCAATGAAAAATAACAACTTTTAGTTTTTGAGCTATGTTCGTTGCTGTGTTTTAAATTATCTCTAATTTCATAGAAAAATTACATAAAAGACTCTATTTTTTGTACATTGCATCGCTTTAAGTGTAAAACTGTAGAACTATTCTCTTAAATGTGAAACTATGTTTGGTTATATGCATTTTTGTTTTTTATTATTTTATAGAATAATGTAATCCTGACTTGTGTTCCCTTCTCGAATAGTTATTGTAGCCACTTAAAAGAGAAAGAAAGAAAATATATTTTTTAAACATTGATTATGTTATAAAATATGCTTATAATTTACAGCCAACTCATTTATGTTATGAACTCATATTTTTTTTCTCTTGTTGTAAATGTTGCTTTGAAAACAGTAAATAATCTATCTTATGTGTTATTTGTTTTGATTTGCGTAACAAGCTCTTTGTTTTTAAATTTCAGTTATATTATTTAGTTTAATAGAAAAGTTCTAGCATCAAAATGCGAAAGGTGGTTTATTCGGAAGTTTAAACAGTTGGCATGGTGCCTAGTGTTTTTAAAAAGTGCATAAAGGTGCCTATTTTCGTTTTTTAAAAGCCCTTAAAGGTGCTTTATTCATTGGGTGGTTTTAAAAAAGTGCTTATTTTTCCCTTTTTGAAAATGAGATTTTTTTTTTTCTTTACCGTGTCGATTTCCGCCACGCATTATGCAAAAGCGTGCTTTTGACATAGTTCACCGTTGTCACAATTCATTTAACTGCTAACTATTTCGGCTTTCCGTCGATCCATGACGTATAAAAGCGCCATTCATTTTACATGTTTGATGAATTACTTGCGAGGGTGCGTCTACTGAGCAGGGTGCGCCCTGAGCACTTTACGGTAGAACAGTTTAACGAGGACCAATACCGCGCCACCCTCGGTCCCTACGCAGACTAATCAAAGTAGTTCTTTCAGAAGGAGGTGTACAGTCCGCAAAAAAAACGAATCACCCTGAATAATTTTCGTTCTAATGATCGAATTTTCACGAACTAATTGTCAATCTTAATGGTTCCTGGGGGTGACCTCAAATATGCTAATTAATTAGTGCTAACTATTAATTAAGTTACGAAATCAGACACAAAAACGTACTTTCTCTGAATAAACATTTTTTTTTTTTTTTTTACATATTTGGATTTTTAACCTTCAAAATATAGGGGGTAGCAGCAATCTGGGAAATATTGTCCCCATCGTTTGCTCAGAAGAGCGATCCTAAGCTCGTACCCCTTAATGTTAATTTCACTTTTTACGTTTTTAGTCATATTTTTAAAACTAATAAAGCAAATCAAAGAAAATTGCACCCACTCGTAAAACTCATACACCCAAAGATAATTTCATGAAAAAAATAATTTTTTATAATTATTTTTTATTATTTAATTAAATTGAGGATGAAAAAATTTTGAATTATAAGGTATGAATTTTTTTATACCATATTAATCTACATATTTTTCAATTGAAAAATCTAAAGTTTCAACTGTTTTATTTATTAGAAGCTGAGAAAAATTAATTATTTTTAAAAAAGTAATTTGGCGACAATAAAGAAATAATTAAATGAGGCGATTATTATTAAAATGTGATAAACTTGCTAGGAACTTGACCTGGGGCACATAGGGTAAAATGTTCATATTTTTTTCGCTAATAATCGTTTGCTAATCTTTTTATTTCTTTCAAACTATAAAATGTTTCTTTTTTAATTTATTTGCAGTTTAGTAAAGAAATTTGAATACAACTTTTTGAATAAAAAACACTTTAGTTTTATAAAAGCGTGCTTCTAATAGAATATGATTATACACCAGATTGTGCTTATTTAATGTAATTATTTTTTATTTTGTTTTTCAATAACTGATACAATTTCAATAATATACATACATATGCATAGATTTGGAATAATATATTTATAAATTTCTTGAATATATATTTTATAATTATTAATACAAATGCGTAGTCAACATTTTTAAGCATCTTAAAACTTCTCTACATCTTATATATCACCTTAATCTTAAAATAAAATTGTAAATTACCTGTCTGCGCATGTTTTGCAGAATTATTTTTCTAACTTTTTAATTAAATCAATTTCTTATTTTTTATGCTCAAAATCTTATTTTTTATGCTACCATGTATATTATTTTTCCATTAATATACTAATCAGGTGTTTTAGTACTTTAATTTAAGTTTTCCTTTAAAATAAAATTACTTTTTAAGTAATTGTTAAGTTTTAATTAAAAGAAAACTTAGAATTATTGCCAGCTAGCTGAGAATTAAATCTTGTTAAGAAATTAAAAATATTCAACTGATCAATATCATTCGATGCAGAACACCTGACTATTTACTAATCATACTACTGTTTTCGAAAAATGAAGATAAATTATTAATTTTCCTTTTTTTATTGTTTGTTATTTATTTGAGTAATGAAAAGTAAATACGTATGTGAGCACAGCAAAAACATATGACAGATTGTTTTGTTTTTTAAATGAACAAAAACTATGGACATAAAGTTTTATTTTGACGTTCAAAGTTATTCTTGCCCGCTAACTTAAAGAAAGTTACCCTTTTCTTTTAAAAAGTTGAAAATATCAGCTTAAAAAGTTGTTTTTATTATTACTCAACTTATGCACAGTTAAAAAAAATATTGCTATATCAGGAAAATGTTTGATATGCCTTGTTTCGTTAAACAACTACTAAAATAAAAAATTTTAAAAAGATTCGAAAAACGTGCTATTTTTAGAATCATCAACTCAAAATTTTTTATTTTTCTAACTTTAGGATTTTTTTTACTTACATAACCTATAATAATAGTCTTAATACACATTTTGAAGAAATAATGAATGCAAATTTGGATCTAATATTTCGTAATAAGGAAACAGGAATATTAAAAATTCATTGATAATTGTTTCATTGCACCGAAGTAGTTAATTCTTTTCGAAACAATCGGCCTTGCAACTATTTAACTTTGACTCTTTGAAATAGGGGTCATTTCATGCTTGTCATTCGACTTTAAAATTTCAGATATAAAATGCAAAAATTACAAGAATGTGTAAGCTGGCTTTAATTAATAATAAAAAACTGACATAATCGTCAGCAAAAGAAGTTAACTCATGAAAAGAATGTCAGAGTTAAAAACTGTAACAAGTGTTACTCTTGTTTAATTTGGGGTATTAATTTTATTTTATTTTAATTTTTTTAATAAACTAACGAAATGAGTATGTAAATAATATCCATTCGTTTTACTAGAAACCAAGTTTACTTAGTATCATTCGGAAATCATTTGAAGTGCAAATTCTTGAGCTCAGGTGAAGGGTAGTAGGATATATATTTCATGCATGATCAGTAATTTCAAGAGTGAACTCTTATATTAGAAGGCAGCTAACTTCTTTAAAAATTCTAATTCGGAAAAATACTTGTTATTTTACAAATGTTATAAAGCATGTGTATTTTTTAAATGGTTATTTATATAATTTTCACATTGGCCATTAGTTTTCCGTTGATGAAGCAAAAACGAAGACTAAATCATTATGAATTATTATCTTTTAACATTTTTTTTTAATTCTCTAACCTTGCTATTTAAACCCTATGATCCGCTGTAATATGTTTTTATTTGAGTCAAAATATTGGCATTTTTTATATTTTTTACAATTTACATACATCAACATACTTAAAGAAATTAACATTTTTAAAAATTTGAACTCATTTTTTCAAAGAGCGAATCTCCAACCATACTTCGGCGAATCATAAAAAAATAATTTAGCACAATTTCTGAGTTAGTTTATCCTCTAAATACTCCTCCCCCCTCAATTTAAAATTCGATGATAAAATTGATTAGTTTTTGTAAAAAGAGACTGTTACAAAGCAACTGAAATAAAAGAACTGATAGGAAAGAATACATAAAAGTTTGCTATACTACACTAAATAAATTATTTATATTAAATAATCAAAATATAAATTTACAAAATATTTATTTGTTTTATATAATTTTTACATTTAAAAATGAGAAACTTTATGGCATGCAGCTAATTCATGCTTTACAATATTTGCAATGTTCAAATTGCTTAAAAGTTATCCTATAGGAAAGAATTCATACATTTTGATTCTATTTATAGTTTTCTATTAAATAAGCCACAGATTATTTAACCAAAGAATGTCACTGACTTATTGATCAAAAAGTTAAATTATTAATTTAACTCAGTAAAACTTAAAAGAGTTATCTACCACATATGCATTAGGTTTCAGATAATTTCTTTTATTAAGCATTTTTACCTTATATAAAGCGGTGGGTTGAATAGTTCCTACCAACAGCATTAATTTTCAAATATTGTTGCTAAGCTATTTTTTCATCTATAATTTCTGCGACCATCTTCTAATAATTTCAGAAAATAAAAAAATATCAATGAAAGGATTTGTTTGCATAAATGCTGGAAATACTTAAGGGTCTCATTATTTTCTAAAATTCAACAATGAAAACTAGTAAAATTCTAATTAAAATTAGCAAATCTCTAAATAATCTACAACTACAAAATACAACGATAAACTCTAAGTAAAATTGACTCCAACATGAACTCCATGAATTTTAATTTTTTCAAAGATTTGAAACTCTTTTTTTTTTATTTTATTTTTTTTAAATTTGATCTTTCATTTAAAAAGTCAAGAATCTAGTCCTTAGTAAATTAAGAACACTGTGGTATCAGTATCGATCGTAATTATAAAGTTATCATTAAATTTTTGAAATTAAATATTGAATGTTGTGGTGAATATAAACATAATAAAATACATCTTTTTAGTTTCGCCCCTACATTTTTAACTTCTTAAGGACCTTACTAACTCTACTTAAAATGACGCTATCATATCAGATATCGGTAGTGATGGTGAGAATAGTAAAATAAGTTTTTAAATAAAGGAATAAAACAAAGAAACTTTAGTAACCATACTTGGTGATAAATAAGTAACTGATCGCAATCGAAGAGCTTAGGGAAAAAACATGTTTGCAAAAGTCAGTTTCGGAATTAATACATAAGGATGCTATTTGCAAATCCTACTTATTTAAGAAAAACATGCAACCTAAATATTTGTCAGAATGAAATGGACCTTTAACAATAAAATAAAAATGCAAGTAAAATTCACTCTTATACTATTATATATATATATATATGTGGAGTTTCAACGCCTTAGTGTAATAGCTGCGAACATTACATCATCCAACATCATGTAATACTTTAAGATAGTTGCATCATCCTCTTTGTCATTGAGAGGCGCCAGCGAGACCTGACGAGGAAGTCCCGATGGGAAACTCCCGAATCTCTCTCAACTTAATCCATAGAACATTTTAATTTCTTATTCACATGCGATTCGGAGACCACTGCGTGAAGGCAGCCCTCCCGTATCATGTCACTCACTGTTAAATATCTATTTCCTTTTATTTCTATTAAATGTTAAGTTTCAATGTTATATCATCGTCGTTATTTTACCCTTATGCTGCACAAACCTCTACAGATTTATGTGGGCTTGCGTCCGAGATTTGAATATCGAGCCATAAATTTTTGAACTTTGAAATCCCGAGTAGGGGATGTGGAAAAAATTTCTGAACTGAACTTTGAAATCCCGAGTAGGGGATAAACCTATGATCTAAATAACTTTTGAAATCCCGCGAAGGGGATAATCATCGAATTGTGCAGCTAAGGAAAAAAAAGTGAAATTCTACGCTCGTGTAGGAGCAGAAACTGAAATTAACATTCACTCGAATTTCGTTTTAAATTCCGTCTTGAATCTGCCGAGTAGGGCAGTTGGAATCCATACATTTTCCGAAAAGTGCAGCGAAATATCAGCGAATGGAGAAAAGCAGCAGCAGAAACCTGTGAACATTCCGAAATCACCAAAAACTGAACCCGTCGAGAAGGGCAGTCAACTTTTCCGTGAAGTGCGAGAAAACTTTCCTGAAACTTTCGAATCATCCTGAAAGATCCTGAAACTTTCTGAAATCTGAATCACCTGGATATATCACCGAAATAATTGGATTATTCTCTGCAAATCAGAAGGGCAGTAGTGATCAAGAGCGGAGAAGTGCAGTTGTGAAATCATTGGATACGAAAGGGATATGAATCTGGTTTGAATCAACGAAACATTGGATTACCATTGGACACGGAGTTTCTTCAATCAAGGTAGGAAATTTTCAATTTTAAAAATGTATAAAAATTCAAAGAAAGAAGACCTAGTAAAAGTATTAGAGGAAATAGGAGGCATCGCAGACAGCAGCGATAATATCGTTAAATTAAAAGAAAAAATTGAATGTACCGAAATATTTCAAAATGATTCAGAATTTGTCAAAAATTTAATAACTAACACCGTGGAAGAAAGAGTACAAACAGCGGACAGGGAACTTAAACAAAGCGAAATTCAAGTAGAGTTAGAAAAATTAAAATTAGAAAGACTCGAGAAAGAAATGCTTTTATTAGAGGCGAAAAACAAAGCATTTGAAACTAATCCTCCCAAAACAATAAATGATACACGCGAAACAAACATTGAGAATCTAATTCATAGTATTAAAACTCTGTCTCTTCCAGTTCCATCGAAACCAGAAAATTTTAATCAATTTTTTTCATCGTTGGAAAGAGCTTTTGCTACGAGAAACTTAAATGAGGGCTTAAAGCCGAAATCTTAATCAATATACTAGGTGAAAAAGCAAACAGTGTCTTAGTAAGATTTTCTCTTCCCTCGTAACCGGGTAGATATATCAATGTATTGAAATTAATACACATCATCTAAAATATGATCTAATATGACGACGAGCTTCGGCTGCTTAATTTTTATTGATTGAAATGATGAAATGCAGCACATAACATGACATATATAAACTAAAACGTATAACAGAAGTATATCTTTTAGAACATAACGGCACGGTAACAAAGTCCCGCTCCTCACGAGAGTCCAACCTCTACTCTGTCCCTCTAGTGTCGCTCTCCTCCCCCTTCCTCACTCTTCTCCCAGTTTTTTTTTCGCTTTGGATCTTTACACGTCCCTTCAAAGAAAGCACATTCGTCGCCTTAGCGACAATGCTGCTCCACATCCTGCAAAAGATATAAACAAAAACAAAGCAAAATGGGAAAACAAACACAAATTACACAGGCAGAGGAGCTCTTAGGTATGTAGCTCCCAAAATAGATGCTTCATTAAAATACAAACGATACAATCAGTTACTAAAATATTATATATGAAACTTATAACAATAACATAAATCTATACACGCAAAATACGGACGTACTACATACACCAACATTTACTTTGTCATTGCTATTCTAGATAAAGCATCGGCATTTCTATGGCAAGAGCCTCTACGATATGTGAGGGTCATATTGTATCTCTGCAATGCCAAAGCCCATCTTGAAAGTTTAGCATCATGAGGCACACTGCTTGTAAGATAACTCAGAGGGTTATGATCTGACACGATTTGTACTTGCGCGCCAAAAATCCATGTGTCATATTTCTTTAATGCCTCCAAAACACAAAATGCCTCTCTTTCTATTGTAGACCTCCTTGCTTTACAAGGAGTTAATTTTTTACTGAAAAAGGCAATCGGCATTTCTTTGCCATTATCTGCTGTCTGAGCTAAGCAAGCTCCTATAGCTGTCGCTGAGGCGTCAGTATATAACTGCAATGGTTTATCTAAATTAGGCGTATGTAAAGAGGGCATCTTTATCAGTTCACGCTTGAGTTGCTGGAAGGATTGCTCTGATTTATCATCCCATGGAATATTCGTGGGAATACTTTTCTTTGTTAAATTTGTTAAAGGCAACACTTTTTCGGAGAAATTGGGTATATAGTCTCTATAATACGATGCCAGTCCTAACAGACTTCGGACCTCATTTTTGGTAGATGGTCTCGCTATACTATGAATCACTTCCACTTTCTCAGGATCCGGAGTATGTTTTCCCGAACCTATAATGTGTCCTAGAAACTTCACGTGACGTCTGCCAAAGTCACATTTCTTTAGGTTTATCGTTAAGCCAGCTCCTCTTAAAGTGAGCAAAACTTGACTGATATGAAAGATATGATCAGTCCAGGATTCCGAAAATATGGCTACATCGTCGATGTACGAGCGACAGTAATTTTTATATCGAGCCAGTACTTTGTCCATTGACTTCTGGAACGTGCTTCCAGCATTTTTTAAACCAAAAGGCATTACCTTCCATTGGTAGTGTCCCGAATGGGTGACAAAAGCGGTGAAAGTCTTATCTTCATTTCTCATCGGGATCTGCCAGTAACCTTTTGTAAGGTCAAGTACTGTTATGAAATTGGCTTTTTCAATTTCAAACAAGAGTTCTTTAGCTATTTTCATGGGATACGCGTCCGGGATAGTGAAGCTATTCAAGAGTCTGCAGTCGACACATAGCCTGACGCTACCGTCTTTTTTCGCCACACATACTACGGGATGAGCCCATTCGCTCTCGCTTGGTTCAATAAGATCCCAGTCCAAGAGCTCCTTCACTTGTCGATCAACCTCATCTTGCAATCGGATGGGAACTCGATAAGGTCTAAATTTCTTGGGAGAACAGTCTGCTGTGACTCGAATAGCGTGACCGCCCACTTTAGCATGTCCAGGTTTGGTATTAAATACATCCATAAATCTTTTTAAAACTTTTGACAAGTCTCTCCTTTGTTCAGCCGTCAAATCTTTTTGTCCCTTATCTAGTTTATCAATATCTCCAATTGATACATTAAGTTTATCAGCAGAAGCATAATGCAAATCCCCAAAGTCATCGTCTTGTTCGAATACAAGACCAACATAATTTACTCGGGTAACGTACGGCCGCAGTTTGTTGATATGTATCTCGCGAATGCTTCCATCTTCCATTTCGACCTTAGCCGAATGGGGTCTAGTCATTTGAATTAGTGTGGCGGGTCCTCTCCAAGTATTAAGAAGTTTATGTGACGATGATGGTATCAACACGAGGACTTTATCCCCAACCTTGAATGATTTTTCTTTTGAACGAAGATTGTATTGAGAAACATAAGTATCTTGGGACACTTTCGAGTTTTCTGATGCTAATTCATGAGCGTTTTTGAGTTTATTTATTAGATCTTGTAAATAAGTCTCTACAGGTTTCGATGCATTAGTTGGAATTGTTTCTCTACCTGTCCACAAATCTTTCAACAGAGCCAAAGGTCCAGGAGGTAACCTTCCATAAACTAATTGAAATGGGGAAATACCGGTAGTGCTATGGGGAACTTCACGGTAGGCAAATAATAAATATGGCAGATGTAAGTCCCATTCTCTACCATGTTGTTGTATATTTTTGTTCAGCATATCCTTGAGGGTTCTATTCCACCTTTCAACAGCACCCATGCTTTCTGGATGACCAGGCGTTGAAAATCGCGGCGAAACCCCGATGACATCTAAAAACACCTTTGTTAACTTCGATGTAAAGTTGGTTCCTTGATCTGAACATATCACTCTCGGGAACCCGGTTTGCACAAAAATTTTCATTAGGGCATTGCACGTTTTTTTCGCGCTTATCTCCTTCACTGGGATAGCCTCAGCCCACCTTGTGCACAAATCAATTGCACAAATGACGTATTTGTGTCCTCTACGTGATGGTGGTTCTAGAGGACCAATACAGTTCACGCTCCAAATTTCGAACGGTGCTTCCGGTCTTGCAATCGGCTGGATTGGGATTCTATCTCGATAGGTGATCGGTCTTCGTAACTGACATGTCTCACAACTCTCACAAAACGCCTTGACATCATGTGTTATGGTAGGCCAATAAAATGAATACTTGATGCGTTGTTTCGTTTTACGCTCACCTAGGTGACCAGCAAGTGGTATTTCGTGGGCCATTTTTAACACTTCTTGTCTTTTGCTCAATGGAAGTACAACCTGGTCTACCTTTTCACCGAACATCGTCTCGGAATGCACCAATATTCCATTTTGAATTTTGTAAGACTTTTCATTGTCTTTGGCCCAGATCCACACATTTCTCAAATCTGCATCTTCCTTTTGTAGCCTTATGAGTTCAGCTCGATTTTCGTTTCCCCCTTCCATTCCGTTTATGGTGACACCATTTATCATAGAAATATTACTCATTGATTTTTCCGATGACTGCACCTCAGGCTCATTTGGTCTTTCGGAACTTTGTTTCGAATTAACCTCGGCAATCGCTACTTTATGAATCTGTACATTATTTTTTAGTGCATCGTAAGCTTTTATGCTGAGCAACAAATCGTTGACAAGCTTTTTCGATACTGCGCATGAGATAGTAACATTCCCATGCAACTCATCATCCAATTTCATTGAAAAATTCCTTAGAGGTGTCATTTCACTTTCCCCAAAAGCAGATGAAATTTCAATCACTCCTTCTCCGTCGGAATGTATATCTCTAACAAGTCCTTCTCGCACCACTGAAATCTGAGCACCTGAATCTATAATCCCTGTAAGAGTCTGGTCACCACACTTAATGCGTACCATTTGAAGCTTATCTATTTCGAAACAGTCTTTTGCTTGTTTTGACACTGGTGCTGTAATTCTGGCTGTCAGAACTGAAGATTCGACTTCATTTTCAGTCGTGGATGATAACACTAGATTGCCTTGAGCCATTGAACCATGTCTTTTATTATCATTCTTCGGGCATGTTTTGGAATAATGTCCTTCTGCTCCACACGAATAACAAGTTGGCTTGAATGATCGCCTTGGACCTTCGTACCTTGAAGTTTTTGGGGGTTGTAGTTTCTGATGATTACTTGAATTCTGAGGAAATCTATTCCTAAATGGTCGCTCCATAAGTGGTGTATGAGGACGGCTCTTGTCAGGTGGTTTCTCTTTCGAAGCTCGTTTATGCGTATTTCGAATACTTTCGTATTCATCGAGCCTATCTGCTAACTTCGCTGGTGATATCAACTTTGCCCATTCATCAAGGAAATGTTCGCGCACTTCATGCGGCACTCTTCTTTTGAGTTGATCCGTGATCATCAAATTCTTTAGAGCATCAAAGTCGGACACGCTAAGTCCATCGATCCACTCCTGAAAATAATTGGTTAATTCATATGTGAAATCCCTCCAAGATTTATCAGGACTACGCTGATGTAGAACAAACTTTTTCCGGAAACTTTCTGCGTTCATCTTGAACCTCTTTAATAAAGCTGCTTTAATGTAATTATAGTCTTCGAAACTTTCCTCGGATTCCCTGGCAATCATTTGCACTATTTCGGACGGCAATACAGTCAATAACACAGACACCCAATCTTTGGCCTCCACTTTCGTTCGCTTCGCTTGTCTTTCAAATAGAGATAGGTACAAGACTATGTCATCTTGATTTAATTTAAATTTTGGCATCAACCGAATTAATTCATGACTGAATGGGCTATTATTTTCAACTGAGTTTGATACTGTAGCTCCTTTTGACTGAGCCTCAAGTTCAAGTGTTCTTAACTCGAATTCCATTCGTTTCTCTTCTGCTTCTACTTCTCTCTTTCTTTCTTCAACTTCTAATTCTCTTTTCTTTTCTTCAGCTTCTAATTCTCTTTTCCTTTCTTTTTCCTCTTCCATTCTAGTATTGATAATAGTTTCTAATAAATTTTTCACAAAGCCTTCTTCATATGCTTTACTTGCCACTATCATAGATTTTAAATCTATTATTTTCATATTGAGGTCTATGCTTTCTCCTAACTCTTCTGCCAAACATCGTAAATCATCTTTTCTGCCCTTGCCAAGGAACGCCATGATGCTTCCTTATTTGGTTTAAACCTAACCTCTAAATTTATTAAAATGTTTTTTTTTTCTTTTCTTTTAAAACTTAAAATTAGAATTTGAAATCTTAGACAGTAAAATTGTCAATTTACTACAATTTCAAATTAAATAACTTTCAGAGTATTTCAACTATTAAAACGAAACCTAAATGTTAATTACTCTTACAACCCCAACAATGTCTCTAAAAATATTTCAGCAATGCTGTTTCATATTACATAAAATGTAATAATTAAACGTACTTGTACCCTTTAATTATACGTTTATATTAAAAAAAAAATGTGCTCATAACAAAATCAATACAAATATGATATACATGTTCAAAACATTAGTGCAATTATAAACTGTGATATGAATTATCACACTCATATAAATTTCTTTAACCATCAAGAACATATTCTACGTTTATGATATTAAAATTAAAACAATATAATCTGGAAATCCAGTTTTGAAAACCAACTCTTATCTTATATTTTAATTTCCGTTACACTATAAATATAAGTTGAGGGAAGAAAAGAAAAAAAACACAAACAACATATATATATATTTTTTATACAATTCGTTTACCACATCAATACCAAACAATTGCAATTAAAATGATAATATTTTATACAATCCGCAAGAAATATAAAGAAAATCGTTTTAAACCTATTCCTTTTTATTGATTTAATTTATTGAATGTATACACATTGAATCCTCATTTTCCCCCTTTCTCTCTTTTTATTGTTTTGTTTACTTTGAACAAAGACAAAAGGTCTGCAGAAAGAATAACGTACACTTTCTCAATTACAAGAAAAAAAAAATCTGACGCCAGCATAAATAAAACAAAGCAGGGAAAAAAAATCGTTTCCTGAACTATTCTTTCCGATCTTGAAACCGGAAGTGAAACTGATGATCATTCGCTTTGAATATTTATGAAGCTGACGATTACTATTTAATTTATTATTCGTTTTTCGGCAAAATGGTATTTATACTTAATACCATTATTAAGTAAAATTTTTCTATTACAAGATGAACTCTTTTTTTTTTTTTTTTTTTTTTTTTTTATTATATAAAAAAATTATATAAACATCTATAAGCATTCACAGTAAAAGGATATAGTATACAGGAAAATTCTCTACTAACATAACACTTCTTATTGAGTAAGAAGAAAAAAAAACTCTAAATTTTAAGTTCTACTTGAACACTTTAGTTCTGACAATAATATAACATGAATAATTTTTTATTATTACTTTTTTCCTTTTCCTTTCTTATTTCGGAGGAAATATTCATATAAATAGAACGCACTTCACAATATTATCTCCTTTTTTTTGTGATAAACATTTGCACATATAGGCAATACTTTAATTTACACAATTTTGGAAAATCAATTTCTTTTTCAAAGTACTGACGTACTAACCGAAACAACGGAACCATTCCTATAGACACTGACGTGTCGAATTTTCAAAACAGGATTGTTTTCAGCACTGGCGTGCGTAAGAATTTGCAATTGACACTGTCGTGTCTTCTTTTCCAAAATTGTTTTTCATTAAATACTTAGGGAGCATACATTTACATAAGAAAATGAGCTCTTACCTGCATCGTGCCAGCTGCGCCAGTAAGATTTTCTCTTCCCTCGTAACCGGGTAGATATATCAATGTATTGAAATTAATACACATCATCTAAAAATATGACGACGAGCTTCGGCTGCTTAATTTTTATTGATTGAAATGATGAAATGCAGCACATAACATGACATATATAAACTAAAACGTATAACAGAAGTATATCTTTTAGAACATAACGGCACGGTAACAAAGTCCCGCTCCTCACGAGAGTCCAACCTCTACTCTGTCCCTCTAGTGTCGCTCTCCTCCCCCTTCCTCACTCTTCTCCCAGTTTTTACTGATACATGACTCTTGTATCAGAAACGAACTGTCAGTGTTGATTAATAATTACAAACCAAACAAAATTAAAGACACAAAGTTAAACATGAAAATTATTTTAAAAGATGAAATACCAGTTTGTCAAAGAGCTAGACGTTTATCTTTTTCTGAGAAACAAAAAGTAAATGATCAAATATCTGAATGGTTAAAAACAGATATAATTAGAGAGAGTTGTTCTGATTATTGTTCCCCAATAGTTCTTTGCAACAAGAAAGATAATAGTCTAAGATTATGCATAGATTATCGGAAATTAAATTCAAAAACAATTAAGGATAGATACCCCTTACCTCTAATTGAAGATGTGTTAGATCAATTACAGGGTTCTAAAATTTGTAGCAAAATTGATCTCCGAAATGGGTTTTTCCATATAGACGTAGACGAGGATAGTAAAAAGTATACCTCATTTGTGACACCTGATGGGCAATATGAGTTTAATAAAGTGCCATTTGGGTTGTGTAATAGCCCTAGTACATTCCAGAGGTACATAAACTATGTGTTCCGTGATCTTCTTAGAGAAGGTGTTGTTGTCATCTTCATGGATGATATTTTTATACCCGCAGAAAGTGAAATAGACGCACTGAACAGGTTAACGAGAGTGTTATAAACTGCATCCGAATATGGACTAGAACTTAATTTAAAGAAATGCCAATTCTTGATGTCTAAAATTAACTTTTTGGGTTATATTATTGAGAACAGTACCATTAAACCCTCTTCCGAAAAAACATTAGCTGTTCGAAATTTTCCTGTACCTAAATCTACTAAACAGGTGCAGAGTTTTCTTGGATTAACCGGATATTTTAGGAAGTTTATTCTTAACTATGCTTTAATTGCAAAACCATTAAGTAATTTACTTCGGGATAACAGTGTATTTTATTTTGGCCCAGAACAAAAAACAGCATTTCAAACTTTAAAACAAAAACTTTCTGAAAATCCAGTGCTACACATTTTTAAACAAGGAGCAAAGCTTGAATTGCATACCGATGCAAGTAAATTTGGATATGGTGCTATTCTTTTTCAGCAATCTGATGATAACAAATTACACCCAATACACTATATGAGTAAAAAAACGACTCCTCAAGAGGAGAATTATTCAAGTTATGAACTTGAAGTATTGGCTATAATTGAGGCTTTGAAAAAATTTCGAAATTATTTGGTGGGAAATAAATTTAAACTTGTAACAGACTGTTCAGCTTTCCAAAAGACTATGAGAAAAAAATAATTAACTCCTAAAATTGCTAGGTGGGCTTTATTTTTGGAAGACTTTGACTATGAAATTGTACATCGCCAAGATAAACAAATGAAACATGTTGATTGTTTAAGTAGATATCCTATTATGCATATTACTTGTGACGAATTAACCTCTAAAATTGTTACTAACCAGATAAATGACGAATATATTAACTCTATTAAACAACTTTTGGAAAATAAATCAATTGACGATTTTGTGTTAAAAAATAATGTTTTATATAAACTTGAGAATGATAATTATTTACTAGTGGTCCCACAACAAATGCAAACTGACATTATCAAATCTACACATGCTAATGGTCATTTTGGTATAGGTAAAACTCTTGATGTACTTAAACAAAACTATTATTTTCCAGATATGAAGAGGTGTGTTGAAAATGTTATAAATAATTGTGTTGAGTGTATATTAGTAAATAGGAAGGCAGGAAAAAAAGAAGGGTTTTTGAACCCGATTCCTAAAAATAATATTCCCTTAGATACTTACCACATCGATTTCATTGGTCCTATGCCTTCAACTAATAAGAATTATAAACATATTTTCACCGTAGTAGATGCGTTTACCAAGTTTGTTTGGTTCTACCCAACTAAATCAACGTCAAGTCAAGATGCAATTGATAAGTTAAAAACTCAACAGATAACTTTTGGAAATCCTTCACGAATAATTACTGACAGAGGTACAACGTTTACTTCAACAGATTTTGAGACTTATTGCCAAGATGAAGGTATCGAACATGTGAAAATAACAACAGGCATTCCTCGTGGTAACGGACAAGTGGAAATAATGCATAAGATCCTTATACCGATACTAGCAAAACTTGCGATCGAAGATCCTACTAAGTGTTACAAATTTGTTCCAGCAGTACAGCGTACCATTAATTCTACAGTTTCTCGGAGCACTCAGAAGACACCCTTTCAACTTTTAACCGGAGTGAAAATTAAAACAAAAGAGGACTTACTAATTCTGCAAATGTTGGAGGAAGAGCACATAGAATCATTTATCCAAGATAGAGAGGACATTCGAGAAGAAGCCAAAAAGAATATTTTGAAGATACAAGAAGAGAACCGCAGACAATACAATAAAAGAAGGAAAGAAGCCAATGAATATCGAAAAGGAGACTTAGTCGCAATACAGAGAACTCAGTTTGGATCTGATCTCAAATTAAGACCAAAGTTCTTCGGTCCATACAAAATCACAAAAGTGAAGAAGAATGACCGATACGATGTGCTGAAAGTGGGGAATCATGATGGACCAATAAACACTTCATCTTCAGCTGACCACATGAAACCGTGGCCAGTAAATTAAAAAAATGTTTTTATATTTTTATACTTTGCTTTCTCGTTTTTTTTTTTTTTCTTTTTTTTCAGGTAACTGTGTCTGAAAGCTGATGTAAAATGAGGACATTTAAACGTCAGGATCGCCGAATTATGTGGAGTTTCAACGCCTTAGTGTAATAGCTGCGAACATTACATCATCCAACATCATGTAATACTTTAAGATAGTTGCATCATCCTCTTTGTCATTGAGAGGCGCCAGCGAGACCTGACGGGGAAGTCCTGATGGGAAACTCCCGAATCTCTCTGAACTTAATCCATAGAACATTTTAATTTCTTATTCACATGCGATTCAGAGACCACTGCGTGAAGGCAGCCCTCCCGTATCATGTCACTCACTGTTAAATATCTATTTCCTTTTATTTCTATTAAATGTTAAGTTTCAATGTTATATCATCGTCGTTATTTTACCCTTATGCTGCACAAACCCCTACATATATATATATATATATATAGCAAAATAAAAAAACACGAAGAAAATTAAGAAAAACAATAGGTTTTATTTATTGCGCATAAGCTGCAAGTAAATAGAACTCATAAAATAAAATCAAAAAGTAGAGAAAACAAGGAAAAATTACAGAACAATTAAAGAAGGGGGAAAGAAATAATAATAAAAAAAGCAAAAAACAGGAAGAAGAAAAACATCCGAAAAAAAGGACAAAAATTTTAAAAAATCCGAAAAATAAAAGATATAATTTTTTCATGAGCTCACACGATTACATCCACAGAAAAGAGTGCTTTCTAATATTGTATCAATATAGCCAAAGCAAAATATATCACAATACAATAGTGTGAGGAGCACTCAAAAATTTTATAAAGAAATTACAACAAATAAAATAGAACACAATAAGTAAAAATATATCACGTAAACACAGAAAATAAAATATAAAGAAAAAACAGAATAAAACATGAAATGAAATCAAAAAAGCGAGCAGCGAATTCAAATGAACTTACATGAACGGGAAATTTTTCAAAAATGATTTAAGATATTTTCGTAACAAGATAGCCAGCCAGATTGCAAAAAAGTGAAAACAAAAGCGGAAATTGAGATAAAAGCGTAACTAGAGGATTTTTGTATTAAAGTGCGTTCTTACTGCATTACTGAAGTGCGTTTGATTTGTTAGTTACCAAGGATGGGCCCGAAATGGATGTGCGCAAGGTAATATTATACTGGATAATTTAAAGTAGTTGACAATTAATAATTACAAAAAATAAATATTTATTTAAGAAAAAAATATATAAAATAGAAACATGAATTGCCTGTTTTGCACATAATTTTAGTCACGGATTTGCCCGAAATTTATTTGCACATGGAAAAATTATATAAATTAACAAAGAAATTATTTTAGCCATGGATCTACCCGAAATGGATTTGCACTTGAGAAAATTATATAAATTAATAAAGATATTTATTTAGTAAATAATTTTAGCCACGAATTTGCCCGAAATGGATTTGCACATGGAAAATTATAAAATTAACAAAGACATTTTTAGTGAATAATTTTAGCCACGGATTTGCCCGAAATGGATTTGCACATGGAAAAATTAAATAGATTAACAATGAAATTTTTTAGTAAATAATTTAGGCTATGGATTTGCACATGGAAAAATTATATAAATTAATAAAGAACATTTTTAGCAAATATATCTACAATAATATACGATTAACTCAATGATTTTATATAGAATTTTATTACTTTAGTTGGGTATCCATTGTTTTTTTGTTTGTTTTTTTTTGTTATCAAATTTTGAAAGAGTTTATCTATTTGTTTTTGGGATAAATAAATATTACTACATATTCTTTTAATTCTATTCAATTCATTAAAAGTGGTATTTAAATATATGTTCCTAGAAACATTAGAATTCCAAGTAATTACTTTATTTCTTCTTTCTCTCTTTTCTGTGGATATAATCGTGGATGAGCTGATGAAAAGATTATATCTTTTATTTTCCGGATTTTTTAAAATTTTTGTCCTTTTTTCGGTTTTTTTTTTTTCTTCCGGTTTTTTGCTATTTTTATTATTATTTTTTCCCCTTCTTTTATTGTTCTGTAATTTTCCCTTGTTTTCTCTACTTTTTGAACTTATATATAATATATATATATATATATATATAGCATAACAAAAAACACGAAGAAAATTAAGAAAAACAGCAAGTTTTATTTATTGCGCGTAAGCTGCAAGTAAATAGAACTCATAAAATAAGTTCAAAATGTAGATAAAACAATGAAAAAAAAGGGCAAAATAATAAAAAAATAAAAATAACAAAAACCGGGAGGGAAAAAAATTTTTTTTTACAAAAATCTGGAAAATAAAAGATATAATCTTTTCATCAGCCCACACGATTATATCCGCAAAAAAGAGTGCTTTCTAATATTACGGATATGATCGTGTGGGCTGATGAAAAGATTTTATCATATAATTTCCGGATTTTTAAAAAAAAATTTTTGTCCTGTTTTCTCCCGGTTTTTTGTTATTTTTATTTTTTAATTATTTTTCTTTCCCCTCCCCTTTTTTTTTTCATTGTTCTGCAATTTTCCCTTGTTTATTGATTATATATATTTCATTTATATATATATTTCAATTTTATCGAAAAGAAATACCGTGAACTTTATAAAACCTTCTGATTGCGCATCAGAATCATGCCCCAAATTTTATGCAGGATCTCTTTTTTCTATTCCTTACCTGAAAGACTTGAACTGAGGTGTAAAAGTAATTACCCCTACAACTCTTTATAAATCAAAAATTTATAATAACTTAAGTAAATTTGGTTTAAGTACAATTCTTTTAATCAAATAACATCTTTAAAAAAAAATAAACGTTCAAATTTTGAATTATTGGAAAATCAAAAATAATTTCATTTTCATTTTCTTCATTTTAAATTCAAATTTTACTTTCAAAGTATTGAAACGAATACTATTTTCTATGCCCAGAAAGCAGATCCAAAAATTCTCTTCTTGGTTGCCACGCAATATTATGACGTCTCGTAGTTCATTCAGTTTCTTTATGGTTGTTTTAAATTGTTTCCCTTTATATGGCGAGGTAATTTGGCAATTTTTAAACTTTCGCCATATATATAAATCTTTATTGCGACCCAATTTACAACCCAAATTTTTCGAAATTTTGTCTATTTCAAGGGTCAGGATTCCAAATATGTAAAATATATATATATATATATATATATGTTTATTCAGAGAAAATACGTTTTTGTGTATGATTTCGTAACTCACTTAATAGTTATCACTAGAGCCCGGATCTTGATGATCTAAAAAATCTCAATTAATGCCCTTAAAAAGTGCAAAAAATGCCCTTTAAAAGTGCAAAAATGCCTTTAAAATGCGAAAATTGCGCTAAAAACGCCTTATGACATGACTTAAATAAAGTAAAAATATTGAACTAAAACAATTTTTACTCTTTAAATTTATTATGTGTCATTTAAAAAAATATAAAGCAATGCAATACTTGTTCTACGTTCATTAAAGTTTGAAAAATATGTTTTATATCCTAAAATAACAAAAAAAAGGAAAATATATTGACTCTAAAACATTTCAATTTTGTATAGAAACTTTAATGAATATAACAACTTCCATCTCATAATATTACTAAATATCAGAATTACATTGGATTATTAATTTTTTTTTAATATTTTGAAATGTAAACGAGCGTTTCTTGTCTGAAAGTTAATTTTTATACCTGTAGAAGCTTCTTTCAACGTCTACTGATGTTATTGGTGCGTACTTGAAAAAGACGGTCTCACTGACAATTCTTCAATTTGAAAAGATGTTGCTTCACCTGTTAATATCCTAGAGATTTTCTTCATTGTTTGGAAGCCAGTGTAATAATGAAAAATGATAAAAAATAATAAAAATTGGAAAAAATTAACAAAAAAGTTAAAAAATGCTTTAAAATGCAAAATATGCCCCAAAATTTAAAGAAAAATGCCCTATAAATCTAAAAAAATGCTCTAAAGGACAAAAAATGTCCAAAAATGCAAATGTCATCAAAATCCGGGCCTTAGTTATCACTAATTAGTTAACATATTTGAGGTCACCCCCAGGAACCATTAAGATTAACATTTAGTTCATGAAAATCCGATCATTAGAACGAAAGTTATTCAGGGTGATATTTTTTTTTTTGTTTTTTTTTTTTTTGCAGTAGGTACAGTCAGCAAAAAAAAAAAAGATATCACCCTGAATAATTTTCGTTCTAAGGATCGGATCTTCTCCCTTCCAGGAGGTATTGGTCAATCCAGTTAACTGCAACAACCAAAGCAGACGGTGTTTCAATAACACTCGTAACCGAAAATGCAGTTTAATAAGTTGAAGGAAAAGGAAATTAAATAATAATTGCTTTTGCGGACTGTTATTTTTGTTTTCAATAACTGGATCCACAAATTCCATTGATGTACAGTCAGCAAAAATATATATATATATATATCACCCTGAATAACTTTCGTTCCAGTGATCGGATTTTCACGAACTAAGTGTCAATCTTAATGGTTCCTGGGGGTGACTTCAAATATGCTAATTAGTTAGTGCTAACTATTAATTAAGTTACAAAATCAGACACAAAAACGTACTTTCTCTGAATAAACATATATTTTTTTTACATATTTGGAATCCAGATACTTGAATAACAAAATTCTGTAGACAAAATTTTGAAAAAAATGGGTGGTAAATAGGGTCGCAACAGAGGTTTATATATTTGGCGATAGTCCAGAAAACCGCCAAAAAAAGTCGCCAGCGCAAATGAATATTTTAAGATAACCCATTGACTAATTCAAAAGAATAATGCTTAATTTTACTAGGTTACTAAGCAATCAAGCTCTGACTGGAAAAAAAATTGAAATAATGTTCTGTGATTACTCAGAGAGGTTTAATTAATAGTTAATAGAAAATATCTCGAAGTTTCTAGGCAATTGACAATTTTTAAGCTGATTTCTGTCCAAAAAGCAAAGTTTTTTTTATTTTAATCTCCCTTGAAAAGAAAATTTGAATCGATTATAAATTATTTATGATTTTCTAAGTTTTAGAATTTAAATACATGAACATTTTATATGATATTATTTAGATTATGTTGTTTCTGCTATATTTATGCGAGGATTTCATACTAAAATCAAATTAACATAACTTATTATTATGGCTAAATACAAAATTTTAGGGATAATCACTTTTACAGCTTTAATCAAGTCTTTTAGGCAAGAAAGTTTGAAGAAAAAAAAAGTGCTTGAAAAATAAAATGTATATTGTATAGTAAGTAATTCTAATGCGCATTCACAAGTTTTTCTATAATTTACGATATTTCTTTTTCCTATAACGCAAGGAATTGCTGAATGTTTAGTGGTATTTTAAAAGCATTGAAATAGGTTATGTTTAAGAATAAGATATTGAAATAATATGTTGCATATAGTATGATTCATTGTTTCAAAAATCGCTTCATTCTGCTAGATATTTAGATAACAAGGTTTTCTTTGGATAAAGATGATTAGCAAATAGCATCCTTATGCTTCGATACATTTAGAAACTTACGTTCGCAAATTCACCATAAAATATCGCACAGCATATTATTCAATTACGATAAGCTACATTTACCACCAAATACTGATACTATGATTATTTTTGTTTTCTTATATATATGTGATATGATACTCTCTTTTTAAACAGAGCTTGTAAGGTCCTTAAGATACTAAAAGGGGGGCACGAAAACTTAAAAGATAAAATATTTAATTTCATTAACTCAAAATATCTGGTCTCAAAATTTTAATTTTAAACCAAGTTAAATATAACTTTTACAATATTGATGCTCTTATGTTTTTAAAGACCTGTTCCTGTTGAAGAAGAAAGTTCCTGTTGAAATATGAAAATGCATATTTTTACTTTAACGAGTGTAAAATCCTTATCAAAATAATGATCAAGACCCAAATGTAAAACAGTATAATTGATGATAAAAACTCAACTGGCTTCAAAAAATATGAAGAGGGAAGTAAAAGTCGACATGTTTCGAGCGTTCAAATATATTCACCCATTCTCAAAACTTGTCAAGCTTGAATAACTTGTGACTTTTATTATTGTGCTCAAAACATGTCTATTTTTATCATCAATTAATTTTTAAATCAATGAAGTTTTTATATTTTCAATTCAATTTCTTGGGATTATCTATTTAGTTACACAATATATTAAATTATTTCACTCGATATTAAAATAAGTTTTACTTAAGTTATAGGCACAGGTTCTTAGATTAAAAAAAATAATAATTCGCTATTTTGTAAAAAAATCAATGCAGTACAATTTTTTTGCTACAAGCCTTAACATTTTAATTTAAGGACATAAAAAAATTCCGTTTACAATTGAAATTTCAAAAGTCGAATGTGAAAATGGAATGTCCCCTAGCACCTGAAATCGAAATTAAATAGTTACAAGGACAACTATTTTAGTATTTTGTATATATAGATTCCAAAGTTTATTCTACAAATATTTTAGGGTATACTTTCGGAGTATTTTGATTGAGTTTATTTTTACACCCTTATTTGCTAAAAATTATTAAATAATAAGCTTAAAATAAATTATTCAAGCAACATGATTTAACGCATTTATAGTATAATAGTAAACGGGGCTTCCATCGCATATCCTTAACCTTGATACCGCTATCATTAAATGAATAGAATAAGCTTAGATAAATAATAAAAGTTAATTTTTTCCCCGTTTTTATTTTCAAGGAAATATTTTCGATCAAACAGATTTCATTCTGGAAATAGCGAAATTATTGAGTAGGTCCCTTGGAGCAATATCATTCTTATCCTCTTTTGACGAAATATAGGAAAAACTGGTTTTCACAGTTCTGTAAAAAGTACGTTAGCCTTCTTGCCACGTTTATTATTATTTTTTTATTTTTAATCAAAATAAGTTCGGAAATTTACGTATTTTTTATTGCATTTTTTTAAATCAGATGATTCTAAAATTCGCACGGTTCGGAAACTTTTTACAAATTTCAATTTTCAGTGTTTCCTGCTAAACAAAATAAGGCATTGTTCCTGATAACAAATTATACTACAATAATATGTTGGGAATCGTGCTAAAGTAAAAAATTAAACAAAATAGTTTAGTATATTATCCGGAAAAAAATCTACTTGGAATCATAAAGAAAGAATCATTTAAGATACTGAGATATTTTAAGACGCTTAAAAGTTTTGGCTACGTATTTGACAGCTTTTTATGTTCGGTATCTTTATACTCTTTGTAGTGACTTATAAAACATGGACACTATTTTAGATAATCTATGTTAAAGTCATAAGAAACAAAACAAAAAAGACAATCAATGATTTATATTCTTTTTTCGAAAAAAATAGTATGCTTAGTAAATAATCAGCTGTTTTGCATTAAATAATTTTAAACAGCGGAGTGTTTTTAATTTCTTAACAAGGCTTTATTCTTAGCTAGCAGACAATAATTCTTTTAAAAAAAACTTGACTATAATGTAAAAAGGAACTTTACTTTAAAGAAAATCTAAATTAAAGTACTAAAAAAATTGATTAGTATTTTAATGAAGAAATAATAAATGTAGTAGGGTAAAGAATAAAATTTTTAAAAATGCTAAAATTTAATTAAATAGTTGGTAAAATAGTTCTGCGAAACACTTCCGGACAGGTGATTAAAAAATTACTTTTAAGATTAACACGATATAGGGTAAACTAACCAGTGAAGGAACACTTAAGCTTCGCTTGCCTTTTAAAAAAATCATATTAATTTCAAAATTCGTAATTTTAGTTAAAAGACAATGTCAACATATTTGTTACTGATCAGTTATGTTGAAAATTATGTAAAAAATTTGTAGAGAACTTACATAATATTGTTTTGAAGTTTTGAAGGTTCAAATAACAAGTAGTAAGAAGACCAAGTGAAGGAACAGCTCTTACCAGTGAATGAACACCTAGTAAAGGAACACTTAATTTTGGTTATTTTTTAATGCTCTTTATGAATTTATAATTTAAAAACAAGCTTATTCCTGAAATTATAACATATAAATACTTGGAAATTGTTAACTTTTTTTTTGTAATCATGAATTGAAAAATAAAGTGTCAACATATTAACACATACTGTTCATTAACAGGGAAATCTATGCCCAGTAAAGGAACATGCCTGTTCCCTCACTAGTTAGAAGTTGTTTTTCGCATTTTTAACATATTTTTGATGCGGAACATCACTAAAGTTACAAGAAAGTTAAAATGTATCTTTTATTTTCATTCACTTTGAAAAAAACCAGTGAAGGAACACTTGTTCCTTCACTGGTTTTTCATCGTTTGGTGATCCAGTGAATAAACACCCCCTTATCTCAGTACTTTATTATGCTATGATGCTTAAAAAAAAAATAAAACGTAACTTCAATAACTATATTTTGAATTCTCTTTTTCGCAGTGAGAAAAATAAAACTATTACATGCAATTAATTCCACTTCAAACATATAAATACAAACACTCACCTTATAATTTTTTCAAAGAAACAAGGTGTTGCAGAGATAATAAAATATTAAAAAAAATTTTCAGAGAAGTCTATTTGACCAGGTAATCCAAAACATTGCTAGATGACTTCCTATTTTTTGGCAGTAAGCTATTGTTACCAATCAATCTAAAGAAAAACTTTTAAATTCTTATTTTTAATCAATATATATGAAATGTTCTTTCACTGGGTAGTGTTCCTTCACTGGTTGGTTTACCCTATAAGTTGTTGAGAAATTTGCGATGATGTGAGATATGCTTAAATATGTTTACTACGTATTTTTATTAATATTCATAAAAAATATATACAAGAAACTGAGAAATATTTTATTCCAAATCTATTCATACGTATGTATATTATTGTAATTGTATGTTATTGAGAAAAAAAAAACTAAAAAATAATCACATTAAATAAGCACAATCTGGTGTATATTCTATCAAAAGCATGCTTTTATAAAACTCGACATTCGTTGAATAAAATGTTTTTTATTAAATAAAATGTTTTATTCAAATTTCCTAACTTAATTTCAAATATATTTTTAGAGGACTAAAAAAGAAATATTGTATTTTATAGTTTTAAAAAAATAAAAATAAAAAGATTAGCAAACGATTGTTAGCGAAAAAAATATGAATGAAATTTTACGCCACGCGCGCTAAATCAATTGTTTCGTAAGTTTATCACATTTTAATATTAATCGCCCCATTTAATCATTTTTTCATTGCCGCCAAATTATTTTTTTTAAAATAATTAATTTTAATTTTTCTCATCTTCTAATAAATAAAAACAGTTGAAACTTTAGATTTTTCAATTGAAAAGCATGAAGATTAATATGGTATAAAAAAATCCATACCTTATAATTCAAAATTTTTTCATCCTCTCTTTAATTAAATAATAAAAAATAATTAATAATTATTAAAAATTATTTTTTTCATGAAATTATCTTTGGGTAAATGCGTTTTATGAGTGGGTGCAATATTTTTTTGAATTGCTTCATTAGTTTTTAAAATATAACTGAAAACGCAAAAAGTGAAATTAACATTAAGGGGTCCAAACTTTGAATCGCTCTCCTGACCAAACTATGGGGAGCACATTTCCCAGATTGCGGCTACCCCCTATATTTTGAAGATAAGGAATCCAAATATGTAAAAAAAATATATATGTTTATTCAGAGAAAGTACGTTTTTGTGTCTGATTTCGTAACTTAATTAATAGTTAGCACTAACTAATTAGCATATTTGAGGTCACCCCCAGGAAATATTAAGATTGACACTTAGTTCGTGAAAATCCGATCATTAGAACGAAAATTATTCAGGGTGATATATATATATATTTTTTTTTGCTGACTGTACATCAATGGAATTTGTGGATCCAGTTATTGAAAACAAAAATAACAGTCCGCAAAAGCAATTATTATTTAATTTCCTTTTCCTTCAACTTATTAAACTGCATTTTCGGTTACGAGTGTTATTGAAACACCGTCTGCTTTGGTTGTTGCAGTTAACTGGATTGACCAATACCTCCTGGAAGGGAGAAGGCCTCAGCGCGGGTCAACATGAACTGAAAATTTGGTATTTTAGTAGTTCTAAAAAGTAGACTTCTTATTCTTCTGTTATTCTTATTTCAAATGAACCCTATAGAATATCTTTTATGTACCAACAATAATTCATATAAACAAAGATAATTTTTAAACATATTTTTTAAGAATGAAACAATTTGTTTCTGTAACATGTCATTTTGGTCTGATTTCTCGTAACTTAAAATATCGTCTGGACTAATGAATTAGTATACCACTCGAACCATTAAGATGGAGTCTTTGAATGTGAAGATCCAATCAGTAGAACAAAAGTTATTTAAGGAAGAGGGGGGGGGGGTCCGTTTTTGATTTTGTGCACTTTACACTTCCTTAATCAGACTGAATATTTCAGTAGGAATTCGTTAAAGTTTCTAAGGTGTAACTTTTTATTTATTCTTATTTAATCAGACTTCTATTTAACAAATTTCTCTATATTGCGATTTTTATTTATTTATTATTATTATTATATATATATTTTTTTTTTTTGAGGAACCAAGAACATTTTGAAAATTTCTTCGTAGAATAACTTCTAAATAGCGTAGAGAATTTTCCATTTAACGAACTTTCTCTATTTCCTAAAATATTTCAGAACATTTCAAATTTTAACGCATTGATTTTCGCAACCACTTAACTTTTAGAGTAAAATCTCTTTTTGTTTGAATTTCAACCGAAAAACTGTTTTATTAGTAGCTATTAAACTCAAGAACGCATGTGGTAATATATGTTTAAAATTACTTTTATAATAAATGCAGCTATAAACATAAAGTGAGCTTTTTTTAGTTGAAAATGTATGTAGCATGTTCAAGGCCTGATTATCGCCTAGGCCCAATAGGCACGGGCAAACACTTTCTGGGGGCCCTCAAAAATTAGTAAAAATTCCACAATTTTACTATTTTTTAAAAATACTGAAAGAAACAGCTTTTCTCAAAAAAATACATTTTTTATTTCAAATTTTCTTTATATTGTTATAAACCAAACTTATCTACATTGCACGAATCAAATTCGAAAGTACATTTGAATGCCGCGTGCAATTTTTACGTCAATGGCTTGAGTGAATGAACTGAATAATTTTTTTAAAAGTGTTATATTTAAATAAATTATTAGTTAAATCTGTTTTTCTATGAGTAGATATGATTTTTGCAGTTTTGGATATTTTTTGCGTGTATTTTTTAATAAAAATTATAATAAATAACCTTAATATCTTAGCATACATGCTGAACTTTGTTAAATCTAATGAAAAGTCTGCTAGCTTTGTGTTGGTTTAAGTACTAAATAAAAAAATAATTACAGCTTACAATAAAAAACAATCCAGCTAATCAGTGACTATTAGCAATGATCACTGATTTCAATTGTTTGTGGTCAACAAACTATTTTTATTTTGGCACAACATTGTTTTGTTGTTTTATAGTTTGCTTTAATATACAGATGCGTAAACTTTGTCTTAGAAAAATAATCTTCAATTGTCTGTTTAAAAAATTTCTTAGAATGTTCCTCTTGAATCATGCAGTTCAATCGATTCTTTTTTTATTATTAGGACTATTCTTCAGAAATTTAATTTCAAGATATTTTGTAAGGGGCCCGGAAAATGTGGTGGGCCTGAATTTGTCTTGTTCGGTGCCTGAGCATGTTAGAGTAACACTGGATAATATTTTGCCCTGTTCTTGCTTTCCATGCTGATTTCTTTTATGGTTAAGATAGATACTAGTTTACGAGATAAAAGTGTATCAATTGATATTTTAATTATGCCTAGTGTTTATGAATTTAAAACTTGTTTTGTGTTGTTTAAGTATTTCAAAAGGTGATTTTCTATTAAACGAATTTTCCATATAACAAACTTATTATCGGGATTTACCGATTTCTTTAAATAGAGGTCTAATTGTATTTTCAGATTGTAAAGGCATCTGTGAAACTAATCCATATTCCTTTTTTAATAATTTCCTTGAAATTGAATTAGTTTTAAAAACATTTTTCCTAGTTTGTAAAGTTCACAATTTAAAATTCGCCTCCCCCCCCATGCAGTTAAAAAAAGAAAAAAAAATGGGGAAAACATTGAAAAAATTTTAAGAACAAGTTTTTATATTTCCCTGCTAGATATGCATCACATTCAGTTGTGGGCCAATCTTGCTAAATATTCAGTGACGCCAAATTCTTTTTTCTTTTTTTCTATTAATAAAATGCTTCATTTACTAAAAAAATTAATACTAAAAAGTTGAACTACAGTTATGCATGAGAGTTTTCTTCCTATTCCAAGTAAATCGTTCCATTTTTATTTCATTAGGCTTAATTTAACATTTTTTTTAAAAAAATTCTATGCGATAAATAATTGCAGGAAAATTTTCATATAATAAAATATAATTATGCTTGAGCAGATTTATAATTTTTGAATCAAGATGTTTCATTTCTTAGTTCTCAGTGTAACATATAAATAAAATGGTCTAAAACAATTTTTCTAAGTTGTCAGCATATTCCTATGGCCAAAAAGTTTTTAAGGTTTCTTAATTAACAAATAAATTATTTATTTTTTTCATTATTTGAAGACATTAACCTGTAATATTTCTATCTCAAATTAAAAGTGGTATTTTTATCGTAAAGTAATGCTGTAATATCTTATGTAACATTTTATAAAAAAAACTTTTTATGAAAAACACGTTGAAAAGGACATAACCATTTTGAAATTATTGCTTAACAGCAAATGCGTTATATTGACTTTTATGATTAGCTTTATATAAAATTTCTTCCAGCCAAAACTGTTTGGGAATTAACTTTATACTTAATATTGGTGATCGAAATAGGCTGCAGGTGGCGTAGAGCAGAACTCTTTACCTATGGCAACACTACACATGCTTTCCCCATTAGCGTGTGGAGAGTCATAGATGAAAGAAGTACGTTAGTTTCTCTCTTGATTTTCACATAGATTAAAACCTTTTAAGTTGGAAAACTATATGGAACTGAAAACTACATTAAACATTGTTCTAAAGAAAAGCATCATGGAAATTTTAAAAAATATTTTTATTAAATAAAAAGGAAAAATATTAGGAAAAGGGAAAATATCGTAGTACATTCCTATACAACTGAAGAGAGGAGGAGAGGGAAGGGAGAAGGGCCAAAGGCATGAAACCGGTCTCTCCCCAGATGGCGTATTCGAGCGTTGCGATCGCCAATTCTAAACAATCTGGTAAAAAATATTAACTAATTTTAAAGTAACCGAAAGTTGAATAAAAATTTAAAAGAAAAAATATTATGTTGCAATGTAATTAAACAAAATGATTAATAATAAAATCCAAGTTTAATTTTACTTTAATAGATATTGAAAAAATTTTGGGATCTTTTGAGTAGTTTTTATTTTTCATATTACTATCTGTCTTGTCCGTAAGAAATAAATAATAAGAGCGTAATAATAACGATTCGCCAAAAAGATAGTTACCAAATATTTAACTTTCTTGTTAGAAGCTATCATGCAAGAAATAGAAATTTAAAGAAATTCTGAAAAAAAACCCTGAGGATTTCATCAAAAACCTAATAAACCCCAATTTTTTGATGGCCTGGAATTTTTTTTTTTAAAGAAATCCCGTTTTTTAAAAGCCTTTAATACGGAACTGTTACCATTTTAATACAATTGGGAATTTAAAAAAAAAAAAAAAAATTTTTACTTCTTTTTTGTAAATTTATAGTAACATACTGAAACATTATACAAACATATTTAATTATTCAAGTTCTTTAAAATAGTTTCCGTTATGGATTTGAGTTCAAAATTTTTTTTCTGTCACTTCTTTTTTTAGGGCTCTATTTTGTTGCTATAAACATGCACGCACAGTACTAGTTGCTGTTGTTTCTAATGCTACTTGCCACATTAGCAAGCCTGCTTGGCGAAGCCGAGCAATTTTTAAGGCAGAGAGTGCGTTTCTTGTTTTTCAGTGGCACCATCTATAGCCAAGAATCCTACATCAGCCATTCATACATCCACAGATCGTAATTTTGACCTGAATCAAAGAACGATCGATCTCCAATCCAGTACCCCCAGAGGTGTTGATTTGTTATGGGAACATGGAGGACTTTGCGACTCGACAGAATTTAACGTGCATCAGTCACCAACTACACGGGTAGTCTTCAGTCGGCGGGGTTCGAACTCTCGCACATGGGCCCTGCGTTCTACCGACCAGGCTATCCCGGCAAGCACAGTATTAGTAGAACTGAATATCATGAACTATGTAGATATTGAAGGTCAATGTAGGTCTTTTACTAAAGTACCTTAGAACAATCCTACCCTCCCCAAAAAAGTATGATCTATTTTCGTCTATGTGCAGTATCCCCCTTGCCCACATCCTATTCTTTTCTTTTAGAATACTTAATACTCCTCATGGAGTATCATTCTAGGAAAAAGGAAGGAAATATTAATGGAAGAACCAATATATAGGGTTATTCATAATTCCCTCCGGGGTTTCGAAGCGTTATGGTAAAAAAACGAAGATGAATATGGCAAAAAAGAACATATGAAATTGTTCCGAAAGTATTCAAGTTTCAATTTAAGCAGTTGCCGGTAGAGGGCAGTAACATGTACCACTGAAGCCAGTTGTAGTAAACAGAGGGAATTATGAATGACCCTGTATTAATAAAAAGTACTTGTACCTGTAACCCCCTAACAGACTTGTCTTTCTAAAATGCTCTACCCTCGATGTAGGCTCTCATTCTAGCCGATAAAAGAACGATTTCTGTGTTAAATATTTTTGTAAGAGAAAAAAATTGTTCTTAACTATAGTGATACTGACAATTAAGGACTTTTAAAGTATTCTTATTTTCCAAGTTGCCTATTTGATTGCTTTTACTTTAATTAACGATTATTTTTCATTCGCTATGTCAGATAAATTCAATGAACGATGTTAATAAGGGTAGAATGGGAGGACTATGTCTCCAAATTAGTAAGCCTCAAGTTATCTGAAACCAGATGCATTTTTTGTTTTGTTTATAGTAACTCTTTTAAAACGTGTTTCTAAAAAAGTAAATAATTAAAGATCAACCATAATGGAAATGAAAAAAGTTATGTATTAAATGGAAAAATTAATAGAAGAGTGGTACTAATTCATTTACGAGAAATGTAAAAAATCGCTATACTATAATTGATGCTAGTGATGTTTAATTAATTTTGATATGTATTAATAGACATTAAAAAAATAAATAGGTTATGTATTAAAAATTAATGGAGAAAAAATACTTATTTGTTAACAGAAATTGTAGAAAATCACCATAAGCAGACGCTTAATTAATTTTTGTAATACAAACTAATGTAACTGATGCAGTTTTAATAAGAAGTCACAACGGATTTCTTTAGTTTCAGAAAACGTTTTTTCCTGTGGTGGCAAAAATAGTGTATTAATATTTTAATGAATTAGAATGAAAATAAGCCCCCCCCCAATACTTATAAATATTTTAAACATATTAAATACAAATAATAATCGTAATATTGTCAGACTCTAAATTCCTTAATTTTGGTATAAATTTGCTGACACTGATAAATTAATTTCGCAGACAACTCAAATGTTGAAGGGTTATGCAATAGGTACCAATACTGTGCACTTTTAATACGAATACTGTAGAAATAAATGTTTTGCGACCCCTGGAAAGGGATTGATCAGAAGAACAAAAAATGTATTGTGTGTCATTTAATAATGTAAAGCTACGGGGAAGGGCAATAAAAAGAAATAATTGAAATTTTAGCTTTATTTTGTCGGTATATGCATTTAAGTTTTCTACATGATTTCAAAGCGTTGTTCAGCACTGATTTATTCATTATTTTCTTTATGCTGTACAAAGAATGGGTTTTTAGGTACTCACAGGGGTGATTGTGAGCAAAACTCAAAAATCTTGAAAATTTCTCGAGAGAAATCATTAATGACACATATCAAAAAATTAATGTCTTTAAAAATTTAAATCAACGATATTATACATAAATGTGATCGATGATTTCTTGAAACTTCGGGACCTTGGATTTCCGCATCGCGGTTTTAGTGAAAAAATCAGGATTTTTCCTACAGCACAATCATCTCTTACTTATCATAAAAATAGTATGACTGAAAAGACACACGGGGTCAAAAAATGTGTCCCAATTTTCAGATTTATATATTTTTTTCCACACATCTCAATTGAATTAATTACGATAGAACTAAATTCAAAATGCAGGGCTGCCACAGAAAAAAAGTTAACAAAATAGTTGCTTTTAGTAGCCTAAAGCATGAAAATAGTAGCCTAAATAAGAACTAAAATTCATCAAATATAAGACTAAAATTTTGTTAATGACTTAATTGTCATATACCATGATCCATTCAGTCAAGTTGGTGGCAAATATGATAATTTTTATATAAACGTTAATGTTTATATATATATATGAAAAGTGATTACTCAAATTCGAAATTCATGCATCGTAATATTGTATTAAAAATTGTTTTATTTATTTATTTTTTAAAAAATCATGCAGAATCTGTGCAGATAGAGCGAATTAAAAAGTGAAGACTCAAATTTGCAATTCAAAATTTTCTATTTTTTAAGAAAAAAAAAGTTCAGTGTGTTCAGAAACTAATGTCCACCCAATTTATGCTTAAAAAAAAAAAAAAAAACATTATTAGGAGTATAGAAAAGTCTCCCAATAGTCTCCTTTTCAGGCAAAAAAGTTGCCATAGTCGCCTCATGCCGAAAATAGTTGCAAATAATTGCATTTTAGTCGCCTGTGGCAACCCTGAAAATGTGAAAACTTATAATTTTAATTGAATCAATGCCATGGCTGTTCAATGAGAGAATAAGTGAGTATAAAAAATAAAAATCTTTTATTGAAATAAAATATATCAATTACACACAGACATATATAATAAGGCACTTTTTTTATTTTATTTCAATGCAGGGTAGTCTTCGGGTAGTAGCAGGTGGACGCGACATATTGGGCAGTCACTTTTTTTGTTCAGCCATTCTCTGATGCACTACAGGACGAAGAAAAAAAAAAAAAATCAATGAATTACACAATAGTGCTCTTAAAAATGTTGACATTGAACACAAATAACAATGTTCTTGAAACAACTATATTTTAAAATTGCTACAAAATTTATAAAAAACACTTAAATAGACAAATAGTAAAACCCAGTCTCAGTAGACTCGCAAGTATTTCATCAAACATGTAAAAGGATTCATACGCTATGGACCGATGGTACACCGAAATAGATCGGTGAAAATGTTGAATAGAACCATGTGAAAAGCACGCTTTTGATTAATGCGTGGCGAAAATCGACATGGTAAAGAAACAAAAATCTCATTTTTGAAACGGGAAAATTAAGTACTTTTTAAAACCACCCAATGCATAAAGCACCTTTAAGGGCTTTTAAAAAACCCAAAATAAGCATCTTTAACCCTTTAAGAAAAATATAATTTTTTTTTTTGACTGTTTCATTTTGTTCTTTATATTATTATAAAAGTTAGAAAAGAGTTTTTTATTACAAAAATAAAATTTTAAATGCAATAACTACTGTATTTATAATTTGTACATACATATAAAAAAGTAATAGATTACACACACATCTTATTCGATTAGAGCAAATTAAACAAAATTTTGAAGTTAAATATAATATAACTAGTATATTATAATATAAAACACAATATGATTTTCAACACACATAAATTTTACAAATCTTTTACAGTATGACAACATCCACATTTTCCCTCCCTCGACTGAAGTCATAACCGGGGAAAAATTATAACCAGTAATGTCATCTAGTAGGAAATTAGCGAATTAAGTTTTTTTAAAGCAGAAACGAACTGAGCTCGAGCTTCACAAAATAGAAACGTTCATTTTTTCTCTTGACGAAGTGAGTTTGGGTATCACAAATACTGCACATAGTAGTTGCCCAAACTGGATTCGGGCGACACTGGCAAGGGGGTTACACACTTTTTAAAAATGCTACGCACCATGATTTTCCAAGTTTTTGAACACTTTTAAAATATATGCAAAAACCAGGAGAAAACAGTAGAACCAGGAGAATGCAGTAGAAAAACAGATATTTATTCACCTTCAAATGAAAACAGTGTCCACAGTCCACTTTGTAAGCATTAGAAGGTGTCATCTCCTCGTAACAAATAATACAGCCTTCTTCCAATCCAGAACCTGACCAGTGGTTCTTTTCTTCACTTTTGCTGGGTCCCCATGGACACACGGGCTGTCTCGGTTGTGGAGGAGGCGGTTTTGGAACCTTTTTCTCCACTAATTTCTTGCTCCCTAACTTATTTTGTGGGGGGACAGTGGCCACTTTACTTTTAACTTCAGGCATCTAAAGATAAACAAATAGAAACAATACTTAATAGGTAATAATAATAAAATAAAATTTTATCACAATATTTGAGAAGGAGACTTAACTTTGAACAGTACAAGATTTATAAAGAACCTGATATTAAATACATAAAAATAAATAGAATGAATTGGATGGCCCACGTGATTCGAATGAGTGATGACTATACAATAAAAAAGATGCTGCTTTTTAAACCCACTGGAACAAGAAAACGTGGAAGGCCACGGTTTAGATGGGTTGACTCGGTGGAGTCTGATTTTCTTGCAATTAATGAAAAGAATTGGAGATCAAAGATAAATCGGAAGTCATTATAGAGACATCTTCAGAGGAAGGGAATGGCCCACATTGGGCTGTCAGGCTAATTATGCTGATGATGAATAATAAAATAAATGACAGGTAATAATAAGATAATCTCTCAATATTAAAAGCCACTGTTTTGGGTGTCCAGCTTTATTTCGTATTATAGCACAAAAATTAAAAGTTTTAGAAAGTTGAACTTGCAAAGGTGTTTAGAAAAGGATACAGAAGTAACAAGAGAATAGAAAATTTAGCATTAATTAATTTGATAATTATTGCTAATCTTGTAGCAAAAAAATACCACTCAGACCGCTCTGTAACCCACAGAAATGGGATTTACAAAAGTAAAATTTTTTTTTAAACAGTAACTTTACATCCATTGCTGTAGAAAATTTACTTCAAGTCTTTATTTTGTTAGCAATCATGATTGAGTACATGTAAAAAATAACCAAGACAAGACCAGACCAGAGAGAGAGAGAGAGAGAAAGAGAGAGATGTCCCAAGATCTATATTGAAATTTTCAAAGGTGTGAAAAACTTAATTCAAGAGTATAAACCAAAAAACTAAAGTCAATTTTTTTTAAAAAACTAATTTTATTAAAGCATCCATTTTATTTGAGCAAGTTTCATCATAAATGTTTTAGTACTTTTTCAGAAAAAAAAAATTTCCCTGACTTTTCCAGGTAAATTGCAATGATACTTCATACCATATTTTTATCTATATCATGCAATTTTTCATCAGAAACCTTTGATTTTTTTAAATTTGCAAAGTCAAATATTGGCTTTTGTGAGAAAGAATGAGAATGGAAAACATGGATAAGTTTCACTAAAAAGTGGAATTTTATAAAATAATTGTAATAGATGTTAGAATTATTTAATTCCAATCCCAATAACTGATTACTGTTACTGATAATTCTGAAACTCCCTGATGATTCCAGGTTTTCCCTGACCAGTCTGAAGGAAAGCAATTTTATTCAAAGGCTGAATCAATATTATTTGCAGTGATTGAAGTTTAACACTTTCAAACAGATAGTTCTTTAATCAAAATGCAATTTAGCTGGCCACAAATGTAAGAGTTTGCTTCTTTATCCCATCGAACGTGCTGTCAAATCCTTGAGAATTCGACATACTGGAAAAAACTTCAGTTTATTTTTCTGATTAAGAAGAAATGTTATTTTTTGCCCTTATTTGACTTTTGATGGTCAAAATAAAGATTTATTACAGTGCTTGTTCAAAATTAAAGAGGAAAAGTGTCAATACTGTTGACTTCAACTAAATTCACCAGTAAGTGGTTGGAGAAAGCATATATATTTTTTAAAAAATATAATCACTCATTAACGATTTTTAGAGCATAAAGTTTGCCGAAGGATTTAATTTTAACTTATGTTCAACATTTAAAAAAAATGGAATATTGAACAAAAAAATAATAATAATAAAAATTATTTTGAGCAAAAATTTTTAGAAAAATATTTATAAAAAATATTAAGCTTAATATAAAATGAGCTAATTTATTAAAAAACATTTTTCTTTTACTTTTTATACCAGCTAATCTTTCTTTCAAGAAATGACGAAAAATTATCAAATATTTGTGAAGGTGTTTAAAACTAAGTTAACTTTCCTAAGAGATGGTCTCCAATCCGATTAAAAAAATAAATTTCGATTGTACCTTGTTTCATTACTAAACTAATGCTAAAAGTAGTTGCAAGAAATTTCTACAAACTAGCAGTATTTGTTTTATTGCATTACTCACTATATTACTTTAAAAGAAAAAAAAAGAGTTATTACAGTTGTTAAGCAACACCCCATTAATTCTGATCACTATTCATGACTTGAATCAAGCTTTACTTTGGTTGTTAGGTGAGATAAAATATTAGATAAAAATGAAACATGCTGGAAAAATAATACTTTAAGGACATCATATTTCGTAAAAACAAAATTGAAAAAAAAAAAAAAAAAAAAAAAGGGGAACAAAAATTAATACATCATAATTATGGCTGCTAGTTTGTCATGTCACGGAGAAAAAAATAACAGAAATTCGCTGGATATTTTGAAAAGTACGCAGAGTATAAAAACATTTACTACATGAATGATGTAAGACAGAAATTGAGCAACTTCTAGTTACAAAAGCCATATCTCCCCTCATCTAAGAAACTAACCTCTGTTTAATAAATCACAAGAAGCTGCACATGAAAATTTGTCTGGATACTTACAAAAGCAGTAGAAATTTAATTGCCAGGTGCAATAGCCTGTGTAACAATTTTTATGTCAAAGATTTGATTTATAATTGTTTTCTCTTTTCTTTTGCATTCTTTACTGACTTCAAGAAGGTAATCCCAATCAGTCTATCACCCTTCCTAAGTGCAGAAAGACCACCTCACTTAACAAGATTGAGATTATCTCTGAACTATTATCATTTTTCTATTGATTCTAACTCTTTTGCTATTGATTCACTCCCCTAAATGTCTAATCAATTTTATATGTTTAACTAGAGGCTTCACGAAAGTAAAAAATTCTCGTAAATAAAAATCATAAATTAAAAAAAAATTCTAATTCTAAGCAATTTTCGCACGAATCAAAAGATACTGAGAAATTCATGCATTTCTTTTTAAAAAAAGAGGACAATTTTGGGGAAATCATTGCGGAAATTTGCGCTGCGATAGACCTAATCATAATTGCTATAATTTTTGACCTAAGACACATTAGCATTATGTATTTATGTTATAGAAATGCAATATAAAATAATACCTTAGGAGGCAGTTTTGGCTGGCTTTGGGCATCAATTAGAGCACCGACACAACTAACTATATTATCAATTGTTAAGCCTGAAAGACCATTTTCCCTATTTTTTCGAAATTCTTTGATAAAAGACATCAGTTGCACCCTAAAAGAAAAAGAGAGCACTAAGTCACAATAATGCAGTGAAACTTTAGTAATAGATAAGGACATACTAATTGAGAATTTCAATTTGAGATAGCTAATGCTGTAAACTGATTTAACTAAATTAATGTGAAGATTAAATAAATAATTTGAAAAAAGAAATTCCGTTGATATGTATCAAAAATTAAATAAATCAGTGATCGAAATTCAAAGAGAATTTTACATATATATAAAATATACAATAAATGTGCTATTTACATAATTTACACTAGTCACTCACACCTGGAAAAAAAAATTCTGTGTTTTCCCTGTACATATTATACACACTATATTAAGAGGAAACACAACAATTACTGTGTACTATATTGGGCTCTCTCTCTCTCTCTCTCTATATATATATATACTATATTATGATGATGTGAGCAATATATATATTATTATACTAGTTTTAATTGCTAGAAAACTTAGAGAAAAAAAGGAAAAGCTGAATATACTTAAATAATGCTATAAGTAAATGAAATAGTTCAGTATAACTGAAATATCATCCTTAAATATATCATAAATTACGCTTTCAGTAGTCACCATACAATAATAATACAAAAATAAGAAACAAAATTCTCTGTATTTTACCTACAGGGTGCGTAGCCAAATCTTTTAATTAAAAATATGCACCTTTTAAGTACTTTTTAAGAACTCAAAAATTATTTTTAAGCACTATATACATTAACAAAATTCAAAATAATTCTCAAAGACTTTACATGATCATGATAAAATGACTAGTTTTTGATAAAGAACTCTTTCTTTGATTATACTAGCCATTATAAAATGATCAAGATATTTTTTGGTTCAATTTCAGAGGGTGTAAAATGAAGCTTGAAATTGAGAATATCTTTCAAAATGCAGCAGAGTTGTACATGAGAGTGTAATAATCTCACAGAATCCAGCTATTTCATTAAAACTGTAAAATGATTGGCGCTTACATACGCTATAGACCGACAGTACGCTGAAATAGATTGTGGTTGAATGAATTGTAAAAGCATTGAATAGAAAAATGTGAAAAGCACACTGTTGCAAACAGGCCCGGACTGGGATCTAAAATCGGCCCGGGTATTTTAGAGATATCGGTCCTCTACTTCACACCGGCTTCTAATGTATCATTTTTAAGCATTTTTTACTTATAAATTCTCATGAACGTAAGTTAATTTATCGAAGTAAGAAAGTAGATAAAAATTGGTTAATAATCCTTTATAGAATATATTTAAGTTTAAAATACATGGTTTTATGAGGAAACATAGGTTGATAAAATCAAAGAGAAGGTGAAAGATGAAGAAGTATGTGTAGAATAGTAAATAAAAATATTTATTATACTACACATACATGAATGATTTATAAAAACATTTTTTTAAAAATAGATTTAGTGCTTCTTCAAAAGTCATTAAATTAAAATGTAATTTAATGACTTTTGAAGAAGCTCACTATTTTCTGCCACTTTATCGATTATGTCGCCGCTATCTAATTTCATTAATAGATCTTTTTCTATTGCCATTACCATGAGAGCATTCAAATTATCCGAAGATAAAGTACTCCTCCTTCGATTTTTAATTACTTTTAATGTGGAGAATGATCTTTCACAAGCCACCTGACTTATTGACAATGTTAGTAAAAATTTTAATGCTAGATCAATTAAATTGTAAGAATTCGTCAATAAATTGAATATCTGGAATATCTTGTAGCAACAAATAACACAATTTTTGCACGCACTGCGTGTCTCACATTTTAGACTTGCCTTTTCTTCTGTTTCCAAAGTTAAGTCGTTATTATCTTCATTTGAATGATCTTCTCTGATTATTTTTTAATCTTCTAAGTCTGAATTTTTCAGTTTTTCCCAATGTAAAGCTAAATTTTTTAGTTCAATCCGCAAATTTTCACCTATAGCTGTTTCATCAAATTTCAGCAAGAGTTTGCTTAACTCATTTAATTCGCCAGATTGAAGCTTGTTAAGATGTATTTCAGGGAAATGTTTCGGATCTAGATAGGAAAAATCGGCGTGCAACTTTCCATTTGTGGGAAACCGGCATTCCATTGAAGCTACAACTGTGCTGAAACTAATGTTATGGACGTTTATCTTAAATGCAGTTGTTTCATCATCAAAAACTGTTTCATTCGATGATGTCTCACCTGGCATCAATTTTCTTTTCTTCAATCTTTTTTGTGGAAACTTTGTTTGAATTTCAGTTTCTTCAAATTCCTTATCTACGCGAATAATAAAATCATCTGTAACTTTTTGTACATCTTCAAAATCTCTCACTATTTTTTTTTTTTTTTAAGTTCTGAACACATTTGTGATACCATTCCAAAAGCTTTTAAGATGTCTAAACCGGAGGTTTGCAAATATTGGGAGAGCGGTGTTGTTACTTCAAATATTCTTGAGAATATTTTGGCGGTGATTACTGTTTCATATTTGCAAAATGATTCTAAAATATCTTTGCCTTTGCATGGATATCTGGCTTGAAATTTGAATTTTGCTGTATAGTCTCCAAACTTGTAATCAATGTGACATATAACGTCTTTATAGTTAAATCTGAGTTTGAAAATGAACCAAAAATTTTCTTTAATGCAGAATCTTTGGACCACCAATGTGTTTCTCCAATAGTTGCGAGCCTTTTTTTTTTATTTCCGTGCTTGTTATTTTGTTCCCAGATGTTCATGCGTTGGTATGATTCACGGAGAAATACTGTGACGCTATTTAGTAGGCTGAAAAACGATGCACTTTCAATTAGTGCCTTTGTGGTATCTCCTAAAACTAAATTTAAGACATGTGCATATTGTTAATTCCCGCAAGTAGCTGGAAGTACCAGAATTTTGACACAACTTTGATTTTTTAAATAGAAACCTATATCTTATTTGGCATCATTGGAGAATTTTTGAAAAGAAATAACTTTTACTTAAAATATTTTTTAATGTCTCTTACTATTTTCAAGATAATAGATAAGAAAAAATACATATTAAATAGATTTTGACATATTCACTAAAAAGTTTTTTTTTCGTCATAATGTCTTATACTTTCATTAAAACACATTTGTGCTGTTTATAAAAACTTCCCATGTTTTATAAAAATTGAAGCGATTTTGATAATTTAAGTTAATTATTTTTGGTAAAAATGATGAATTGAAGTAAATAATCAGAATTTTTTTCGAACAGAATTTGAGAACAGTAAGAGATATAAAAAAAAATTTCAAGTAAAAGTTACTTTTTTTCGAAAACCCTCTCCAATGATGCCAAATAAGATATAGGTTTCCATTTAAAAAATCAAAATTTTGTTCAAATTTTGGTACTTACGGGAATTAACAATTTCACTATTTAATTCCTTGGGTACGATTTAGTTATTAGATTTTTTATTTCAAATCGATTATTTGCTCCATTCTCGAAAACAATGGGTGGCACACATGGTCTGAATCACCCTGTATAGTAAAATAATATTATTATTACATGTATCATATATATGTTATTTAATATTATTATTATTTACGCAATATTATTTGAAATTCATGCAATGTATAAATAAAAAAAATTGTGCTGCTGCCTCTGCCCTCAGGCCAAACCGGCCCACCGGGCATTTGCCCAGTCTGCCTACTGGCCAGTCCGGGCCTGGTTGCAAAATACGTAGCGAAAATTGACACAGTAAAGAAAAAAATCTAATTTTCGAAAAGGTAAAAATTAAACACTTTTTAAAAACATCCAACGAAAAAAGTACTTTTACAGGGTTTTTAAATAATGAAAATCGAAAATAAGCACTTTTTAAAAAAATGCCTAGTTTCTAAAGAAGGGGGAAAAAAAAATCCAAATTTCCTATTTAAAAATTTCCAAATTTAGGTGATTTTTATATTCCCTGTATTTTTTAGGTTTTTCCTGTGGAGTGACAACTCTGAACATTTTACATTGATCCAATTGGGAAAAAACTGTACAGTACAGTAGATCCCTGATAATCTGGCACCCTCGGGACCAAAGATTTTTAGAAATTTATGAAGCTCTTTTCACTAGTAAAGAAAGACGATCTCAGAAAAAGCAAACACTAATATTGTTACAATGACGCTATTCAGTAAAGAGAAAAAATACTCATTTTCCCTTGACAGAAAAGAAAGTCCTACAGCAGAAAAAATTATAAAAGTTAATTAATGTGTTCAGAAACTCCCGTGAACCGCAGGTTTTTAACTCAACCTAGCTAAAAAACATCGCTAGGAGTACAGAAAAGTCTCTCAATAGTCTCCTTTTACTAAAAATAGTTACTTTTTTAGGTAAAAAAAGTTGCCATAATATCCCCATACCGAAAGTAATTGCATTTTAATCGCCTTAGGCAACCCTGATGTTGAAAATGCTCTAAAATGCTTCCACTCATGTAAAAATGGCATCTCTCAGCAAAAACAGCAGATGGAAAAAGCATTGTAGACAGACATCTTGACTACAGTATCTATGAAAATTCTTCATTTTATAAATTTTTTATGATTTTTATAAAAAGTAGAGCCTTTAAAAAATTCATGTTAATGAATTTTGCAGAGAAGAGAAAAAAACTTACTCATCGTATGCAGGATATTTTGATTTTAGTTTTGTTAATAACTTGTCACAACTTTTTCCAGAAGATCCCTTGGTTGATGTGCCCTGCAAAAAGTAAATTAAATATTTTAAATTATTTTCCAAACTATTCCACTCAACACTTATTTATTTTAAATTTATTTTTCTTGCTTACTTATAGTAAAAATGTAAATAGAAGCTTCAGCATGATAACAATAGTGACCGTCATCATGCAGAATTCGACAGCACATGGGCAGAGGAATTCTAAGTGACAACTTTTCACGCACCTGACATTCGTCTTTGAAATTTTAACACTTAAGAAGTATGCGTGTTGAGGCGTCACCGACAACGTTGACCTTCATCTAGGTTCCTCAACATAGAATAGAGTTGACATGTCCTATATACTGGTGAATTGGAATTGTATTTTTGTAGAGATAGATACACTACAAAATAATTTTTAACATCATCGAGCGACAGATGTCTAGGTTTTTCTCTATCTCTGGCTCCAAAAAGATTAGCCATAAAAAAAAAATCTTTTTTAAAGAAGAAGTCATTCATCCAAATGACACGTCCACTCTCGTTGACTTAATAAAATGAACTATTCAATAATAATTTTAATGTTCCCTAACATTTTTTTACTGTTACAGATTATAATGATAATATTACAGATTAATTTTTTGTTACACATGTGTTAATTTTGCGTTTGTCCGTAGAGTAATGTTTTGAGCAGCACATTGGAGGGTGCAGCTTTTACTATGATGGGGGTGACTTTTACTATGTAGGGTATCAGCTACATTTTAAGATTTTCAAATACATGACCTTCCATGACTAATTCCAATAATTTTTCACGACTTAACGAAGTGACTATTTTCTTCGACAGTAACACAATAAATTTAAAAAAGCATTATAATAACATTAAATTTAAATGATAGGTATAACCAAAATTGTTATACTCTGCATCTTCATATTTATAGATTTTAAATTTAAAAATGAGAGTAAAGAAAGAGTTTAAGCAGTAAAATAGCTGGAAAAAATACAAAAGCAAAAACTTTTTTCTGCAGAATTACATTTTAAAGATAATTTTCTTGTTCATCAGAAAGGAAAGAAATACTCTTAATTTTTCTGTCCTCATTTGGGAATAAAATTTTTTTTTGTGCCAATGACTGGCTTGCTTCAGCTAGAAATTTAAATGCATAAAATAAAAATAAATAAATGATAATAAAAAATTCTAAAATCACAGAAGTTTTAAAGATAATTTGTTCTAGAAAGGATGTTTTTTCTTTCATTTTTTGAAAGAACAACATAATTTTTTAAATAACACAATGAAAACATTTTATATTTTAATAAAATAAGACAGTGAGTCGAGATTTTGTTACAAATTCAGATGATCGGAACACCATGAAATATGAAATTGGGGGGAGGATAATTCCATTTAAAAAATTAGATTTTTCGGCAACCTAAATCAATGAGTTTCCATGTTTTTCTTATAAAATAGTCAAAATCATGACAAATTTTGTTCAATATTGAAATTCATGACTTTCCAGGAGCGCAGACTATGATGGGGGTGATCAGTCCAATTTAGTGGTTAGTTCATGTAGTATTAACCTTATTTTTGGCTGTTTCATATACATCTTAATTTGGATGATGTGATGCCACAATAGGCATTACATATTTCCTAGCTTTCAAAATTTCTTAAACTTATTTTTTTTAAAATCATTCTTAATCGAATTGTAATTAAATCAAATCAATTATTTCATTTTTATTGCAATTTATAAAAAGCGAATATGAAATATTTTACTCTTTTCTTATCAATCAATGTAACGGCTAACTTTTTATTTCTATACTAATGTTGGACTCATTAATTCACTAAATTAAAAACAAAAATTTATCAATAACTCTTTATTTCTTACCACAAATAAATTTGAGTTACATGGTTATACTAATTCTCAGTCTTTTTGGCAATTTGAGATTGCTAAAGTATTTCAAAATCTTATATTGATTATGGGGGGTTGGCTTAATTTTTGGCGATGTTATCTTTCAATAAATCACCGACCTTGGATCTCTTGCCATGCTCCTAACTGTCAGTTGGGAACAATTCATTCACTTTCAATATTTGGGGGGGGGGGGGAGGGTTGTGCCCTTTTGGTCATCCCAGTCCCATGTCAATGTTTACAGAATGATTTTGCTTGATCCCTTTAAGGGGCTTTTCTTTACTTCTACATTTCAAATAGGGTCATTTTTAATTTACTTAATAAATAAAATTTTTCTTTAATGATTTAATCCATTTTCTCAGAGATAATCATAATGTCACATCCAAATTAAGATGTATCTGTACGAATCGACTAATTAATTTAAAACAATCACCGTCATAACAAATATGATGTACAGTTATTTATCCCAGAATAATGAATAAAAACGTTTAGGAAAAAAATAAGTAAATATTAAATAGACTAATGGTCACATACAAAAATAACGAAAGGAAGTCCCTTAAATGCATCAAGAAAATCATTATCTTAACATCGAGACTTTCTGTTAAGACAGATATTCAATGGTTGGACAAAGGCGTCCAAAAGTCTATATTGAAAGTAAATGAATTGTTCACATTGGAGAGTTAGGAGCATGGGAAGAGATCCATGGTTGGTGATTTATGGAAAGGTAACAAAGCCCAAAATAAAGCCAATCAATATTAAACTTGAAATAATTTTGCGAAAGCGAATTACTAGAAAACGGGGAGAATTAGTATAACCATGTAACGGAAAAATTTTTTTGGTAAAAAATCAAGTTATAAATAGATTTTTGTTTTAGATTTAGTTGCTAGTGAATTAAGGAGTCTTACATTAGTATTGAAATAAACAGTTAGCAGTTAGATTAATTATTAAGAAAAGAAAAAAATATTTAATACTTGCTTTTATTAAATGTAATAAAAATTAAATAATTGGTTTAATTTAATAAAATTTTTTTTTAAAAGCTAGTAAATATGTAATGCCTATTGTGGCATTACAAATACTTTTTTATTTTAGTTGAATTTAATGGGTATGTCTCATATCTCAGAGAAGCATATTTCCACAAAATGACAGCATGGGTCACGATACAAGTTGAAATACACAAACTAAACTTTATGATCTTATGTAAATTTTAATGACAGTTACATTAATAAACTGTAGAATCCGAAACACTTATATGTGTTGGACATTAATATTAGTCCATAATGATGTGACAAGCAAGGAAAGTGGGCATTCATGGCTTAGTAAGATCGAACATTTATTTTTTTCCGAGAAGAGCGTTATTCTAGAACTTGAAATTGTCAGTATCAATGCAATGTGAATAAGAATTACTTTCAAAAGATAGTGAGTGATTCATAAAACGTTTTTTAACAGTTTTTTATATTTTTATAACCATTCTTGAACACAGGGTCGCCAATCAAATCAGGTTTCAAATTTCGCTGATTTTTCCAGTAAAATTCTTACAAAAATTTCCGGGTCAGCATGCTTTTCTCTCCCCCGTATAAAGTGTAGTTGGGTATAAGAAAAGTGACAATATTAAAAAATTATTTTATTAAAAATTATGGGGATAGTCAACAATTTCAACCTTCATCTATGAAAAGGTACCCCAACATAGAATCGAGTTTACATGTCTTATATACTAGTGAATTGGAATTTTATTTTTCTAGTGATAGACACACTACAGTACTCCCCACCCCCAGAATTATATCAGGGATAGAATTTGATGAACAGATATCACTAGTTGATTCCTTGCTGTTTTTCTGTGGGAGAGCTGTATTAAGATCAAGGTACTTTTTAAGTGCTGATCGTGAGAGCTGTATTAAGTTCACGGTTGTGGTCGCTCCTGTGTTGCCTTTAGCAATCGAGTGTATACGATGTGTGTGATTGAGACCGCGCAAGGAGGTCGATAATGTTGCAGTCACAAGTAGCAAGTCAGCTGTTCAATGAGGACCCTCCATCGAAATAGATTCAAATCAAAGGGGGAGTTTCTGTCAAGGTAGGCATGTTCACATCACATCAGAAGGTCACCAATGTGGGGCTAGTGTAATCGACAATGTCAACCTTCATCTATAAAAGGGTACCCCAGTATAGAATCGAGTTGTCTTACATACTACTGAAGTGCAATTGCATTTTTTTAGTGGTTGTCGCACTATAAAAATGTTACACATATTTTTAATATATCATCTCGAATAGATATGAAGAAAATCAGATGTTTAGCTCGTCGAATATATTGCTTTTAATGAATAAAAAAGGTTTCAAAGTGCTAAGTAGTTTTTACACAAAAAGTACCAAATAGCAAACACAGAGTGACCCCCCCCCCAAAAAAAAACCTCATGGATAAGTACTGCTTAATATATTTTCATTAAGCAAAAGAAATAATTGAAGGTGATTATACATCAATAACTTTTTATATTTCTTTACATTTCAATAAAGAGCCATTTTACACTGTAGTTTGTCCAAACAGTGCTCTTTATAAAATTCATTGATATAATCCTCTTAACCATTGATATAATTTATTAAAAAAACCAATATATAAAGTCAAATATTTAAATAATGTTGTTTGTTTTGAATAAGCACTATTTATTTTACGAGATATTCAGTATTCGTAAAGGCAAAATTGTCAAATTTTTTGTTGTATATTCTATAGAAAAAAACTAATAAAATACTTTTAATTTTATTCTTTTTTTTCTTATTAAAAATTAGAATATTTAAAGAATTCCAATCTAACCACATGGTTTCTAAATTAAGATTAGTTTATTATTTTTATAACAGGGCAATTCCATGGTGTCGGAAGTAAAAAATGAACATAAATTTCTTATAAAAATTATCTTCTATAACGTAAGTTTATAATCAAATTTTTATATTAAATATTTAGTACATCATACCCATTACCTATCGAAAAAACAATTTGTTTTATAAAAACTAATTATAATAAGTTCAAATTAAATGGATTAAACTGTTGGTGCTGGATGTAAATTGCACAATATCAAACAATGATTATTCATTTACAAATTGTCTAAACTCAAAATTTTGCATGTAATTTAAATGTAAACTTGACTGAATTTTGAAGCTGACATTTGAGTAAAAAATTCTGTGCAGCTCTTAAATTGTAAAATATAATATATGATTAATTTGAAAATTTTTTACTTCAGTGTCAGACGTTCATTTTTCAAGTTGGATATAAATTTAAGTTAATGATAATTATTATAATGACTGAAAATTGCCTTAGTTTTCATCCTAATACTATAAACATTATTTTTCAATTAAATAGCTTCTTTAAATTTCAATTGTCTTCGATTTCCTGTTAGAATGATGGATCAATGTGTTTTATAACATTTTCCATCTTGCAAATTAATTGAAAATCATTTTAATTTTAACTCTCCAATGTATATTAACAACAATGTAAATAAAATTCATATTTAAGCAATATTTATTAAATTTAATTATTTTAAAAATATTGGAATAAAACACTATTGCTGAATTTTTTTTAAATATGGGAAGAAATGCAGGAAAGTTGCATTCTTTATATATACAATAAAAAAAATTTATGGAAAAAAAATGTAATTGTAATAATAAAATGTGTAAAAAGGAAAAAACAAAAAAAAAATTTTTTTTTTTACTGTATTATTAGCCTATAAAAATTTTTTATAGGAAAAAAAAAAAGACTGTGCAGGAAAAATTATAATTTAATAGCTTTCTTTATTGCCTGCAAAAAAGTAAGTTATCATTTTATACAGTTCTTACAATCTATTGTTTTTGATGTTTCAAAGCAGATGATATTAAACAATATATCTATTACTTCTATTTAGTGGCATAGCTAGCGGTGAACAACAAAGAGCATGTCTGGTCGTAGCATTAGAGGTTCGTCTGATGTTTGAATTTTTTTTTAATATGAATTCTTAAATAAATTTGTATCCCTTTTTAGTTTTTTTCCTTTTAGTTTCATTTGCCAATTACAGGCATAATAATTACAACAGGGTACATAGTCAAATTATTCAACAAAAAATAAGTTCCTTTTAAGCACTTTTCAAGCACTCGTTTGTTTTTCAAAAAATTAAAACCACCACGGCTCTTTTTGTAACAGTTAGGCTAAAGAGGCCAGAGCATGATTAAACAATCTAACGGATAAATTTTAAGAGAAATGGAAGAAAGGAATTTACCTGACTGGAGGCCAAGGAGGTTGAAGAAGCAGATTTTTCAGAATCTTGTTTTCCTTTGTACTACATAAAAACACACATTTTTTTTATTAAAAAAAAACTTAAATGTAGAGGACATGCCAAGAAGAAAAAGTCAAAAGATGATACTTACATCCAATTCCAATGACAGATTATCACAGCTCTTGTTAGATACAGCACCACCTATGAAAGAGACAAAATATAAGAAAAAAGGAAAATATCCAAAGATATTTTTGTTGGATATAGCAATGCTCCAAACGGTGGTTAGGCCACATAACTGAAAGAAATAAAAAAAAAATAATAATAATAATAAAAAAAACCATAACTGCATGCCATCCTTTCACATTGATAGCTGATCCGGAGATGATCGACAATTTATTTGAGATTTAATTTTTATTGCACCCCAGTTATTTTCATGTGCTGTTTTCCCCCAAATGATTCCTAACACAGAAATCAAAAAAATATAACTGCATGCCATCCTTTTTGCAATGATGGCTCATCGGGAGACGACTGACAATTTGATATAGTGATCAGATTTAAATTTTCAGGATGCTTAGCCAAATCTCAATTAAAGGGCTCATAAAATTTGACAAACATTAAAAAAATGCAAAATAATTTTCAAATACTTTACACGATCAGGACAAAATAACTAGTTTTGAACAAAGAACTAGTTTCTTGATTATACTAGCTACCATAAAAAAAATCGAGAGATTTTTCGATTCTATTCCAGAGGCTGGAAAATGAAGCCTGGAATTGAGAATATGCAGCAGAGTTGCACATGAGAGTGCAAGAATCTCACCGAACCGTGCTCAGTAGACCCACATTCGGATCCCCAAGTATTTCATCAAACATGTAAAAAGATTGGCGCTATCATACGCTACGGACCGACGGTACGCCAAAATAAATTGTGGTTGAATCAATTGTGAAAACATTGAATAGAACTATGGGAAAACCACGCTTTTGCATAATACACAGTGAGAATCAACACGGTAAGGGGGAAAAAATATTTTTGAAAAGGGAAAACTTAGTACTTTTTAAAAATACCCCATGAAAAAAGCACCTTTAAGGGCTTTTAATAAATGGAAATTGAAAATAAGCACTTTTAAATACACGACCATGATTTTAGTGGATAACAGTCAGGTGTCTGTACAGGCCAAATTTACTACCATTTAGCAATACCTTCACAAATTCAACTTTAGGAAAAACAGTAGTTTCACAAAATAGCTTTTCTTAAAATTTTATTGTTGCATCCTGTAAGAAACGATAAATCCAAATTTTTGTGTTGATTTTTTAATATAATTTTTAATTTTCACAAATTATGTCTAAATTTTCACAAAATAGGTACCTCTCAGAAAACCCTTGACAGTTAATTTCCTGTACTGCTTTCCACCAAAAGATTCCTAACACAGAAATAAAAAAAAATCCTAACTGCATGCCATCCTTTTGCAATGATGGCTGACTGGAAGAAGACTGACAATTTATTATAGTGATCAGATTTAAATTTTAGTGGATCATAGTTAATTTCATGCACTTTATTCCACCAAAAGATTCCTAACACAGGTGAAATAAATACAAGAAGAATTCTCTCACCATTTGGGAAAAAGGAACTAGTTACAGGAGGAGGAGGTACTGCGGTACAGCTTGCAGAAGAAGTCAGGGCTACATTCTCTTTCACAGTCTTAGGTAGAGATGTTGCCACAGAAGGTTCTTTCATAGGATCACACATACCAGGAGGAATGCTTTGAGGGAGAGTGTTGGAGTGAGAACCAGCAACCATCATTTGAGCAGCATTATACATAGCCATAGGATTATTCATAGACTATTAATAGAATCACACCATTGAATCAAACAACAAATAAAGTTAAAAAACAAATCTTTTAAATTTTTGTCAAATTTGATGATAATTCTCTAAAAAATGATTTTCTGTGTCTGATTAAGAACTTTAAGACACATATATATATATATATATATATATGGGTCATTCTCACAAAAAGGTGATTTTCTTAGTCCCTTAGTAATAAATACTAGGAAATACAGCAGATTTCTTAATATTTTTCTGCATCATTTTTCATAAAGGTCTAACTAACCAATCATAAGCATTTCTGCTGAATGCATTTAATATTTCATTCTTATTTTTTAATAAACATAACTTCAAAATCCCTTCCGTGGACGTCCCTACGTCTGTGACACAAAATAATTTTTAATGGCTGTTAAACATTTTAGATGTTATTTTAATGATTTTTGTAGTTTTTACTAGTTAAATGTTTATTGTAGCTTTATATTAAATATTTTTTTAGAAAAGTTTTATTTTTATAAAATAAATGGTTAGTAAACTTTGTCCATCAAAAATGAAGTCTCCCTCCGTGGACAATAAATATAGCTTAATAAATATGTAATAGAGAGCAGCATATGTGAAATCCCTATAAGAGAGCTGGTGGGAAAGGTAAAGATTCTATTTTTTAGTGTTAACTATCAGCTGCTTTTGTTCTCTTTGGTGTTAGTTTTGGATTGTTGTGTTCAACTGAGGTTTGGCAAAGTTCTCAATGTATACTCCGTGGTCATCATAAAGAAGGTAAGATAAAACTATTTTATATTTGACATATAAATTTTAGATTGCAAAAATAGTATATTTAATAAAAAGAACTGCGCCATTTTTGTAACTTTAAAATTAAAAATCAGAAAAATTCAAGAACTAGTTTTTGTCTCCTCCGTGGACAAAACAGTTCCACGGAGGAGATGACAATGGAAGAGACAATGTGTTAGACAACCAATAATAAATTTTTATTAATTAAAAAACTATTTTCTTTTAATTAATATTTTTTAAATGGAACAAATTTGTTAATTTCTTCGTATTTTTAAAGAAAATAAATTAAGTTAAAATTTTTTTTTATCGGAGAAGTAAGTATTGGCAATTTTTCCAAATAATTTCTGTGACATTTTTTTTCTCTTCAAATTTTAGGAAAAAAATGGCAAAACCAAAATGCTAAAAAAAAGAAGTCAATCAAATGTTCAAATCTAACAACGAATTAACGAACAGAAAAAACTTAGCATAAGACAAGCTAGAAAGAAATTACATCTCCTCCGTGGACAAGACAGAATTTAAAATATTTTAAATCTTGTAAAAAATAAAATAGAAATCTTGACCATTATTATAAGGACATACAACAAAAATAAAGGCATTTATGTAATTTTTATCACTTTTTTAATTACTTTAATTTAAGAAAAAATTTTTAGTCTATTTATACCTTTTCAGTGAGAATGACCCATATATATATATATATATATATATACAGCAAATAAATACAAAAAAAAAAACATGAAAAAAATTAAGAAAAACAATAAGTTTCATTTATTGCGCATAAGCTGCAAGTAAATAGAACTCATAAGATAAGTTCAAATGAAGATAAAACAAAGGTAAATTACAGACAAAAGAAAAAAGGGGAAAAAAGAAAAACAATATGCGCATATTGTTTTCATATTTTGCAATCTGGCAATCTTGTTACGAAATTATTTAAAATCATTCTTGAAAAATTTCCCGTTCATGTAAGTTCATTTTATTTCGCTACTCGCTTTATAGATTTTGTTTTATTCTGCTCTTTCTTTACATTTTATTTTCTGTTTTTACGTGTTATTTTTACTTATTGTGTTTAATTCTAATTGTCGTAATTTGTGTAAAAATTTTTTTGAATGCTCCTTACACTATTGTATTGATATATTTTGCTTTGGCTATATTGATACAATATTAGAAAGCACTCTTTTTTACGGATATAATCGTGTGGGCTGATGAAAAGATTATATCTTTTATTTTCCGGATTTTTAAAAAAACTTTATCCCTTTTTTTTAAAAAATTAATTCTTTTTCTTTCCCCAGTTGTTTGTTATTATTATTCCCCCCCTTTTTTTCTTTTGTCTGTAATTTACCTTTGTTTTATCTTCATTTCGAACTTATATATATATGTAAGAATTTTTTTTATTTCAATATAATGAATTTTTAGAATCTTTTTTTAACATAAGCATTCTTTATTTTAGGTTTTTTAGTTTATAAATATAACGATTTTTCATTGAAACTTAAAATTTTGTGATAAAAATAGTTAATTTTTTTTATACATACCGTAATTTCGCGCGTATAGTCCGCGGACTATCTGTGTTTAAAATGCGAATTTTTGAAGCTGCGGACAATACGCTGGTTGTTCAGAGTCAAAATCGTTGAATTTTAAAAAAACACGCTGTCATGAACTGCCGATGATCAAATATAAACAACAGCGCGAGATTCCAAGAAAACATTCGTATGTATCGTATTGATAGTAAACCATAGAGCATAGTGCAGAACGAATGAGTAGTAGCAAGTAGAGCTCCAAGAAAAACTAAAGAATAATTTATTTAGATATCACCAATCACTATATATTCATATCACTGCACTTAAAAATTCCTCAAAATCAGAACTATCTGTATCAGAACAAATTAGGTTTACTTGTTAATTGTTTATTTCGGGTTCATCTCCGTCACTCACACCTTCAGCATCACTTTCAGTTTCGTTTTGTACTGGGATGATTTCCGCTATTTTTGAAGCCATTTATCACAGTTTCTTTTTCTCTTTTAATTGCTGACAGCTTAAACGTAGCGGTATAATTTTTCCTCTTAATGGGAGGCATTTAAAATGGATAGCTTAAATACAAGTTATGTTGAAACAAAAAAAAAAATTAACGAAAATAGTAGAAACGAAACAAAAATATTAACGAAAGAAAAATATTAATAAAACAAAAACACAGCCGATCAGAAATGAAGATAAAACGATAAAAAAAATAATACTAAGCTGAAGAAGATTATCGAAATCAGACAGAAATATGAGCAATGAAAAAACAATAAAAAGCGCTCTCCCAAGCATTTAAAACAAGTTTCTATATTTAGCATTTCCTCCCCCTATTTTCACTTCTCAAATCAGATTTTTTTTTTTCAACTGACTCAACCTAGAACGGTCTTTCTTTTATCCCTGTCTAAAATTCTCACACATTGCTTTTTCTCCTCTTCACTGACTCTCAGTTGAAAGTTTGAAATTCTTCTAGAACATTTTAATTGTAAGATTATTCAAGGTTATCCCAAGCTCTTCAGCACTCTTACTCATCAAACATTCACATGTTTTTAACAACCAATGGGAGAAAAGAGGGGAGTGTAGAGGCATCCATGATAAGTGGAAGAGACATATTTCCTGGAAAAAACAGGGAGGAGGGAAAGCGCTTGTTTTACAGCTGACGTTATCACTGGCCCCACCCTGATTTCCTTCATTCATTCCTTTGTGATTTATGCTTCTCCACCCCACGTACGTTTCCTACACTCAACAGTTGTTTTACGGAGTGAGTGGGGTCAAAGGTCACACTTCATTACCACTTATCACGAGGATAGTAGGTTGCACAGTATTTTGTTTTCATATTTTGTCTTTCATCTTCGATAACGGTGATCCACCATTATGTCTGTGAAACATCGCCGGAGTTTTACTGCTGAGTTTAAACTCAAGGTAGTTGTGAAAGCTGAAAAAGATGGAAATAGAGAAGCGGGCCGTTATTTTGAAGTGGACAAGAAAGCGGAGAGAAATTGGCGCAAACAAAAGGATGTGTTAAAAAGCATGGGAAGAAAGCTATCCAATCGGCACGGAAAAGTAAAATGGCCAGCTTTAGAGGAAAATTTACTGAGATGGGTTCTCGACCAAAGAAATGCCGGACGCTCCATTTCAACAGTTAAAATCCGTCTCCGAGCGAAGTCCATGGCACAAGAGATGCAGATAACAGATTTCAAGGGAGGAATAAATTGGGTTTACCGCTTCATGCGTCTCACCGCTTCAGCAGAACGACAATGTGTCAGGCTGTTCCGGACGACGTAGATGAAAAAAAAGCTTATTTCCTTCAGTTTACAAGGAAAGTTATTGCAGAAGGGAAGTATTCCCTAAAAAATATTATAAATATGGACGAAGTTTCATTAACATTTGATTGCCCTCCGAATCGCACCGTCGATACTTGTGGAGTGAAAATAGTATCAATAACAACAACTGGTCAAGAAAAGACCCACTTTACGGTGATGCTCGCCTGCTGTGCTGACGGCATAAAGTTGAAGCCGCTCTTAATCTTTAAGAGAAAAACAATTCCCAAAGAAAAATTTCCTCGAAGCGTCCTAATACGGTGCAATAATAAGGGTTGGTGCAACGAGGACATTATGCTTGATTGGTTTCAAGAAGTTTGGAAGAGAGAAGGTGCCTTTTTCAATTCCAAAGGAGTACTAATTATGGATTCCATGAGGGCACACATAAAAGACAGTGTAAAGGCGGAAGCTAAAAAAAATACCATCGGTGCTGAACTTAGCGTTATTCCAGGAGGTTTAACAAAAATCCTGCAACCTCTGGATATTAGCGTGAACAAAAGTTTCAAGTCCAACGTACGTGCTTGCTGGGAGAACTGGATGTCGGAAGGTTTACATACTTTCACAAAAGGAGGAAATATGAGACGCGCTTCATACACTGAAGTTGCCGAATGGGTCGATAAATCCTGGAAAAGTGTTAAAGTGTCAAACATCCGATTGGGATTTATAAAAGTCGGGATTGTTAGTGAAAGCGAGGAAATCACTGACAGTGAAGATAGTGATGCGGAAAATGAACTTTCGGACACTCTTCCCGAAAATATATTAGAACTGTTTAATTCTGATACCGATGAATTGGACTTTGAAGGTTTTCGTTAATGTAGTAGAATGTGTGATTAATTAAAATATGATTAATTAGTAAGCACTGTTTTTTATTTGTATTTAGCGTTTTATTTCTGAAGGTATATTAGTAAGTAAGTACTTTTTTTCTATTTATACTTAGTTCTTTGTTTCTAAAATACATTAATATTGCCGTATTAAAAGAACGTAATTTCAGATGTCCGCGGACTATCCGATGGTGCGGACTATCTGACAATTTTTGAAATTCTTTTTATATAAAATCGGGTCTGCGGACTATACTATGATGCGGACTATACGCACGAAATTACGCTATTTTAATGTTTGAAGTAATATGATTCAGAAAAGTATGGAATATAAAGTTTAAATAGACTTTTCATATTAAATCATTAAATTTAGTAGAACGATTTCTCAGACACTAGGTTTTAACTCTAATTAGAAGATATTTTACAAATATTTTCCGTGGTGTTTTGAATGTTCCTTCTCTTCTTCCAAAAAAAGAAAAAAAAAAAAGATATTACATTTTGTTTTTAATTGCATAAGAAAGAATATCAAAACTTTTTATTTTTAAAATTTAATAAGATAGAATAAGGACGGAATGTTACCATGCTACACTGAAAAAATCTCCAGTGCAACTGATGATTGTGATGTTCCGCGAGCAGTTATTCGTCTAAAATAACAACGCCTCCTATAGGTTGTTGTGTTCACAAATTGAAAAACAGCAATTTAAAAAAAATATATAAGAACATAACATCGTAGATAATGCTGAACTGGATAAGAATTTCAAACTACAGCTCCAGGTCAATTTGAAATACATTTGCTCTGAGCTCTCTTTCTAAACTATGTTTTGTTATGTTACAATATTTAAAAAGAAATAAATTTATTGTGAAGGAAGTATAAACAAGGATTAGTATTTTGTTGTTTCAAGTTGCATAGTTAGAAGTCGAACAACCTAAAAGATTCATCCCTCAAAATATGCTGCAGAATATTTTATTTTTCTGTAAAAATCATAAAAAAAGAATTCTACTTTTGCAGACAAATTGGTATGTTATCCATGCAGAATTTTTTTTTTTTGTGAAAATTTGAAATCTTTCTGAAAAATCTTTCGTTTCAGCAACTATCTTATGGATGTGTCACACCTGACTGATAGATTATTTTGGGTGTTAGGTTTGAAGAGAGAGAAAAACAATTTCTTATTGCTTATCAATGAGGATGAAAAATAAGTTGCAGACACTGTGATAATCTGGAGCGCTAACTGTCCTGCCCGAAGATTTCTGTACTACAGAGCTTATTAATTGCACCAATTTGATAAAAAAATAAAAAAAATACATATAAGCAGTTATTTATTTATTATTATTTCATATTCCACAAACTATGTCAATTTGCATTTAGAAAATTCAATCAGAGCAAATCTAAAAAAATTCTTCGGAAATATTTAAAAAACTTTTTTGTTCAAAATGTTCCAACTCTTGGGGAAGATAAACTTTATTGAACTAGGCATAAAAATCTTTACATTTCATTATTCAATGTATTTCTAAATGATAAAAATATCCATTTTAAAGAACCAGCCACAGTTCTTGAGTAATAAAATTTTAAAAAGGTAAATTCATGAAAACAGAACATACTGGATTGATAGCAGGGAATTGTGTCGTAAAGCAAGGAATCTCTGGTAGCTCCTTAGATTCAATAGGTGGTAAAGATTCTACAAGTACTCCATTATTCACAGCATTTATTTGTTCATCATATCTCGTCTATCAGAAATATTTAAGTATGAATTTATTATCATTACTTAAAAAGCTAACTTCAAATAAATTTAAAGCATTTGATCATATAACAGATTTCAGGAAATACAACATAAAATCCATTATAAGCTTAAAAATATTTTTATCATACAGGGTTTTTACAGAAAAAAAAATGGAACAAAGTTGCTTTTGTGTTGTGTCTGATGCCACTTGCCACACTGGCGAGCCTGCTTGGGTATACCGAGCAGATTTAAGGCAGAGTGTGCATTTCTTATTATTTCAGTGGCGCCATCCTTTGGTCAAGAATCAGACTTCAGCCACACACACGTCCCACCCGTTTATAGGACGGACCCATTCATTCATCCACAGATCATAATTTTGATCTGAATCAGAGAACGATCGATCTCCAATCCAGTACCCCCAGAGGTGTTGATTTGTTATGGGAACACGGAGGACTTTTGCAACTCGACAGATTTAACGTGCATCAGTCACTTTACTACACGGAGAGTCTTCGGCCGGTGGGGTTCGAACCCACGAACTCTCGGACTTGGGCCCAGCGCCCTACCGACCAGGCTATAATAGCCTAAAGCATCAAAGTAGTTGCCTAAATAAGAAAAATTTTTTTTACATATTATGACAATCTTACTAATCTTTAATAATAATCTTAATTGCCATATACTATGATCCACTTAGTCAAGTTGGAAGTTGGTGGCAAATGTGACAATTTTTATATAAATGTTAGTATTCTAGGATTAAATTTATGTATAAAAAAATTTAGCATATTTGCAGAAAGTAAAATACTTTTAATTGCTAGAATTTATTCTAAAAAAAAAAAAAAAAAAAAAAAAAAAAAAAAAAAAAAAACTTTTTCATTAAAGAAAAGCATCTGTTACCTTTATTAAAATGTGTATAAATGAAACTTTATTTCCTTAATTATTTCAGCTGATGTCTTGTTATGCATAAACAATATAGATTATAATTCCTACAAAATATAGATTATAATTCATACTCTCTTTTTCTTAAAACGTATGAAATCTATTGTAGTATGCAGATCTTTTAATATAACTTTACCTATTAACAGACATGCGATTTCTGGAAGAAGGAATAATTAAAAATTTTTTTCTCTAAATTTATAAATCTTTTTTGTATATAGAAATAATTTTCTCGCACAATATAAAACTTTTCATGCACGAAAGTAATATTTACAAAATTTAAAGAAAGACATTTTTTTTTTAATCTCATAAATTTTTTTCATCAACATAAAAAATAATATATACATTTAAAAAATTACACATTCCTCCTTTTTTTCCACCTTAGTAGATTAGAATTATATAGATTAGCATTTAGTAAACTTTACATTAAAATAGGGGGCAAAAAAAAAAAAAAAAAGATTTTTAAAAACTGTTTATTGCAATAATTAATAAAAGATTGATGGTTAAACCAGGTGTATTTATGACAAAATCACACAAATCGGACGAGTCAAAAAAGTTGTTACGTAAAAACATTGAGATTTAAAAAAATACGCAAAAATTAGTAGTGATAAAAGCTGGGAAATTTATTGGAAAAAAAAAGGATAGAATTATCATATCAAATAGTGAATACTTAGCTGTGCAATTATCGTATCATGAAATTGGAATTTTGGAAAAATCATGCAAACATCAACACTAATAATTCCCCAAAACAGCCCTGATCGAAACTCTGCATGGTTTTATTGCAAATGGAGTGTGTAAAAAATATTCACTTAAAGCAGCGATGCGAATTTCTCATTTCTTAATATTTTTTGAAAACATTGGAATTTAAATAACCATGAGAATATTTAACTAAGAAAAAAGTGAATTGAAAAAACAGTGGTATTGTTGTCATAACAATAATTTATGAAATACCTCAATATCAAAAAGAAAAGGAAAAAAAAAAAAGAAGAAAAAAAAAAAAAAGAGAAAATTTGTAGCAATATTATTTAAAAATATATAGATTTACAATCGTATCAATGCAAATTGAGCGCATCCAAGTGATTACTCAAATGTGCTATTCAAAATTTGTGTAACATAATAATTTCAAATTGAAAAATGATGCCATCAAAATTGAAACACTGATTTATGGTTGGTTGGTTGGTTGGTTCTAATGCCACTTGCCACAGGGGCAAGCCTGTTTGGTGAAACCGAGCAAATTTAAGGCAGAGTGTGCGATTCTTGTTTTACAGTGGCCCCATCTATGGCCAAGAATTCGACTTCTGCCACATCATACGTCACACCTGTCTATAAGGCGGACTCATTCATACATCCATTCATTCACACTGAATTATGATGGCATCAAGCGCGTTGTAAATTATTTACTGAAAAGTGCAATTCGAAAAATCCATGTCATAATATCATATTAAAAATTAATAATAGCGAAATTTAAAAAAAAAAGAAGCAAATATGGATTAAATAATTCTTTTGCAACTATTTGGAATTTGAAACAAAATTCAGGTCTCCCAATCAATTTCAGAAAAAAAGACCAACTTCCCAGGTATATCAGGATAATTTCAAAGAAAATCCAGACCATATTTATACCATGTCATTTTTCATCAGAAAGCTTTGATCTTTTTTCTTTGCAATGTCAAATATTACAATTTTGTGAACAAAAAAAATATCATTGAATAAGGACAAGAACATTGAAGCTTCACTAAAATGTGAAATTTTTACCACAAATAATAGTAATAGATGTCAGAATTATTTAACTCAAATCTCAATAACTGATTACTATTACTGGACACTTCTAAGATTAATAACATTCCAGGTATAATGTACAAAGTTTCCAGATTTTTGTAAAAAAATGTAACTTTCCTAAATCCAGGCTTTCCCTGACCCATGGAAGCCCTGAATATTGCTACTCATTACAATATAAGTAAAAAAAAAAAGATAAAAACAGAATTTTTTAAGCCTACAATCTTTTAAATGTTTACCATTCCAAAATTATTTTTTAGATTACTAATTTTATACTTTTTGCTTGCGTCAGTACCTCCTTAATTCTAGCTGAAGTTAGTATGGAATTTTTATCTGAAGGTGTCTTTTCCCCTAACAAATCAGAGTAAAAAAAAAGTAGCTATTGTGCATGAATGTGAACTTAAATAGAAAAAAAAAAAAAAAAAAAAAAAGAGAGTGTTGGTGAGGACAGAATAAATTTCTTGTTAACAAGATTTTCCATAATAAAAAAAAAAAAAATGTTTGATTTGTGGAAGTCTATAAATCAACAGTCTTGAAATTTGCGGAATTTTGTTGCAAATTAGCGAAGGAATCGCATGCCTGTAATAAGTTTTCAACTTTTAGTTATCCAACATAAATGTTACTAGATTTAACTTTACAAACTTTAATTATTATCCAAGCCAACAACAGCATTTGTTAAAAGCAAATTTTTTCCACAAAGGATTTTAGTAATAAAGGACTAAAATATTTAAAATAAAATCAAAGTGAACATAACATTTCTGAAACATAAAATAGTAAACAATTCCACGATTATATGAGCAATCTTTCTCACAAAAAAGTAAAATGCTTTACCTGTAAATCTAAACGGATGTCAGCAAGCTTCTTACTGTAACTGCTAATACTGGCGTGCAATATTTCCAAATTTTTTTTGTATAAAGGATTAGAATTAACCCTGAAAAATGAATAAAAATTAAACATAAAAAGTTTAAGTGCGACGCTAAAAGCAAAATAGATCAATCAATAGATTGCAATAAGTGGCATGAGAGTATTGAAAGTGCAAGTCATGCTAAACTTGGAAGATTCTGGAAAAGAACAATGTACAGTTTAGGGAGCCACGGAAACCACCGATTCTCCTCCAAACAAACTGAAGTGAGGAAAACTTAGCCGGGTAAAGCAGTTGGAAACCCATTCATTCTCACAGGGTTGCCACAGAAAAAAATGAGCAAAAGAGTTGCTTTTAGTAGCCTAAAGCATGAAAATAGTAGCCAAAAACTAGGAAAATAGTTGCCTAATAAGAACAAAATTTCATCAAAAATAAGACTAAAATTTTGTTAATGACTTAATTATCATATCCATTCAGTCAAGTTGGTGACAAATATGATAGTTTTTATATAAAATTTATTGTTTATATAAATATATTATATGAAAAGTGATAACTCAAATTCGAGATTCACGCATTGTAATATCGTATTAAATTTAAAAAGAAAAAAAAAGTCAAGCGGAATTTCGTAGCAATAATCATTGAAAAGGCGATCCGGAAATGAAATAGACTTACAATGGAATCTTTGCAGATTGAACGAATTAAAAAGTGAAGACACAAATTTGCAATTCAAAATTTTTAAGGAAAAAAAAAAAGTTCAGTGTGTTCAGAAACTATCTTGTGGGGTTCAGATTTTCCACTCAATTTATGCTTAAAAAAACAAAACAAAAAAACATTGCTAGAAGTACAGAAAAGTCTCTCAATAGTCTCCTTTTCCTGAAAATAGTTACTTTTTTAGCCTTTTCATGCCAAAAATAGTTGCATTTTAGTCGCCCGTGGCAACCCCGTTCTCACTTCCCAACTGACTTGCTTGAAGAGAGGACACGTTTTCTAATTGTGATTTCTTTTTACAATGCCAGCTTTTATTATACACAGGGTATCTGCTACATTTTAAATTTTAAAACTCATGACTTTTCATGATTTTCCATGACAAATTCCAAGAATTTTTCATGACTTAACGAAGTTACCATTTTCTCTGACAAAATCGCAACAATAAATTAAAAAAAGTATTATAATAACATTAATTAAAATGATAGGTATAACCAAAACTGCTATACTTCGCATCTTCATATTTATAGATTTTAAATTTAAAAAACATTCTTTCTTTAAAAGAATTGAAACAATAAAATAGCTGAAAAAAAGACAAAAGCAAATATCTCATTTCCGAATAAAAAAAAATTCACCAATGACTGGTTTGCTTCAACTAGAATTTTAAATTGATAAAATTAAAAAAAAAAAATTCATAAATCGCAGAAGAGTTTAAAAGATAATTCGCTCTAGAAATGATGTTTTGACTTTCATTTTTTGAAAGAAAACCATAATTTTTAAAGAACATGATAAAATCATTTTATATTCTAATAAAATATGCCTGAGTGGTGATTTTGTTAGGAATTCAGATATTTGGAACAGGATGAAATGGCGGGGGGGGGGGAGGGGGGGGAGGGGATTCCATTTTAAAAATTAGATTTTTCGGAGACCTAAATCCATGACTTTCTATGATTTTTTTAAAAACATCATGACATTTCATGACAAATTTTGTTCAATACTGAAATTCATGACTCTCCATGACTTTCCAGGTGCGCGGATACCCTGTATACATTAAACTTTCTTGACTTTTACGCATTCAATTTAAAAAATAGCATGTGACTCATAACACATTGAATGGCATAGGGGTCAACGGCAACCGGCACTGAGTTTGTTCGTTTTACTGGTGAAGCCAAGATTTTTAGAAACACATAATTTGAATAAAATTTGATTACACAAATGAGTACAAAAATTAACTGTTTTGTTGTAAATAATATTTCAACAAAATATGCAACGCATACTGAGAAAATCATTTCGGCCAGACTGAAAAGCCATGTAAAATTAGCGAGGCATTCAACGTGTTAACTTTCTTTCTGTCGTCATTTATAAAGAAAAATACACAATTATCAAATTATTCATATGTTTTGTTAATTCATAAATCCTGCAGGTTAAAATCCTTTTAAAACACATTCATAACCAACAACTAAAAAAAAATTACTATTTTTTTAATAAAAATAGTAATAGTTGGTTGCTACATAGAAAAAAATAACTTTGTATAAGTTTTAAATGTCAACAAATCAGAGTTTTTTAAAAATATTTCCTCAGTATTTAATTTAAAACAGCTGATTATGAATTGTCTAGAATTTTATAGTAAAAATTTCAACTGCTCTGCTCTTAAACCAATCTAGGTTCATAAAATGGAAACTTGTAAAACTTAAAAGCAGTTGACTATTGTAGGAGAAAACAGTTTTAATGAATCTGTTGCCAGACTACTAATGAAGATAGTTGGAAGTATATTCTAAAAATAAGATTATCTATAAGTTTTCTATCTATAAAATTCTTGAAACTATAGGCATTTCTCAGGTATAAATGATTAAGTCTTTCATGAATAGATTAACTCATATTATAAATAATATGAAGTACTGCAATTTAACCATTTATTCTCAAAATGTTTCAATATCATTCTATAATTTATTTTTTAAAAATTTTTTTTAATGGTCAAGAGACATGAAAATATATGAATTAAAAAAATTTGAAAATTCAGAATAAATAAAAAATTTTACACTTTACAGTTCAAAATTATTATCATTATTAACAAATTAAAAATTATTTAATTTATCTATTAATTCCCCATTATATTGCAAATTTATTTTTAAATAGAGGGCTTATAACTTTTTGTGAAATAATTACTGCAGTTTAACAAATTATTCAAAAGATATGAAGAAAAATGTGACACATTAAAATAACATTAGAATAACTAATTTATGAACTGTGATAGTAGTTAAACTATAAAAGCCAGTGTTTTAAAAACCTAGTCTACCCCTAGTTCAGAGGCGTTAAACCAAATGCATCAGTTTAAACATCATACGCTTTAGTATACATCGAAAATAATTCAGGTAGATTAAACTCCCACAAGTTTAAAGAGATTAAAAAATTACTTGCATGGGTAAAAATTCTTCTATTTCTTTCATCCTCGATTTAGCTTCCTTTGACTTGCTGTCAATTTTTGAAAGAAACATTTCTTTTTTAAACAAAAGCAATTGTACCTGCAATGCATAAGGTCAATATTCATCAAGAAGATAAATTTTTAGAACACCTTACCACTTACATAGTATTTTTTAGACATCAGACAAGTCAGTTTTTTTAAAATGATTATTGTTTATCATATTAAGATGTCTTTTTCCTCCCAGCCAAACCCAGCTGTTAATGGGGTTAAATGGGCCTTTTAATGTGCCATTCGAAAAAAAAAAAGTTCTACAATGGCTTTTAGAAAAGTGAATCACAAAACATTCATCACCAAACTGTCTTGACCCTTCTTCCTGACAATCACTCTTTTTAACCCAAAACTGAAGCAGAAAGAGAAAAGCATATCTTTTGTCTGAACCCTCCACATTTTAGATAGCATCTTTTTAAACGTGCTTTCTGTATGAAATAAGCTTTGAGAGAGGAATATGCCAGGAGAGTTAATATTTCAAAATACTAATTTCAAAATATTTTTTGTTGTTGTTTCAGTTCCCATGAAATATCTACTTATTACAAGATAAAACCATATTAGTGCGAATTTGCGCCGACTTCGCTGGTCAACAAGAATTTACACAAGTACCAACAGTGATTATATTTTTAATGCATGCATGTATTTTAACAGATTCCGAAAAGGTAAGGTAGGGACATTTAATAGATAATTATTTTGTTATTTATTTAATCTGTAAGTAAACAAAAATGTTCTTTTTCTCTCACTTAAAACAAGCAAATTTATTATGTGCTAAAAAATTAAGTGTTTATTATTATTTGTAAGATACAATAAATAAGTACAGCTATAACACGTAGAAAGATTATATCCTGAAACGCATATTTATAGCCATAAAATAATAATTATAGCAATTAGATAATATTATCGTAAAGGAATGCTTTGCTAGCTCAGCATTATTCATCTCCATTAAGAAAATCTAATCACATAAAAAATAAGTTACAGCAAATCAATCATTTATTCAATAAACACTCATTCATGAATATGTATTAAAAAAGTTTCTTGGAAATTTAATTTAATGATGAAGGATGTATTTTCAGAGATTAATAATAAAAACTTAGCTGTCAGCGTGGATAGGAAAAAATCGCATTTACAAAATATAAATTTCAGGATAATTGTTGCAGAATGTAAGGAACATAGGCAATTATAGGGATTTTTATGATAATAAAAATAAAAAAACTAATATTTTCCAGTTATGATTGACATTAAATGAACATGAAATGATACACATTATGTTTACTCATAATTTTGAATAGTAACAAGCATTTAATTCAAAGATCGTTAAGACTTTTCAATTAATTTAAAAAGGGATTTCTGTATAAAAATAATGATCAGTTTAGAACAGAAAAAGGTTTTAACTGATTTCTATAAATGAGGCTCACTTCATTATGTATAAGTAATAAGTTTTTAAATATTCAAGCAAACAAACAATCTATGCAAAAATGCTGTTTCAATAGGGATTTATTTTAGGAAGTTTCTGGGAATTTTCTAAAAATATACAAAAACCAGGAGAATTTTTATTAAACCAGTAGAAACTAGCAAAATCCAGTAGAGTTGGCAGCTATGTAAAAATAAAAACATTTGTAATGGCAAATAAATTATTAATAAAGCATAATAATAATCAATTAATTAAAATTTTTTATGATGATCTAAATATAGAGAAATAATACAGGGTGCGTAGCCAGATTTTTAAACAAAAAATAAGCTTGAAAAGTACTTAAAATACCTTTTAAGTACTTTTCAAGCACTGAAAAAATATTGTTAATCATTTTCAAAAAAAAAAAAAAAAAAAAAAAAAATCATAATTAGGATCTGTGCAGTAATAAAAATCATTTTTTTCTATTGTATTAAGTTCTTCATTTATAAACATAAAATCAATAAAATTCCAAAACATTTTCAAAAACTTTACATAATCACGATAAAATAACTAGTTTCTGATAAATATTGCAGAAGAAATTGCTCATCATGCTTTTTTTTGTAATTTATTCGACAATTGACAGGGGTAAAAGAAAAATCAATCTCTTTTTAAAATATAGAAAATTAAGCACTTTTTACACACCCCAAATAAAAAAAAACCCACCTTTAAGGGCATTTAAAAAATGCAAATCAAGAATAAGCACCTTTAAGCACTTTTTAAACGCTATGCACCCTGTAATAATATAGAGGAAAAAAATGGATTTTTGTACCTCAGCTAATTTTGCTCTTTTCATCAACTGTATTTTTTCATTCTCTGCATTCCTAACACTTGAACTATACTTTTCCAATTGTTGATCCAATGACTTCCTAATTGAGATAAATAAAAATTATTAATTATAATTATACTTTCCCAAAAGTTTTTTGAGTCACAAGTGAATTGGAAAAAAAAAAAGTGAAGGTTGCTAAATTCCTAAGATTAAAAATTTTATAATTCAAAGGGATGCGTTACAAATTTATCTTAAAAAAAAATTAAATTAAGATAGGATAAATTAATATAAAAAAATTAAATATGAATTTAAGGAAATTGATCGGCAAAGTTTGGTCAAAAACAAAAATTGATGTTTTGAAATCTTATGATTGTTTAAGGAAGAAGATTTTAAGAAATAAATCTAACCAATCATCAAATAATAGAGGGTTGTCTCTCATTTATCAAAGCAAAAACTTAAAAGGATTTTTTTTAATAAATTAAGGACCTTTCAAAAAAGCACAATAAATGTTTATCATCATGCAGATATAAAATTTCCACAGAAAAGAAATTTTTACTTCACAAATAAGAAAAATTATGAGAATTTCTTTCTTCTCCGATTTGCAAGAAAGGCATCTTTTGAATATAATTTTGGAGAAAAAAAAAAGCTTTTATAGAATTTCTGCAAAAAAGAAAACTAAAAATTTTACATCATTATTCTTTATTTTTCATTATTCTTAAATAATAGAAGAAAAATCACGAATATTTCTTTCCCCTCTAATGTGCGAAAAAGGCATCTTATAATATGATTACAGAAAAAAAAATTCTTAACTTTTTGCAGAAAAGAAAACTAAAATTTTTTACTTCTTAAAGGAAAATGAAAATTCTTTCTGCAAGAACTCTAATATTTTGCAACAATGTCGCCATGATTCTGCGATACGGAAAATTGAGAGAATATGAATCATGATACTGTATTTTAAAACCGTGTGAATATGAATAATGATATTAGATTTAAAAAAGGCAAAAATACAAATTGTGATATTGAATTTTTAAATTGTGTAAATATGAATTACAATCTGTAGTTCTTAAACCACGAATAAATACGAAAATCAATGTGTGAAATTACAACTGCACGAATACAAATTACAATATTATACTTTAAACGTGCGTGAACAAGAATTGCGATATTGGGGATGATGATTAAAATCGATGCTAGATATTAAAACCCTGAGATAGGAATCACGATAATAGTACCAAATACTCAAAATGACAAAAATCCACCAAATCAGAAAAATCCAAATGGCGGAAGAATGGAATGTATGTAAACATCTCATTAACGGGATTTAAGTTTCAAAATTTCGTTGGATTATAAGTATTTGAATTGACCAACTTAGTTAAACTTAATTGAGAACCAGGTAAGCAGATCAAATTAAGAACCAAAAAGTTTGATTCATGTCACAATTTCGATACTTTACAAGAACATGGAAGTTTTGAATTTGTTAATATTATTTTATCTTGCATAACATTTGATCAAGGAGTAATATAAGTTTAACAAAGAGTAAAATAAATTGAAAGTAAAAGAAAAAAAAAATAGCTACATCAGTCTAAAAAAGAAAATTAACATTGATATGATGAGCCTGAAAGTTTAAAATTAAGGCAATGAATAATCAAACACGATACTTTTAAGGCAATTTTCGCCAATTCTTTTAACCATATCATTAAATAAAACTAGAAAATATATTTTCAACTCCATGATTAAAACCTACAGAATAATAAAAACGTAATGAACAATTTTAACTGGGTAGTAAAAGTAAAAATATATTACTTTAATGAACTTGTTTCATTTTGAAAGTCTTCAATACATCCTTCCATTTTCTTTACCTTTTCCTGCAAACTAGAGGAAATGTTTAGTTAAAGAAAGCTGGATCATACAATAATTAATATTCAAAAATATTTGTATTCAATATGTAATGGAACTAATTTTTTAAAATTTATTTTAGAAAATACACGAAATATTACAATTAGAAAGAAACAAAATTTTACTTCACAAAGGTTTTGACATTAAACTAGATTTTAACATGCAGATTACAAAATTAAAGATAGGAAGCAATATTTTGACCAAGAAATTTAAAAACTCTGTTCAACAATAGTCACATCAGTCAATTTACAAATCTCACGTATGATTAAAAACCAAATTTAATTTATACAGAAACAGGGTTGCCACTCATATCTAGAATTTTTTTTTTCTTTCCCGTATGTATTATACACCCTATATTAAGAGGAAACATGCGATCATTGTGCTCTTGTCTGAGCTATATTAGGCTAAATTTAGTAGTTTTAATTGCTTGAAAAACTAAAGAAAAAAAGGATCAGCTATACCTACTAAAAACAAATAATGCTTTAGTAAATGAAATAGTTTAGTATACAGTGGAAAGTCGCGTATCCGGAATCGGCGGGACTTCCCCAAGTCCGTATATTCGATTTTTCCGTATAATAGACCCCCAAGGTAAACAAAACTTAAAATGATCTGAATCTAAGAAGCAAAAAATTATTATCCAATACTAAAACATTATTTTTCAGGCAATAATGTTTTAGTATTAGAATGATATCTAATCAATCAAAAACAAAATATTAGAAAATAATTAATTGCTCTCTCCGCCATTTTGAACTAGAACGATTCAAGCAATAAGGGGAAATTCCCGTCATTCACTAAGGTGGGTAGGTGGAGAAGAAAATTCATTTCCTCCTTATTTCTCATTCAAGTTGAGGGTGGGGCAGTGACAAATTCTTATTTTCTCTCCCATCAGTAGCTATAAATCAAGCATAAAGGCGTGGCATGCTGATTGGGTTCTCTTTATTTTTTCTTGTGTGACTAAAGGGGATTCCCCTTCCACTTTAACTTTTGCTGTGTTTACACTTTTTCAAAATACTTTTTCTTTCCCTAACACTCTAATAAAAAGGTTGCAGGAAATGCCTCTTTTACTAGCCAGCTGCATAGGAAAGAAGAGGTGGAGGGGACTCAGTTGTGCTCCTTTGAAAACAAATCTCCCCCCCCTTTCCTGCATTCCAAAGGAGGAGCGTCACTAACGGTATGGTCTTGGTAGATCTTCTGTTCCCCTTTCTGTTGATTTATGGGTTCAATGCATAAATCACTAGAAGCTAAGAAAGGAAAAAACCTCTCAAAAGACTTTTTTTTTTAAAGAGAGGGGAAGGTGAAGAAATGTTTGTTTATTTTGATTGTTAAAAAGTGTCCGGGAAATTGACTCTTCCGTAAAAGGGACGTCCGGATATGGGACGTTACACTGTAGTAGAAATATTTTCTTTAAATATGCCATAAATTGCCTTTTGAGTTGTCACAATTTTTTAAATGACTGAAATAAAAAACAAAATTCCCGGTATTTTCCTAGTTTGAAAAGAAATGATAAAATTCATGCATTTTCCCCCCGTTATTACAAGTATTTTTAAATTCCCTGTATTTTCAGGTTTTCCCTATTCTCCCTGTGGAGTGGCAACGCTGAGAAAGCTTACTTAAAAAACAAACATGCAAACTTCAACGACGATATTATTGAACGGTAAAGTTGGCACTGGACAGAAAGGCAGGTAGACCAGATTGCAACAGTTAGTTGGGGGCATAATGCAGCAAATGCCAATATTGGCATTAAAGAAAACAAAGCGGCGATTTTTTTTAAAACTAAGAATCTTGCTAAAATTTTGAAAGAAATACAGAAAAGAACAAGATTTTTTTAGAGCATTTCTAATAATAATTGATTTGAGATACTAATTGTAAGCTGATTTCGTATTATGACTAAAAGAAAAAGAAAAACAACAGATATTTCTTATTATGATTTTAAAAAAAACAAACAAAACACAGATATTCTTATTAATATTTTTTAACTAAACGAAACTAATTTTAAACAAAACAAAATTATATTTAAAAAGTTTATTTTTTCATTAAATCTAAGTTAAAAAATACACAGATGCTCACAAATACTTTACTTCAGATACTTATTTTTGCATGTAACCTTTTTTTTAAATATAGATTTATGTATATTAATTTATCCCACATTGGTGTTTAGTAAGGGAAGGAAAAGTCAGCACAGGCATGATATCATTGATGATGAAAAAGATCATATGTATGTTTTACAATATTTACTGTTCATTTTTTCCCCCTGAAATATATTTGTTTCTCTAAAATAAACGAACTTACCTACAAATTTCTCTAAAAGAAATATCTCTGTAAATACCTCTCTGTAAGAGAAGATTGCCTTTTTCTTTTCTCGAAAGAAAATCCCAAATCTTTAAGAATCCAATTTAAAGCTAAATTAATAGCTACAAAAACAAACTAACAACATACTAATAAAAGTTTACAACTAATAAAAAAATTATTAAGCAATGCGAGCTGGCTGACCAGTGCAAAAACATAGCGAACGTGCCAATTCCTCGTCCTAGGAAACTAATTCATCGCCAAACTAAAACACTTCCTTCTTTGTACATTCGCTCGAGAAGGTATTTATAAGTTAAATACATTTTAACAACTTGTAATACATGTTTCAAGATGAACTTTTCTTATTATACAACATTTATTTATATTTGCACGCACATTCAAACTGTAATTAATTCTGAAATAGTGAAGAACTATTTTTCAAAAGCGTAGTATTACATTTCCTACCTTTCCCTGTAGTGCCAACTTGAGGTGAAACGAAGTACAGCTAGCTTTATTTAAAGGGTTTTCATTACAGAAAAAAAATGAGTGAGAATTTCTCACCTTTTCCCAAAAACAGTGTAAAGTTATGAGATAATAGAGGCTTTAAAAAATTTATTTCCTTAATTATTACACAATTACAAAGACTTTTAATATCTACTTTTTTATAATGAGTAAAATATTTTTGAAGCATCATCATATGGAAAATATTTTAGGTCAACTTTTTTTTATCAGGGTGTTTTGTACTTTATTATTTATCTAATTTGATATAAAAAATTATTCAAGCATACTCATAACTAATAAGGATATGTTATATTTAAACAAAGTTAAAGCAAGCTTTATTAATAACGCCCACATATACACTCAGCTGCTCTTCAAATATTTTAAGTTATTTCTTTCTTAAAATAAGACATCAATCAGTACACATTTCTATTCATTTTTCTGAATTGCCGTTTCTGACTGTTATATTGATCTTATTATTCACCAGAACCTTAAGTCGAAAATATATCCAAAGAATGAAGATGAAAGTGGGAAAAGTAAAATAGTTTTTAGTTAATAATACAGTTAACCTTTAAAATGTATCCAAATCACTCAATTACAAAATCTGAACAAAAAAAGTTCTTTATGACAAAGCTAGATAATATGGAAAATACATTCAAATCATGAGGGAAAAAATGCATCTCTAAACTATTTATTTAGTTAAAGTGCAAAATGTGTTTGAAGGCCATTAATTAACCACCATTAAGGCTATCAACCATTAATTAACCATCTTAATTATAACTTATTATAATTAAGGTGGTCTGAATTAAATTTTGAAGGCCATTAATTAACTATCTTAATTGTAACTTATTATAATTAAGGTGGTCTAAATGAAATTTTAATGGCTCAAGGGACTCATGAATAGCCAAGAACTTTGAGCGGAAGATTTACATGTGTCTAAGAAACACATGTCTCTGTTCCCTCATGTATGTTCTTCGGTTTTACTGTATATCGCTATTAAAAATGCAAGTAATAAAGCAAATACCTTTGATTTTTAGAACACCATATATTAATTTCTTTTTCCTGTTGGGAATTCAGTTCAGTAGCTGCATTCAGTGATTCCATCAAAACTTTATGTTCTCTCTCTAATTTCATCTCTTTGCTTTTGGTATCACTTTTGAGAGACTAGGGAAAAAAAAGACATCCTAGATTTAAGACATGGCACAGCAATTTTGGAAAAAGGAAAACTTAAAACTATAGAAACATTTTTCAAAGTACATAAGAATGAAACAGTAATAATATATTAAATAAAATTATCTGTTAGTTGTTTTAAAATGTCATTAGTTACTGAACTTACAAATGGAATTCTTACTAAGTATTCTTCAGAAAATTTAATTCTTTTGTTTAAAATTGTTAATTATTTTTTTTTTTAAAAAACAGAATTTGATATTTTTGATTCAAACATTAGTATTTTGAATGCAACTTAATCATAATTTTTAAAAAAATACATAAATTTGAGAACAAGCCCTTAGTTCAGCATTTCAAAAATTCTGTGTTAATTGAATTAGAATATATTTTAAATAAACCGTACATAGAGATTTATTCAAATTTTTTAAATGTTATTAGTTATTGAAGATTAGTTATACAAGAATTGATAATCCTCAATTTTAAAATAGTAAATTAGAGTACCATCCCTAATAAACCATAATAAAATTTCCAGATAAGAAAAATTTCATCAACCAAAAATCCTAAAACTTTTGAAACAACATACTGGGTAGAACGTATAGGATAGTTCTATCACTTAGTACAATTTGTGTAAGGTCTCACAGTTCAAATTTTCGAAATTTTAAATTTGTCTATTCAATCTTTACATATTAAGCAAATAAACTGAATTGCACAGAAAAAAGTATACTTTAACATAGCTGCCAGCATGGATGGGAAAAAAATCAAGCAGATTTTACAAAATAATTTAAATTTCATGATAATTGCTACATAATGTACTCAATATTTTACGCATAAGGAATTTTATAGTCATCACGGGGGTCTGTCTAGGTTTTTTAAGAGGTACCTATTTTGTGAAAATTTAGACAGAATTTGCAAAAATTAAAAATTTTATTAAAAACTCAACACAATATGGTAAAGTTAGAAAATATTTGTAAAAATTTTCACTACAAATAAAAATAATTTATGACTGGAAAATTTCTATATATTATTTCCCATGTATTCGAAAATAAGTTTGCTATTGTAAGATTTTGGGCTTAAAATTGTATCCAAATTTAAAAATTCATAAAATCATTGTCTATAGTTAAATTTCAATTTAATAAAAACATGCATTTAACAGTACTAATAGTTACTTTAATTATGAGAATACTTTTGACACAAAGAAATAAGTTTTACTGAGCAAAAAATGTTTCATAAAAGTCTGTTTGAATAAATTTACAATGTTCAAATGTTTAGAATAATGTTCGAATTTTGACTTCTTGCAAAGCTTATATAAGAAGCGGCTCATCGTTTTATTAAAAAAAAAAAAAACTCACCAAAAAAAGAAGCTTGCTTTGATATGGCGTAAGCGATCGGATCGCCTACCACATTGTACTATCTAAACAAAAACATGTCACCTTTTCGTAAAAGGCAGCTGGCAGAAAAGCTCTCTTTCATAGATTGCAATAAGAACAATGTTTGCATGAGAACTTGCTTTTTCAAAGGTATTTTGTGAAACTACCGTTTCTCCTAAAGTTGAATTAGTGAAGGTACCTCTAAACAGTAGTCAATTTACCCTGGACAGACCCCTGCATCAAAACAGAAAAACTGCAATATTTTCCAGTTATTACGGGCATTAAATGAACTTTAAATGTTATGTTAACTGATAACAATAAGTATTTAATTCAGCAAAGATAGTTAAAATATTTTTGAATTAATTTAAAAAAGGAGTTCTGAATAAAAATAAACTGAACATTTTAGGATAACAAAAGGTTTACACTGATCTGTAAAAATGAGGCTAGCTTTACTATACATAATACTTATTTCAATATCCAAGCAAGTAATAATCTCTGCAAAAATCCTAATGCAATAGGGATTTTTTAAGGAGCTTACTCAATTTTAAGGGATTTTAATTTTAGGGAATTATGTTCAAAAACCAGGAGAATTTTTATTAAATCAGGAGAAAGAAAAATTCAGTTGGCAGCTACGCTTTAACCACTTGGACTGGCGAAAAATGCACGACGTCTCATAACTACCTTTTTATTTTTGTGATCTGTGGTAATTGCCTGCCAACATGTTCAACACACCTGTGATAACTGTGGTTTGGTTTCTATGGACTAACACTAAAATTAAACTTTGATTCAAAAATAGAAAAATATAAACAATCAAACTTAGGCCAGACAACTTTCAGTACTGAATACTTACAATACTAAATTGAAACCAATCACAAATAAAAATGTTAAATTCTGATATTAAAACACCCATTATATCAAATGCAACAGTATTGAAAGTTTCAACGATTAAATTGAGTCAAAATTTGTCACTCAATTGTTTAGTTTTCATGACAAACAATATCATCATTTGAATATGACAATGATATTTTCTTGTCATATTCAAATGACCAAAAATAGAGAAATGAAACATATTCAAGAATTAAGGGATTGCTTTGAGGTAGGTACTTCATTTACGTTGCACTATAGCTGCACAATGGGGTATTAGCGATGGTCTGGAAAACACTCCCAAGCATGACCCGAAGACACGTCATCGAAATTTCGATCCTCTGCAGAGGGGATAACTCCCCTGCTTCGGTAGCCCGGCGACGCGTGTGAAAGGTCGAGCACTTTACGGTAGAACAGTTTAACACTAGAAAACTTAGTATAAACACATATTGCCCAAAAACAGTCAAAATGACTGCATTGTGAAATAATAACTAATGTGTAAAGAGATTTGTTTAAAATTCATATCTTTCTATATTTACAGTTATATAAAAAGCTATTAGTGAATATTAACAAAAATAAAAAATTATATGTTGTACAAAAAGTCACAAAATTCTAAGAAATTGTTTCATTATATACATCATTGTTTTTCTAATTGAAATTAAAAAGCAGTCAAAATGACCTTTTCGGGGTAATCTATTGTTAAGGAAGACCAATACCATGCATCATTGGTCTCTACGCAGGCTGATCAAAGTGGTCACCAACCCGCTTACCAGTGATATTTGACTTCGGCATTCTACTGGGATCAGTCCATCGCGGAACAGCGATTTTTTTTAAAGGTTCCCATTTTCTAAAAATATTAAACAAGTTATTCATTTATAGTTTATATTTTGTATACACAATCTAGAGATATTGAAAGAAACTGCTTTGCACGATTTGTCAAACTTTTTATTAAAATATATCTGCATTAAAGTATACCTGTAAAAGTAGATTGGAGTCTTCCAATTCTTTCTTCAAGTATTCAATTTCGACTAATGATTTTTTATTAGATTTGGTTGAAGCATCCATTTCTGTAGATAATTTTGTTTCAATTAAAGTTTTTTCAACTTCTAATACTTTTCTCTCCTCAGTTAATTGATGAACCCTTTTCTTCAAATCATTCACTTCATCATCTGTTTTCAAAGTACCTTTTGATTCAGTTTTTACCTAGGAAGGAAATTAAAATCCTTATTTTTATAATCATATGAATAGTATAAGAAAAAAGCTGAATTTTGCATTAAAACATCAGAAACATGCATTCCGAATGAAACGTTAACTACAAATTAAGTTAAAATAAAAAATTATTTTTTAAGAGAATTATTATATGAACAGGGTTGATTGTGAGCCCAACTCAAAAATCATGAAAATTTCTCGAGTAAAATCATGAATGACGCATTTCAAAAAATTAATGTCCTCATAAATTTAAATCATTGATATTTTAAAAACATGAAATTCTAAATAAATTGCATGCAGAATAATTTAAATAAATAATTATGTTTACTTTTATGACGAATCACATTTATTATTCTTAAAAAAAAACTATTAACAAATGGAAGAGATGCCAAGTATAAATTCCAGTTTTAATATTTCTAAATAAAATATACAGGAATCGGTAGACATAAATGTGATCGATGATTTCTCGAACTCCTAGACCTTGGATTTCCGGAAACTTCGAGATTGCGAGTTAGCAAAAATTCCGGAGTATAAAATAAAATATTTTGTATTAAGTAAAATAAATTAAATTTTAAAAAATAATTCAAAGCATATTGAGTGATTTCACTTTGAGTTTTATGACATCTGTTAGATTTAATATTTAGTTTAAAATTCTAATTTTTATTTGAAACAACCCCGTAATTCACCATTTTAAAAATTCAGTGATTATTGAATTGTTTATTAGATTAAAATCATTTTACATAAACTAAAAGAAAATGATATTTTATATTTTATAACTGTTGTTGAACAGCCGAACCAATTTTTGGGTTTATGACTACTAATGTTCAACTCCGTAGCCTTGTCATTTTGAACCCAATCCTGAAGACAAGGGAACTCCTGGATTAAGTATTGGGAGAAGTTTGCCTTCATGGAGGACTTTTTTTGATGGAAATAACCAGCATTTGTGTTACATGGAGAGGAAGACCACGAGAAGACCCCAAGGTTAACCTGATTGCAAGGGGACCTTAACCCTTGATCTGTCTACCACTGAGGATATTTCACGTCAGCACAGTGGTCAGTACAAGCCGGATGTGGAATTTGTATCGACCAACCATCGCCGTGATTCAATCCTGGTTCACCTCTGATAGTAAACTTTATTCGAGATTTGGATATGCGTACTGCCAAGATATACAATATATTTCTACCATTATGTGCCCTAGTTAGTATCAAGTAACAGCCAATATGTGCTTTTTATATTTATTGTCAAAACATAATAACGAAACATAACACAACAATTAGAATTAGACTGAAATAACCGAAATGAAAATAATATTCATGAGCAATAAAAACAGGAATTTTCGAGATGCGCTCCTTCCGGCGTGAGTGTATCGAGAACAACTGACTAACAATATTTTTGATTGGCGACGAGACCAAAAATTTCTCATTAATTTTTCTCTATAATTGTAAGCTCTAATTAGGTTTTTCCTAGAAAAGAGGTTTGTATCAAGGAGAAGTCTTACCGGGAGTAAAGATGTCATCCTTTTACCTAAAAGAAAGTGAACCGGTGTCAAGGCATTTGGCTCTTCTGCATCATTTCCAATAGAAGTTATTGGGCGAGAGTTAATCATCACCTCAATTTCGAAAAGAACAATTAGCAATTGTTCAATAGTTAGGGAGGATTTACCTAGGGTTTTCCGAAGAGCAACTTTTACAGATCTAACCATGCGTTCGTAAAAACCGCCCCACCAGGCAGCTCTCTCGACGATGTATTTCTATTTAATACAATTATAGGCACAAAATTCTTTTATCTTTGTATCATTCAAAATTGACCACATCAATTTTATTCCCAATTCATCACGTTTTTAACGGTACACGCATTATCAGAAAACACTATTGATGGTAAACCACATCGAGCAATGAAACAGCGAAAGGCTAGGAGAAAAGTATCCGTTGATAAATTTTCCACTTGCTCAAGATGAACACTTCTTGCCACTGCACATGCAATCAATAGGATGTATTGTTTACTTTCATTGTTTTTAACAAAGAGAGGGCCAGCAAAGCCCACTCCAATGACGGAAAACGGAGAAGATTGCTTCACTCGTTCAGCTGGCAGCGGTGCTACAACTTGGTCTCCAGGAGAAGAATTGAATCTTCTACAAATTACACATTTCCTGAGTAGTGATTTTGCTGTTTGTCTGGCCTTTAAATCTCTCGCTTGCACTAATGTGTGGGAGACACTTGAATGGAACACTCTTTCATGGCAATCCCAAATTAACAGCTCTGTTAATTTGGATTTAGCTGGAAGTATCACAGGATGTTTTTCATTCATTGATACATCAGTCTTACCTAAGCGTCCAGTGACACGTAAGACACCTTCTTGATCAAGAAATGGATTTAAGCAAAGCAGTTTTTTGAGTCTTTGGAAAGGTTTCTTTGCAATCAAGTTATTTATATCTTCGTGGAACGTTTCATTTTGAACAAATTTTATCCAAAATAGTTCCGCTCTGTTGAGCTCATCGGAAGTAAGGGAACCCTTCGGTTGAAGTTTTGTTTTTAACAGGTGGACGAAACGGAGTACCCAAGCAGTTACTCTTAATAGTTTTCTTAAACTGCTATATCTATCAGGATCTATTAACTTGGCACAAACTGTTGAGGAGTCTGTATTCGGATTCCAATTCTCCAATGTCAGCTTCAATTTCAGATTATTGAGTACATGACCATGTGTTTTCAGAGTTAATTAACCATTCGAGTCCGTGGAACCATTTTCTTGAAGAGATCAGGTTCTTGCAATAAATTCCCCGTAGTCAAGAGATCTGCTGGGTTATCCTTGCCTGTGCAATGTCTCCAAACACTAGGATCTGTGATTGCTTGGATTTCGGTGACCCTATTAGACACAAATTGCTTCAGTTTGGACGCTGAGCCTTTAATCCAGTGCAGCACAATCGTGGAGTCAGACCACAAAAATATTTTATCAAGATTTTTAAATAGTTCCTTGAGATGTTTCACCATTCTTGCGGATATGATAGCTCCCATTAGCCCCAAACTGGGTATAGTTAATTTCTTATGGGGTGCTAATCTGGACTTAGAAATTACAAAATTAATACTAAAATTACTTCCAGATGTTTTGTACCTGAAGTATGCTACAGCTCCAAAAGACTTTAGTGAAGCATCGGAAAACACGTGTAGTTGAATGTCTTTGTCTACTAAATTTAAATCGGGAAAATAATATCGAGAAATATTCAAGTTCTGAAGTTCATTAATTTCATTGCACAATATTATCTATTTGTCTTTTAATTCACCACTAAATTCATTGTCCCAATCAATTCCAAGTTGCCATAATTCTAGTAAAATGCATTTAACACTAATCAATGGATGAATAATGGGGGAAATAAATCCAGATGGATCAAATATTTTGGCAGCAATATGAAGAACATTCCGTTTAGTGCATTTAAATTTGACAATAAAGACCTTAAATCAAGTTCGAGAATATCACTTTCATTATTCCATTTAAGTCCTAAAACTTTTAAATGAGAATCAGGATCTTCATTAATTTCCATTTTGGAATTAGAGTTTTTCCATAAATTTTTAAGTTCTTTCGAGTTTGTGTCAAATTTTCTCATTGCCATATTTGCAGCCTTTAAAATAGAAACAGCATCTGTTGATAACTGAAAGGCTTCTTCTACAGAAGAACTTCCATAAAAGAGGTAATCAACATAACGGAAATTATTCAGCATTTCATATGCAAAGGATGCACATTTTTATAAGCTTTAATATGAGTTTTGATAGTTGCTTTTGATAGTTAAAACAAAAGGTGACTCCAAAACAGTGTCTATTAAAATGAAACTTTGTAGAGAGTTGATTTTTAGTCATTTTATCATGAGTCATTTTATTTCCCATCTCTCGAGTAGTGAGAAACGATTCAATATTCCATAAACATGACAAATCATTAGCAGCTGAATTAGCTGAAGTGCAACAAATGTTAAAACAAGAAGTCACATAATAACGAAACATAACAACACAAAAATTAGAATTAGACTGAAATAATTGAAACGAAAATAATATTAATGAAAATTAAAAACAGGAGTTTTCGAGATGTGCTCCTACCGGCGTGAGTGTATTGAGAACAACTGACTAACAATATTTTTGATTGGAGACGGATTGGCTCCGCCAAAATGAATTAATTTGTAACAACCTCAATGGAAGGTGAACGCTCTATCCCCTGAGCCATCACGGCTCAGAGAAAATGAAATGAAAAGAAATGGAGATCAAAGCGGAAGTCGTTATGGAGAAATTTTCAAAAGAAGGCATTAGCCCACTGTCTAGCCAACTATGATGATAATGATGATCTAGATATTGTAGAGGCACATTGGACTTGCTAGAATTAATTTTAATGCAATTAAATATTTTTAACTCTTTTTTCATTAACACAGTGCACCATAGTACTACATGAAATGAGCACATGGTTTATATTACTTGTAAGTTGGTTCAAGTATTAGTATTCAAATTTGGAGTGTGAAACTTTTGGAGCTCGATTCATAAAATAGATGGCCCTGAGAATCCTCTGTTATTGTGCCTATTATTGGAATGAGAAGGAAGAATCAGAAAATCAATAAATTTTTCACTGCTGCTACCACCTTTAATAAACATAGTGCGACGTTACATCCCGGTTAGAAACCCTTTCTTCGAAGAAATCCATTTTTTTTTTTTTTGGTGTTAGAGACTCCAACAGGATTTGATTTAAATTAAATAAAGTGTTTTTCATAAGCCCTGAGAATCCTCTGTTATTGTGCCTATTATTGGAATGAGAAGGAAGAATCAGAAAATCAATAAATTTTTCACTGCTGCTACCACCTTTAATAAACATAGTGCGACGCTACATCCCGGTTAGAAACCCTTTCTTCGAAGAAATCCATTTTTTTTTTTGGGTGTTAGAGACTCCAACAGGATTTGATTTAAATTAAATAAAGTGTTTTTCATAAGTCCAGTGTTTTCTACACCTTTTAGTAATGAACTTGTGAGTTCCTGAAAGCTGTAATTAGTTTTATTAGGAAGAAAATAATTCTGAATCTAGAAGACTTTTACGTGTGTCATGTAAGATTTATCTCTTAGTTAAAAACATTTTTTCCAGTTAAAATCTGAGATTAATAACACAACCCTGCGAAATTGAAGTTTTTGAAAAATACAAGAGAAGTTATTGCTGATTTATATGCTATTTGATGCGCTGATTACGAAAATGACCTTCATTTCCCCCAATCACATCAGGATTTTTTGTAAAATCGATATTAATGTTTTTACTAAAATTCTAATTAGAAAGGAATTCTCTCAAACAATTTTGTATATAATTGTCGTAATTGGTAATTGTTGTATTCATTCATTTTGATCTATGTAAAATTTATCTTGTGAAAGTAAATTGATTTTTGAGTGATAGGCTAATTTTTTATTGGTTTAAAATGAATAAAAAATACTGTTGCCAGATCGCACAAGTCACGTCTGATCGAGAGAAAAACAATTAGTTCCATGTGTTTAAACTTTTTACATCAGTTTCTAGAAGAAAATCCCCAACATACCATTTTAATTTTTTTAAGAAAACTTACATAAAATTGACGATTGACCAACAATAGTAAATATTGTGTAGGTGTATACATGAAAGTTTGAAACAAAAAACAAAACAAACAAAGGAAACAAGTTTATATTTAGGTACATACTCGTTTTCCTCTGAAACTTATTTTTGATTATCTCTTTTTATGCTTTATCTCAGGTCTATCCCGAGTTATCATCCAACAGTAGTCGGCAAGCATGTTTTTGCCCCATCTTAATTGATATTTACGCTCCATATCTCTGATAACTTGATGGAACCTTTTCCCTTGTTCTTCGCTGACTGCTCCTAAATTTTCGGGGTAAAAGTCCACAAGTGAGTGAAGAAAATGCATTTTAACACTCGTGGAGCAACCCAAAGTTTTAAATTTGTCCAGCATTTTCATGACAATTTCTTTATAATCAGGATCCTTGTAGTTATCCAGAAATTTACTGACGACACCTTTGAACGCAACCCAAGCTTCTTCTTCCGTGTTTCTGTCATGTTAGTCCCAAAATCTTTTATCTTTCATGAGTTCGTGGATATCTGGACCAACAAAGATTCCCCTTTCAACTTGGCTTGGGATAAACATGGAAAACTTTTTGCACAGGTATTTGAAACTATCGCCATCTTTTGGAATAGCCTTGACAAACTGCTTCACTACACCTAATTCTATGAGTAGCAGAGGTAACAATACTGTTTTGGATCAACTAAGCTGTTTCGAATACCTTTCTTGGTACCCGGGTCAAGATTTTGTCTTTTCGGCCATTATTCTTTAACCCAATGTTGTGTCTTGTCCCACTCACAAATAAAACATGGGAACTTTGTAAATCCATCTTGTTGAACAAGAAGCATGGATATAACTTTCAAATCACCGCAAATGGTTCAACTGTGGTAGATATATTTTATTTTTCCAGGACGAGAGACAGGTTTTTCATAAATTTTTTTTAAATATACTGAGTGTCCAACTAGTACACATGCATACTGGCTCCCATGATGAAGAAGGGCAGCTTTGAGGCTTCTTTTTGGTTAATCTATAAACAGTCTCCACTCATCTTTATCGTAGATGACATTAAATTTGCTCATCAACGTCAGAACAATAGACCAAGTTCTCTTCTTCATCAAAGTACTTAATAAATTCCTCTTCGCGATTCCTGTACCAATAAAAAGATGTTCCTTTGGCCAATAAGTGTTTTTTTTTTCAGTCTGGAGCCTAACAATTCAGCTGCCTCTTTCGAAAGGCCCTGATCTCTAGTCAGATCATTCAGTACAACCTGAGAGAAGGGCTGAGGCGAATTGGCTACAGATGGCTTATATTCGATATCGGTGCCTTGAACTTCTGGATGTTCTGAGTCTGAAGACTCTGAAGAGATGACTGGTAATTTAGTTGGAGGCAAAGGCACAGACATATCAGGTCCATGAGGAACGGGGCGTATGGCCGATGGAATGTTATCAGGATAATATATTAGTCTTTGATTTTTTGGTTTTACCCAAGAACATGGCAGGAACAACAATAACAATCATCAAAGTGGTTTTGGGGCTCCCTCCACGTCATAGGAATTCCAAATCGTAAAGCAGTCTTCTTTCCTTGGTACCATAAGCGTAGATCATTGAGACACTGCACACAAACTTTATGAGGAGCCAGTGATTTGACCTGGTCTAAGAGTTTCATGCCAAAATATGTAAGATAAAGTTGTCTTGCATAGTTTGTCAAGTTCTTTATGCGATTTTTAACAACACTATATTCGCCGCATATATGACAAAAGTCCTCTGGGAAATTTTCACAATGTCTCGAACTCCCTATTACACTTGATAGTGTTCTTGAGAGGTCAGCGAACCTAGATAAGAATTCTCGCGAAGGTATTGGTAGAGAGAGAGATTGTGATCGAAAGATGTCATCGAGAGGTATTTTTGTAGATTTAACCAAAATCCAATACTGGTCAGGCAAGAAATTAAAAAACAAAAGTTTTTTTTATGGTAAATATTCATAAAAAGTCCAGTAAAATTAATTTTTTCAAGAAAACTTGACGTGATAGAAATTTTTCATGATTTTTTTTCATTTCAGCACCAAAAAATACATAAAAAAAAAAAAATAAAAAAACTCCAGCAGAAGATAAAATATAAGAAAGGAACTTCTTCATATCTTCTTCAAAGTTAAAGAGAACACTGATAGATTCAAGCACAATGAGGATAATAAAACATAGAAACTTTTTTTCTTATCGGCAAAAAGGCTTTAAAACCTGAAAACTTTCAATTAACTTGGGAGCCTAAGCATCCCCACAACTTGATATATGACCATTTTACATTATATTGACTAACGAGATAGAAAGCAAAACAATCTGAACACAAAATTCATTGAAACAAAAATTTAATTCATCTCCACTTCATTAACACAAAATTTTTACAGCCAATTATTACAGAGTTGCCACTCAAATCTGGAAAAAAAATTCCATGTGTTTTCCCTGTACATAGTTTACACAATATATTAAGAGGAAACAACAATTACTGTGCTCTTGTGTGAGCTGTATTGAGCTAGCTATACTATAGTTATAATTGCTCAAAAAACTTAAGGAAAGAAGGAATTGCTGAATATCCTTAATATTCCAATAGTATAGCTGAAATATCCTTAAATATTCCATAGATTGTCCTTTGAGAGGTTATCACTTTTAAAAGACAGAAATAAAAAAAAAAAAATTCCCTGTAATTTTCCAGTTATAAAGAAAAACTCACAACTCCTTGCATTTTCTCAGTTAATTTTGGTGATTTTTAAATTTCTTGTATTTTTGCTGTACATTACTTTTAAATATTTTTAAACTGCACAATATCAATTTCTAATACAAGAGGGCTACTGTACTCTCGTGTGAGCTATATTGGGATAACTATACTATAGTTATAATTGCTGAAAAAACTTAGCGAAAATAGGTACAGCTGAACATATTTAAAACAAATAATGCAATATAGTAAATGAACTTGCTTAATATAGCTGAAATATCACCTTTAAATATTCCGTAGATTGCTCTTTGAGTGGTTACCATTTTTTAAAAAACAAAAAAAAAAGGAAATTCTCTGTATTTTCCCAGATTGTATAGAAAAACTCAATATTCCCTTTTATTTTAGATGATTTTTTAATTCACTATATTTTTCTTGTAGAGTGGCAACTCTGGTGGATCAAACTCAAGTTTTAAGCAATTTATTACTTTTAACCACTGACCCATCACCCTAATAATTTCACAAAATACTTTTACTTGTATTTTCTTATGTAATAAAAATTAGGAAATTTCAATGCAAGAATATGGTTTTATTCAACTAGGTTCGTAAAAAAAGGGGGGGGGGGAAATCGCAATTCCCTCTTATTTTAGGCGATTTTTAAATTCCCTGTATTTTCCAGGGTTTTCCTAATCTTCCTGTAGAGTGGCAATCCTGTTTAAAAAAGTTTTGACTATTCTGTATGGAAAAAGGACTGTTTATGAAACTCATGTAGCACAAAGAAACGTAATAAGAAACAAAATTCCCATATTTCCCTAGTTTGTAAAGAAAAAAATAATCAAATGAAGGGAAAAAAATCGCTATTCTCTGCATTTTCCCTGTTACTTTAGGTGATTTTTAAATTCCCTGCACTTCCAGATTTTCCTTAATTTCCCTGTGAAGTTGCCACCCAATTTAAAAAAGTTTCTTCTATTTTGTATGGAAAAAGGGATACTGCGAGAGAAACTGCAACAGCATAAGATACTTACCACTATAGTCTCAGTCTGTAGAGCTTTGCTGCTTTTGTCCACTGAGTTAGCAATCCTATAAGGTTTAATACAAGAGTCAATATAAGCACGTTGAGATTCCATTTCGTCACTGAAATAAAGCTTCACTGCACCAATGCAATTCTCAGCCAAAGTCTTGACGCTCTCCTTTTGAGACTTGGCGCCCGTATGGTCTTGCAAGAAGTTATTGGCACCTTCGTCGTCCACCGCAATCGGCTGTCGGAGTTTCGATATGGTCGACATGAGCAAAGAGGAGAGAGGGCGTGTTGCTTTTTCGATTTTAGAATCGGGGGGAATTTCTTCGGGCAGAGACGTGTAAGAGTTCGTAGAGCTCGAAGTAACGGAGGATGGCCTGTATTCTTTGGCATCAGGATTCAGAGTGGGACCTATGTGGCTACAACTTCCATTTAAGCTAGAAGTTGAATGATGTTCATATTCTTCAAGTAAATCAGCATTATTAGCTCCAACTACACCAGAACTCCTGCTTAATTTGTAAGCATCAGCCAAGTCGTTCCTCGAGCATATGAAAAAGTCGTCAACGATACCAAATCTGTACTCAATGTCATTTTTTAAAAACTCTGTGATGCCACCGTACCTAGCTATCACCACATTAGCCTCGGTGGGAAAAGTCTCTAATTCTCTGATGAGTCTCACATTTTTAACAGAAAGAGGACCATTTCGTGTTAAGAACTCGTCCAGGTAGCTGGAATTAAAACATATAAATTCAAAATGTGACACTAAATACAATATGTTCAAATGAAACAAGCTGATTAAAAGCAATGCTTTCAAGAATAATTCAACTGGAAAAGAGATGATCCTTTCTCTTAACACTTTATCTGCACACTTTTAATTTGGCTAATTCTGCTCATCACTTACTTAATCATTGCATACCTGCCAACATTGGAGAAATAAAATAACGAAGATATTTTTAGCAACTTTTTTTTTTGAACACTTGTAAAGTTTTGATATATCATGGTTAATCATATAAGTCAAAAAGAGCAATTCAAAATCGGAAATAATATAAGCACTTACATTTAGCAACAAAAATTATATAAATCTTAATCTTAAAGATTTTTTAAACCATTATTTATAATTACTTAAATTATTTTATAACCGTTTTAAAACAGCCGATCCAATTTTGGGTTTACAGCTACTAATGTTCAACTCCGTAATTTGTAATTTTGAACCCAATCCAGAAGACAAGGGAACTCCTAGATCAATCAAGTACTGGGAGAAATTTGCCTTTGTGGAGGACTTTTTGATGGAACTAACTCGCATTTGCGTTACATGGAGAAGAAAACCACGAAAACATCCCCACGAAAACATAGTTAGCCTGACTGCAAGGGATACTTAAACTATCAACACTCAAGTTACTACACTATTGACAATAGCACTATCTGTTGAGGAATAAGAGAAGTATTTTTGCCATCAGCGGATATTTTATTGCCAAATTTTTTCATTTTTAAATTTCTTCAAGAAACACGAAGAAATTTGAAAATATACAGGTAAACAGGAGATAGTCATAAAATACAGGATTCTTGTTCAAAAAACAGGAGACTTGGCAGGTATGTCATTGTGTTTACTTAATTCAAGAAAAAATACTTACAGAATAAATAATTTATCCATACAGAAACAAATAAATGCATTAACTGATGTTTTTTTTATTTAATTAAAATATGCAGGATGGTTATAGCTGTCATTTGTGCCAACATATTGCCAAAAATTGGGTAACTATAGACAAACCAATAATTAGGCAATCATTATTATTGTTATGCTTACAAAAGTCACTGAAAAACATAATTAATGTTAAAAAATGAATTATGATGTATGATTTATAACACGCTTTGTTTTTAAACTAGCATATGTTTATATAATATAGCATGGTATAGAAGTGGGTCAAAGGGGAGGAGGAGCCAAAATTTAAAAAAATAAGAAAGGTGTTTTACTTATATAAATTATTTTTAATGGCATCAAAGTCATCAATCTCTAATGGATCACAATCCAACGTTGGAAGGACTTGCGTTGTGGCATTATTTTCTTCCCCTACGGAAATGTCTTCATTTTGGGATGGATGATAGTTGGAGGACCTAAAAAATACATGAGTCACAAAACAAGTTGTATTACACCTCCACTACAAAGTAATTTATAACAAATAAGACGCTGATATGTAATGAAAACAGGGTTTGTCCTCCTTGATAAAATAGACATTGAACAAATAAATCAGGGTTCCCTATGAATTTCAGAAAAAAAAAAAATTCCTCGACTTTCCCAGGTATATCAGGTAAATTGCAATGAAAATCCATACCATATTTTATCTATATCATGCAATTTTTAATCAGAAAACCTTTTTTTATTTATTTGTACTGTCAAATATTGGATGTTGTGAGCAAAAACGAGAATGGAAACATGGTAAAGTTTCACTAAAAAGTGGAATATTATGAAATAATTGTAATAGATGTTAGAATTATTTAACTCTAATCCCAATAACTAATTACTGTTATTGATACCTATTTCAAAGACTGATTATTTTTCAGGTTTTTTTGCCAAAAATAGTAACTATCCCTGACTACTCCCTGCTTTTTAGAGTTAAATAAAATTCCCTGACAATTCTAGGTTTTCCCTGTTCTCCCTGATAAATATATCTTAATTCTAAAATGTTTTTAAACAATAACTTGGATCAGTACAAAAAATAAATAGCTGTGGTTTTTATTTACTTTATCATGAAATACAAGACTCAATTGCATGTTTGCAATTTGTTTATAATCAAAATAAGATGTGAAACATAAAAAAATGATCATTGAATAACACATTTTTTCTCTGATCAGTACAATGCAACAGTTTTACAAACAAAAACTATATTATTACACAAAAGATAAGCAAAATTATTATATTAATGGTTTCTTAAAAAATGAAATTTGATGTTAAGGTATCCGTACACGTTGAAAAAGTGAATTTTAGCTAAAAATAAAAATTTTTTTAAATTTTATATTACGAATCTCCGTTTATTCTAGTTTTCAAAACAGTTTAAATTTTAATTGTGCGTCAATTAGAAGAAAAGTTATGATTAAAAGAATATTAGTCGATGATTAAAAAATGAAACCGGAAATAGCATTCCGAAACCGGAAGTGGGACAAAAACAGTTATATTTATCTTTATTTTGGGATAATTATCTTTCTTTCACTTAAATAATTATTATTTTAATGTTGCTAGAAATGAGCCTCCCAATTTATCATTTATATTAGTAGTTTTTGGGTTAAAATTGGCAACATTCTCACTCTCTTGTGGATTTGTTTACAAGCAGCGTTCTTCGAATATTCTAATATTATTTTGACTACATTTTATTGAAACGTAATTGAATTTCTTTTCGAAATTTTATGTTTAAGTACTTTGCAATATGGGTAATCCAAAAATCGAAATAATGGACGAAAAAAGAAGTTTCATGGGAATAGCATTTTTAAAATAGATTTTTAAAATAGAAATGATATAATTTATACTTTAAATGCCTTTTTCTCAGAATGTAATTTCACGCAAAAATAGTAACTTTAAAAATTCATTATTAAAAAAGTTGATATATTTCAATAAAATTTTTTATGTGTATTATGTATAATGTTCTCTAGTGCTTGTGCTACAATTGTTTAAAAATATTTAATAGTTTTTTATTATTGGTCTAAAATGTGAAATATGACGTAAAAAATTTGACAAAAATCTCATAAAAAGTTTTCGATTTTCTATAAAAAATTTAATTTTTCAAATATTTTTATGATTGTAGTCAAATCACTAGACAAAATTCTGCTCTTTATTTTGATAATAACACTTTTTTAATACAATAATTTTGGTGAAGTATATCCTTTCCCAAGTTTTATGAAAAAAACATCAATTTTTTCTTGTTATTTAGCTTTTAAAAACAAATTATAATATAAAGGTCTAATTTCTCTTATTTAATATTAGTTATTACATATAATAAATATAAAAACATAATTAAAGTGTTCTGAAACTTAATATTTTTAAAAAAGTCCTCCGAACGTGTTCGGATACCTTAAATCAACAAGTTTTAAGGAAATGAAATGGTAAATGTTGTTTTAAAATTATTCTGAGATGAATAGTACAAGAAAATATTGTCATCATCATCATAGTTGGCAAGACAGCATAATGTGGGCCAATGTCTTCCTCTGGAGATTTCTTCAAAATTACTTCTGATTTATCTTTTATCTCCAATTCATTTCATTGATTGCAAGAAAATCCACTGACTTAACCGCGGCCTTCCCCGCTTTCTTGTTCTAGTGGGTTTAAAAAGCAGCATCTTTTTTATTGAATAACGTAGGCCATCCAATTCATTCTATTTATTTTTATGTATTTAATAAAATCAGGTTGTTTATAAGTCTTGTACAGTTTAAAGTTAGATCTCCTTCTCCAGTTATTGTTTTAATTTACATCACCAAGTATATTTCGCAAAATCTTTCTCTCAAATATTGCGATACAATTTTCTTCCAGTTTTGTCATTGTCCAAGCCTCAGAAGTGTATGTTAAGACTGGCCTGACAAGAGTTTTGGAGATTAAGACCTTTGTTTTTCTAGAAAGAAACCTAGATTTAATAAATCTTCTCACCCCATAGACAGTCCTATACATTGCAATCATTTATAAAAACCCTAATATTGGCCAAATATTGTAATCATCTATAAAAAAACTAACCTATCTTTAAAAAATATATTTTCACTTAGAAACAAACTTTAAAAAAAAAAAAAATTCTCAAATTAAATTGAAAAAACTCAAAATCTCAAAAAATCCCTAAAATGGAGGGGAAAAAAAAGCACAAAAACTCAAATGCCCTAAAAGAACAAAAAGAGTCCAAAACAGAAGATGAGCCAACCAACTGAGCAAAACAAATCAATAGCAAAATTTGTACTCACAATTCACTGCATTGGGGCCATTCTTCTTGAACATAGGAATAGTTTTCACTTTGTTTATAAGAAGTCATGTGCAGATCTTGGCTGAAAAAAATTAAAAAGCAATTTAAAAACATATTCTGATTAAAAACAGCATTTTTTATACGAACATTTTTTTTTCTTCTTCTATTTAATTTTTTGGTTAATATTTTTGCCACCCCTAGTGTTTACATTAAAGTTTCCTCTATTTGCCAACAATCATATATAGAAACAATAATTTTGTAAGTGTCGTTGTCACTGAATCTTATGTTTGAAAGAAGAATTAATAATTTTGAGACCAAAACTGCCTCCTTTCAGGAAACAAATTTTAGTCTATTTTTTTAAAACATACTTTAGAGATATCTTTTTACTTGCATTAATATAATTTCCTTTCCTTTTTAAAATATACTTACAGTATGCTCTCGATATCTCAAGAACATTGCTATGTCAAAAATGTTCAATGTCCCAATTTTTCGGGTTTACGACTACCAATGTTCAACTCTGTAACCCTGTAATTTTTAACCTAATACGAAAGGGTATTCCTAGATTAACTATTGAGAGAAATTTGCCATCGTGGAGGACTTTTTGATGGAACTAACCCGCATTCGCGTCACACGGAGAGGAAGACCACGAAAACCTCCCACGGTTAGCCTGACGGCAAAGGGTCTCTAACCAATGAGCTTTCTACCACTGAGGACATTTCACGTCAGCACTGTGGTCGGCGCAAGCCGGATGAGGATTCGTTCCGACCAACCATCACTGGGATTCGAACCCAGTTCACCTCATTGGAAGGCGAACGCTCCATCCCTTGAGCCGCGATGGATCAGGTGATAGAAACACAGGTGAAATAGACAGAGGGGAAATAGACATAGGAGTTAAAAGACATAGAAGATATTCAAATATCTAGGACGTACCACCACCTGATCGCTCTGCTCACCATCCCCTATGGTTGATTATTTTTTTTAACTTAAGCCAATAAAAATTTTTCATTTTGTTCAAAAGATATAATTGTTAAAATATTATGAGAGCACATTTTGTAATGAAATAAACGGATACATAGATTTGAAAACTAAACAACTGTATGTGAAAAAAAATACATTACAATCTTGATATCTCGAAAATCTTGATCTTTACACCCTTCAAGGATGATTTCTAACTGAATGGTAAAGAAGGGGGAAATAAGAAGTTTCCTCAAAACGAAACATTTTAAGGGGAAAGATGGGCAGGAGAGTGCACTGTCTGTCCGTTGAAAGAGATGGAAGAAATAATCATTCTTTTTTAACTAGTCTGTTATCAGAATTTTTTGCACATGTTGGGGGGAAACGTCTGCAAAAAAATGGAAATTTTTAAAGAAAAGAATACATAGGTAAGAGAAATTTGAACATGTTTGCAAATGAAAAGAAATTTTAGAGGCTGTAGAAAAAGGAATGAATTGCAAGGGATTACTGTGGGGAGAGTGAATTGGAATTATATTTTTGTAGTGGTAGATACACTACAGTACTCCCCTAACAGAATTGAACGGATATGACTAGTTGATTCATTGCTGTTTTGTGAGCTGTATTAAGATCACCGTACTTTCTGGTGCTGATCGTGAGAGCTGCATTAAGTTCACAATAGTCGCTCCTGAGTTGCTTTTTAGCAGTTGAGTGTATGTGTTGTACATTGTGTGTGATAGAGACTGAGTAGCAACAGCGCGAGGAGGGGGATAAGCTCACAGTCAACTGTTCCACGTGGAACATCCATCGAAGTACGCGTTACTGTCATAAAGATAGGTGTGTTCATTTGGAAGTGGGAGTTTCTGTCATGGTAGGCGTGTTCACATCATGTCGGAAGGTCACCAATGGGGGGATAGTAGTTTTCAACAATGTCAGCATTCATCTATGAAAAGGTACCCCAACATAGAATCGATATATACTAATCTTATATACTAGTAAATTGGAATTGTGGTAGGTACACCACAATTACTGCATCAACTTTCTCAACAATACTAAGAAACAGAAACAAAACTGATAACATATTTGGTTCGGAACCACCATCGAAAAAACTCATTATTTCAAAAAAAATTTTATGGTCTCTTCAACTTTGAGATATGGACAGTATACTATAATTTCTTTTTATTTTGGGCATAAAAATATTTTTGTCTCCAATAGCAAATTGATTTGTCGTATTTTAAAGAATGGTTAGTCAAAAATGAGACACATATTTCACAAGCAATAAAGTCAGAAAACTCACCTAGATGCATCTTTGCAATATTCTTTAAAGCTAATGGTTACAGGTTTGGATTTCTTTAATTCTTTAGATTTTGCACATGTTTTCAATACATTTTCCTACGGATTTAGAAGAAAAATATTATTAGAAGAAAAATAAACACTTAAATAAATGAAAACTACAGCAAGACAAAACATTTAATCGAACATTGAGGGACCATTTATATATTACATAAGCATACCTGACAACGTTGGAGAAATAAAATAGCGGAGACTTTACTAACAACATTTTTTTTAGGTTGTAAGTAAAGATTTGATGCATCTTCCATAAATCAAAAAGAAAAAAAAAAGTAAATCAAAAGATGTAAATCAAAATCAAAAGAACATGTAAATCAAAAAGAAAAATTCAAAAGAGGGAAAAATATAAGCACTTACATTTAGTGAAGTAAAAAATATGTATATAAATCTTAATCTAAAGAAGATTTTTTAAAACCATTATTTATAATTAATTAAACTATTTTATTTTATAACTGTCGTTGAACAGTCGACCCAATTTTGGGTTTACAACTACTAATGTTCAACAGAATTTTGAAGCCAATCCAGATGACATGGGAACTTCTGGATCATGTATCGGAAAAAATATGCCTTTGTGGAGGATATTTAGATGGCACTAACACTAGCATTTGAGTTACATGAAGAGGAAAACTACAAAAGCCCCTCACTGTTAGCCTGACGACAAGGGGACTCTGACCAGTGATCCGTCTACCAATGAGGATATTTTATGCCAGCACTGTGGCCAGTGCAGGCAGGATGCTAAATTCGTATTGACCATTTTAATCGATTGGAACCCGGTCCACTTCATTGGAAAGCGAACACTATTTTCTGAGCCCATCAAGGCTCGACTTATAAACTATTAACACTCAACATGCTGTAGTACTTGGCAATAGCACCATCTGTCTAGAAATAAGAGAAGTACTTTTGCCATCAGCAGATATTTTATAACCAAAAAAATTTTTTTTAAAAAATTTCTTCAACAAATACAGAAAAATTTGAGAATATACAGGTAAACAGGAGATAGTCATAAAATACAGGAGTCTCCGATTAAAAAAACAGGAAACTTGGCAGGTATGGGTTATCATGCAACGGGAGGAGAAGGCTTGTGATTGCTGACAAGAGGGGAGGAGGAGTAAGTTTCTCTTAAAAAAAACTTTTTAATGTAAAAATGAAATAAAATAAATTTAGGAAAGAATTACACATGGAAATATTTCAAAGTCTGGGGGGAAAAATTATTAGAAATTTTTCTTTTTCCTCCTGGAGTTTTATAGTTTAAACCACAGAAGAAAAACATAAGAGATTCCTAAAGAATATTTATCTCAAATAAGTTTGAATAAAGAAAATGAATTTAAAAAAAAGTTTTTTTTTATGCTAAGATTAATTACATTAAACTTACTAAAATTATACTGTAAAAGTCAAAGCAAAAGAGAAGTGAGCTTTGTGACTTTCTTTTCAGGGGTCTGTCGTAGGTTTTTCTGAAAGATACCTATTTTGTGAAAATTTAGACATAATTTGTGAAAAATTAAAAATTATATTAAAAAAACAACACAAAAACATAGTAAAAATATAGATTTATCGTTTTTTAAGGGATACAAAAATAAAATTTTAAGAAAAAGTATTTTGTGAAACTACCGTTTTTCCTAAAGTTGAATTTGTGAAACTACCATTTTAACTAAAATTGAATTTGTGAAGGTACTGCTAAACGGTAGTAAATTCGGCCTAGACAGACCTCTGCTTTTACATATTTCATTTTATATATTTTATATTATTTATATATTTTATAAAAATATATATGTATGGGAGGAGGTTTGAGGAGTGTTTTTTTTAAAACTTACATGGGAAAATTAAAATTGTCAAAAATAAGCTGACGTCTCGTTTGAACGACACCAAATTTAACTATGTTTAAGTAAATATTTAAAAATGTGTTCATTTATGTTTACTTTAACGTATAAAGTACATACACGCTTTGTCCCTCTTAGTTATTTTTATCATTACTAACCTACTAATTACTAATTTTTATCATAATACAGAACTAATTTTTATCAAAATACATTTTATCATTACTAGGATGCAATATTGATTTCTAATATTGGTCTGATATCTTCTCTAAATACAGGGTAATTCGAAATGAATATAATGTATTGTAAATATAATGTAATGTATGATAAAATGTATTGTGATTAAAATTAGTAATGCATTGTGATAAAAATTAGTAGATTAGTAATGATAAAAATATGGCCATAACTATGTAATGGAAAAAAAAATTATAGATAAAATTAACACATAATCTAGAAGAAACTTCAAAATTTTGTATACATGCATCACAGATTTTCTATGCGACTTCCCTTGGTTATACAGACAACATCTAGGCAGTAATCCATTAAAGTCATACATTCTGAAGCATTTGTGCAGTCACTAATGCAAGTGTATTACAAATGCGTTCCTCGAGTTCTTTAATTGCGTTGGGTACGGCAGGGATATCTGGGTTGGTAGGGCACTGGGCCCATGTCCAAGAGGGCGTGGGTTCGACCCCTGTCGGTGCACTAGTTACCAACCCTGGTAAATAGTGCACGCTAAATCTGTTGAGTCACCAAGTCCTCCATGTTCCCATAACAAATCATATTTCTGGGGGTACTGATCCAGGAGTTTCCTTGTCTTCTGGATTGGTTCAAAATTACAAGGATACAGAGTTGAACATGAGTAGTCATAAACCCAAAATTGGGTTGGCAGTTCAACAACGGTTATAAAATATGAAATAAAATCGTGTTGGGCATGGGAAGCACATACACTCATATAACACGATAAATAGAAATCGCAGGGTGTCAAGTCGAGATATATATTTGCTGGTACACTTATAAAAAGGAAACTAAATACTAAACTGTTAAATAATAAAAAAAAAATTTACTTACATCACCTAATTTTTCTTTTCGTATGATGATAAAAGGTTCGGCATTAACTGCAAATAATTTAGTAAATAAAAATAGAATACATATCAGAAAAATTTCTTTACAAGTTTGCTTCACATAAATCTTTAAATCAAAAATGATCATTTAAAAACATATACAGGGTATCTGCTACATTTTAGATTTTCAAATTCATGACTTTTCATGACTAATTCCAAGACTTTTTCATGACTTACCAAAGTTACTATTTTCACCGACAAAAACACAGCAATAAATTAAAAAAGGCATTATAATAACATTAATTGAAATGATAGGTATAACTAAAACTGCAGTAATCTGCATCTTCATATTTATTTATTTTAAACTTAAAAAACAGAACAAAGAAAAAGTTAAAGCAATAAAATAGCTAAAAAAAAAAAGCACAATAATGAAATAATAATACAATACAATAAAAAATACAAAAACAGTTAGAAATATGTAGTTATTTAAAGGTGTTTTATCTCTTCTTTAAAGTGTAATATCAAAAAGCTTAAACTCTCGATCACAGCAAACTTTTTATATATTTTAATTTTTCAATTTTCTCATTTATTTCAATTTCTTCTTTCTCTCTATCCAAACGTATCTTCTTTTTCACATTTTGCAATTCATTTTCTATTTTTCTTTTTTCTAAAGCAATGGAAGTTCTTTTATCTGATGCACTCTTCTTCTCCAAATCCTGTCGATACCGCTGTCTAGCAGCACGAACAGTTTGTAACATTTTCTTGTCTATTTTGACATTTGCAGATCCTCCAGCAGCCTTAATTCCATCAAAAACTCTTCTCTGGCTCACAAGACTCTCTTCTTGAAGGTTTTCTACCGACATTGTCCTGTTAATAGAAAAACCTTTCTCTACTGAAGCGTTACCATGTGAAAGTATAAAACACATCTTCACAACACTCCAAAGATCTTCCAAGCTCTTTTCAGAAGATATTAATTTATAGTAAAATGTATAGAGTCCTACCTCAGTTCTTTCTGATAAAAAGGAGGTAAAGTCTTCTTTGTAATTTTCCTTAACAGTAGAGCAAAAAGAACTATACTGTTTTTTCGCCTTTTCAGCTACAGTTTCAGTGATGCGTTTCGCATCATGTAATGCTTCTAAAACAATGATAAATCTAGGCAGTCCAACACTTGGATTGTTCAATATCATGGATGGGTGAAGACTGGACAAACCCCGAACAATTTTATATTTCAAAGGACTTTTTCATCGATTTTTGATGCAACTGCCTGCAATATCTTTTGACATTCTATATAAAAAGTTTGACTTATTTTGTCAGAGACTTTAGCCTCTTTTAAAAACTTCTTTGCCCCAAAACCGATGTCAATCTTTTTTGGTTCAATCAGATTATCTTTAAGTTTCAAATCTAAATTCAGCAATGCTGATCCTTCAACTATTTTGTCTGCTTAAAGGAACTTTTTCATAATACCTCCCAACAATAGAGACAATTCTGAATGTAAATATGGAGTGAGTACTTTTTCAAACTGAAACTTCTTCAAAAATCTTCACAGTGAAGAGAAAGTGATTTGAAAAAAGCAAGTTTACATTTTAGGACAGGATCAGAAAAAGATTTCTGTAAAAATGCTTTAATCTTGCTTTCTGTGCATTTTGCTTCTAACAAATATTTGCCGACAGAATCCATTATTTCCAGCGCTCTATCTATACAATCACTATTCTCAAGCCACCTCACAGCACAGAATTTTTTAGGAAACTTATGACAGCCTGTTATATGGATGAATTCTGCTCTCCGAGCAGGACTATCTTTCAACAAATAATGTAAAGTCCTTAAAACACCAAATAAGTCCCAGTCAATTGACTTCAGTCCTGTGTTTATTGCACGATGGATGACGTGCAGGACACAAGTACCCATCTGAATAAGTTGCTTGCCAGATGGATTTTCTTCAAAAATATATTCTTTAAGTTTTTTTAAAAATGACAGATTGACATTAGGCCCATCCATTGAAACATGCAATAATTTATGCAATGGAATAGAACCTAATGCCTTAAGAAAATTATCAAGGAGGTCTTGAGCAGTTGAACGCCCAAGAAAAACGCTTCCAACATATCTTGTACAAACACTTTCATCTTGCCAAAATTTGATAACTAAATCCCTCTGTCCCTTCTGAACAATTTTATTCAGGGACTCATCAAAACATATAGTGACATCATCAGAGTCGTTAATGACATCGGAAAGTGTGTCATTAAAATAATGAGCTATGCCATAATGAATTATATAGGAAGCCTTATCTTTTCCCATTTGGAACTGTTGAGCAATAGCACTATCAAAAAACATACTTTAAAAAATACTTGATATGTTATTGCAGGAATTAATAGACATGCGCTTCTCTACCACATTTAATGCCCATAAGATTTCTGCTTTCAAGACTTCATCCTTTAACATAAAATTCTGCATAGTATTGATTGTACCTATATGAGGAATTACTTTTGAAGAGTTACTAGATTTAGATGGTGACACACTCTCGGTATTTGTACTAGTAGACACAACATTGGCAGTTGAAGAATCCAAACGATTAAAGTAATCGGATATGCCAGATTTTGAGGCTCTTCTTTTTGAAATGGCTTGATGTTCATTACCTTTGCCGTGATATTTCACCGCACCCACACCCATATTACAAAAAGAAAAGGTCTTTCTGCAAAAGTCACATCGGGCACTATGAACATCATTTTCCACAGCACTTAACCAGCCTTTAAATTCAGGGTATTCAGCGTGGTCTAGCCACCTAAGATTGAACTTAGTAGCTTTCCCTGGAGTCATTTTTTTTGAAAAAATAAATCTAAAAATAAAATAAAAACAGTCAATATATAAATTATATTAAAATATTTATAAATATGTTTAATTAAAGTATAAATATATATTAATTTAATTTTATGAAGCCATATAGCTATTTATATATTCATTAAAATGCATAATTTATATTAAGATTAAAAATTGAACCAAATAAAAACAATCTGTTTTAAGTATCAATTAACTGTATTAAAATATTAATATAAACAAGTTTTTTAAGTATGTACTAGAATAAAATACTGGAAACATTAAACAAATGGGATATTAATCGGATATAAATTTTATGAATGGTTTTAAAAATTAGATTGTTTAAAAAAATTTCCTAACTCTTGGAATCCCTGTGACTCTTCCACGGAACACAAGGATTCCGCGGAACATCATTTAGAAACCGCTGTATAATATAATATGTTTCACTCTCCTGCCTTGAAGAAAGCAAATTTTCTTCAAAATTTTAAATTTGGCAAATAGTTAACAATATAAATTATAAAGATATAATTGAGGAAGAAAAATTCTAACTTCTCTGGTTGCAATTAAATAAAAAAAAGAATAAATCTTGTTAAATGAATTAATAAATAAAAAGGGATAAATTAAAATATTAACAGATTAAAAGAGATAATACTACCCTCCCCCCCCAGAAAATTGAAGAATCTTGGTACTTACATGATGAAGTAATTATAAATGGAAAAGGAAATTTTGCATACCTGCCACACATAAATTTATATTTAAAATAATGGGTGAGGCAAAAAAAAAAAAAATAAATAAAAAAAAAAAATAAAAAAAAAAAAAATAAAAAAAAGGTAAAAATTCTTACCTTTTCAAAAATCTGTCTGAATAGAAGAGATGGAATTTTTCTTCTTTAACTTTAGCTTCTTTAAAAAATATTCCAACTACACTGCATAATATGATGTTAATGATAGGACGATCTCCTTTATCTGTTCAAGCATGCAGCGTCAGCCTTTAACCACTGGACATCATTGATGGCTCTCTCACAGATCCGTTGCAGAATCGTGGCAGCACAGCGATATTGGTCTAAGAACGCAAATGAGTTCTTGCAGAAAGGAAAAAGTATTTTTCTTTCCAGAAGAAAAAAATTTTGTTGTCTTTTCTGCAGAATAATATTCTAAAGATACTTCGCTCTAGAAATGATGTTCTTTTTTTCATTTTTTTGAAAGAACACCATAATTTTTAAAGAACATTTTATATTTTATTAAAATACGACCATGAGTGGGAATTTATTTACAAATCCGGAGGCGGTAAATTCCATTTTAAAAATAAGATTTTTCAGCAACCTAAATTCATGACTTTTCATGATTTTTTGAAAAAAATCGTTAAAATCATGACATTTCATGACCATTTTTCTTCAACACCGAAATTCCATGACTTTTCAGGTGCGCGGATACCCTGCATATATCAATACAGAGAGGGGGAAAAAATGTTAACCTTTTTAGGGTGCGTAGCTTAACATTAAAAAAATATAAATAAATCACTTTTTAATTACATTTTAAACACTAAAAAATATATTTAAGCACTATATACATTAACAAAATGCAAAATAATTAACAAAACTTCACATGATCATGATAAAATAACTAGTTTCTGACAAAGAACTTTTTTCTTGATTACATCAACCATTATAAAATAATCAAGAGATTTTTCGGTTTGAAAATTGAGGGTGGAAAATGAAGCCTGAAACTGACAGGGGTGATTATGTGCCCAACTCAAAAATTTGGAAAATTTCTTGAGTAAAATCATTAATGACACATTTCAAAAAACTAGTGTCTTTGTAAATTGAAATCATAGCTATTTTGAAAACATGAAATACAAAATAAATTATAAGCAGCATAATTTAAATGAATAATTATGTATAAGTTTACTTTCATCATTAATTACACTTATTATTAAACACATAACTACAATAACAATAAAAAACGATTAATTTATTGAATAAAGTATGCTTTATCTACAAATAAATTGTATGTTTGATTCAATATTTATGAGGTGCAGTCATACCTTTGCACCTAGTAATAGTATAAATAAACAAATTAATTAAATAATCGACTGCGGAAACAGATTCTAATGAAAACGAGAGTTAGTGCTCAGTGATATTCTATTGACTAAAAATACAAATAAAATAATTAAAAAGGGATCTGTTTATACTGCTGGCAGCTTGCCAACAAAGAATGAGAAAGTCTTTAGGAAAAAATATCAAAGATAAATAAATAAATAAAAAAAGCGAAATAAAGTTTAAATAAAAAATATCGTTTGCCAATATAAATTCTTAACATAACTTGTAATAAAACATAACTTGAAATTTCTGGACCTTAGAACTCCGGAAACCACCGGATCGCTGTAAAAGAAAAATCCGGATTCTTTCCAGAGCACAATCATTTCTGAATTGAGAATATCTTGTAAAATGTAACAAAGTTGCACTTGTGAGTGCAATAATCTCACCAAACCAAGCTCAGTAGATGCACATGATGATTGGCGTTTTCATAAGCTATACACCAATCGTACACCGAAATAGATTGTAGAATGAATTGTGAAAACATTGAATAAAACAATATGAAAACCACACTTTTGCACAATACACAACAAAAATCGATGTAGTAAAGAATAAAATCTCATTTTCAAAAAGGGAATATTAACCACTTTTTTAAAACACCGAAAGAAAAAAAGCGCCTTTAAAAATGCTATGCACCATGCCTTTTATTCAAAATTCCAATAGCATATAGGAAATCGATCTGAGCTTATCGGATCAAGAAAATTTTATGATTGCAATATCAAATCCAGAAACAGATCTATTTAAATGTGCTTAAATATTCTATTAAAATTTTTATATTTTCTTTTAAACTTTAGAAAAAGCACTACTTTTTTCTTCAGAGTGGTTTATGCAAAATGAATTTGAAAACATTTATTAAAACATTAGCATTTTACACAAGGAAATGTTTCTTTTTCAAGTAAAACCACAATAGAATAGAAAATTCAGAATTTTGAGATTTTTATAAAGTGAAATGAAAATGTAGATTCAATAGTGTGGGGAGAGTTGTTATCGACAATGTCAACCTTCTTATATGAAAAGGTATCCCATCCTAGAATCGAGTTAACAAGCCTTATATACTAGTGAATTGGAATTATATTTTTGTAGTGGTAGACACATTACAGTACTACAGAACGGATATCACTAGTTGATTCATTGTTGTTTTTTAAGAAGCCGGGAGAGCTGTATTAAGATCACTGTACTTTTTGAGTGCTGGTCCTGAGAGCTATTTTAAGTTCACGGGCGTGGTCGCCCCCGCATTGCTTTTTAGCAGTAGAGTGTTTACGTTGTACTTTGTGTGATCGAGACTGAGAAGCAACAGAGTGAGGAGGATAATGTCGCAGTCACAAGTAGCAAGTCAACTGTTCAATGTGGACCATCCATCGAAGTAGGTGTGTTCAAATCGTAGTGGTCGTTTTTGCAAAGGTAAGGTGGGCGTTTCTGCCAATACAGAAACTCTCAATATGATTTGAACATAAGTTCAAATCGTATTGAGAGTTTCTGTCAAGGTAGGCACGTTCATCTCAGGTTCAATGTGGGGATAGTAGTTATCGACAATGTCAACCTTCATCTATTAAAAGGTACCAAACCATAGAATTGAATTAACATGTCTTACATATACTAGTGAATTGGCATTGTATTTTTGTAGTGGTACACTACAAATGGTTATAAGCAACTTCTGTATTTATAATAGAAGATTACCTGAAAGAGGAATTACAGAAGATTCATTTCTTTCATTTTCATGGTTTTCTTTATTATTTGGGATGATTTCGTCTGGGTGGCTTGTTTTTTCACTCTTAGATTCCCTATGAGAGTGTCGTTTTTTTCTTTTCTCTTCTTTCGAATCCATTCGCTTAGGTGGTCTGAAAATAATAGTGAAGGAAATAAAAGAAAAATACCATATTTTAATAACAAAATAAAGAATATTTTACTCTTATAACTCTTTCTGAACGCCCTTTAAAGAATTCACTCTTTGCAAATTTGTAATCTTTTAAGAATAGCTCAGGTATCTATAGATTGTCTAAAAAACATACCTAATAAGTAAAAAATTCATTGGTAAATTTATAACTTCGATATTGTTCGGCCCGCTTGGATTTCGACAGTTATGGGGGTTTGTAATAATAGGACCCCAAAAAATTACTTGAACATTGTTGAAAATTTTAATAATAAGGAGAGTAAAGTGGATTTCTGCTTTTTCACCCCCCGCATATAATTGAAAAATAGGCTTGAGATAAGCTCAATTAAATGCATCCAGGGCCCGACTTAGCCTAATTGGGGCCAGTGATAAAAACTTTTTTGGGGAGCTCCCCTTTGCTTCCCTTCTTCAGTTATGAGGAACTGAACTTTATAGAGGTATTTAAATTTTTCATCACCATGTTGTATTATCATTCGATAATTGGAAATAGATACAGGTAGATTTTCACAGTCTTGCAAATGAAAATAATTAATCAAAAGAATATTTGAAATTTTAAGAAAATACAACTTATAATTGATTGTTTGGATTTTTCAGTGTTGAGAAAATCCAACAAAGTCCATTGAACACATTGAAACTGAATTTCTGCACAGTTTGCAGCTGCAATTACAATGGCTCAATTAAGCCAATCAGAAACCCACATTTTTTTATTTAAACATTGCATTTTGCGATATGTAAAAATAGAGGCTTTTGATTGGCCAAATTTATCCATAGTAATTGCAAACATTTAGCTGAATTCTGTCCTAGAAAGCCATGGATTTACGAAATATAGATTTTCTCTATCATACGATAGATTAATGAAGCAAAGTTGCCGAATAAAAACTGGCGAACAACTATTTAATATAAAAAGGATGAATTTTACACTGCACTTAGTCAGGCTCTGGATGCATCAACTTATTACAACATAGGTCAGTCATTCCTCGTTCAAAACAGGAATGATCAGAGTTGGTTAAAACAAGAAACAATTGATTATTAAATTACATCAGGATTATAACTGTTTCTGGCTTTTGTTTGAATTTGTAAGAATTATTGAATAATTCCTGCACGATCTTTGTATTTGCAGTTAAATAAATCATCTATTTCAAATTTTTTAAAAAGAGCTCACTTACTTTGGTATTTTTGGTTTGGCAGATTTTTTTTCTTGTACTGACCTAAACTGGAGTGAAAAATATTAAATAAGTATATACACATCTTTTTATAAATTTTAAAATGTTTATTTTGTAGGTAACAGTAATTTTTTTTATTTTGTAAGTAACAGAAGATTTGTTAATTTCATAAAGAATAACAGGAACTACCGTATAATACCATTTAAGTGAGTAGAATAAAAAAAAAGGATTTCGGGCATTTATATACAGATTTAAAAGTGGCCCAAAGATTAATAAATATTCAGAAGAAACTAAAGCGAAAATATATTATAGTTTGTCTAAAGTAAGTACTTCCTTAGCTATTCGTCTGGACCTGTGATGGAAACTATGGTAACAAGGTATAACTATTTCAAGTAGGGTTGTGGTGTTTGGCGAAAAAAGTTAATATTTTTTCTCTCGTCTATTGTGTTAGCCCCAGAGGGAATAGAAGCTATCCTCCCTGAAATGCGCTATTCTTGTTTCCATAGCAGCAAACAGTCTCAGACTTTGAGTAGGGTAGGGGAGTTCTTACCATAGACAAATTATACCTGATTGAAAACTTCATTCAGTTCAAAAATGGATGCCCATTTTCAAGACTTGCCAAATGTGAATATAAAGAAACAAAAGATTTGAAATTTAAAAAAAATTGGTAACAAAAAAAATTTGAAAAATAAAGGTGAGAAACAAAACTAGAAGCAGAGAAAGAAAAAAAAGTTGAAAAACAAAACAAGAAAAATTACTATGGCTGAGAGGCAAATCAGGGTAAAATGCATTTCCAAGAGAGAGAAAGAGCGGAATTAATGTCATTAGCAAGGAAATCACTGTTCAAATGACTAAAACAAGACTTTTGAGGATCAAGAAAAGCTGATGTAACTGGAGTGAAAATAATTTTAGCATTGTTGAAATTAAATTTATGTCCAAGAGTCTAACAATATGAAGCAATTGAAGATTTCTCGCATATCTATCGTGTTCCTTAAGCCCTTTACCTTTAGTTTGTCTTATGTAGCCAAGGTCACATCTGGCAAGAAATGTGGTAAATGCTCCAGTGATTATCAAAACTTTTTTCTCTTATGTAACAATAAGTGATAGGACATCAGTTTCTTAGCTTTTGTGATAGATCCACATGTCAAAGGAAAAGATTAAATGAATATTTATAAAAAAAAAAGAAAAAAAAAGCTTTATACAAAGCTAAGGAGAAATAATTTGATTCTAAGCCTTTGACAAAACTAAGAATTAAGAAATTCATAGTCTGTATTTTTTTTTAGGAAGATGTATAAAAAACTTCTAAGCGTAATGATGAAATGTGAATCGGAACACTTTTAACGTAAGTCAAAGGAGACATCGGATAATCGATGGATCCCAATTATCAGACGTCCAATTATCTGATCTTTGGATTTTCCGATTATTATCACCTCATTATCGGGTAATCGAAGGATCAGACGATGGGGTGTCAGATAATTGGGATTCTACAGTATTTTATTCATAATACAAGATAATTCATTCACCATAATTCATTTTACAAGATAGTTAATTTTATGTGATAATTAAGTAGCTTTACTGTATGCATATCTAAAAAAATATAATTACTTAAGACTTTATTTAAAATTTTACTCAAGTATTTCAATTACTTTTAACATTTATAAAATTTATTTTTTATATTCATTACGTTTAAAATACATGTTTTAAGTCTGCAAAATAAATAAAATATTCTTTAAAAGTTATTTGTTAAAAAAAGATTCAGATTTAAATAAATAAAAAAAAAAAAAATTAAATTAAACATCATACTGATTTTTTTCAAACCCAGGTCCATAATTGCACCTTTTCTTTGTATTCTGGGCAATTCATTGCTGCATTGTAACTCAGAGCTTCTTGTGAAAAATTAATTAAGAAAAGAATCATCTACAACAAATACTTAAAGAAGGTTGAAAATGCATACAAAATGAAAAGCTACAAACCACTTTGTCAACAGCTCCTTCTTTATCAATAATTTCCACTTTTATAATCATTCCATTACAGTCTGGAGTGAGGCATGTTTTTTCAAGAAACTCCTATGAGATAAAAATTAGGCTCATTAATAAGCTCTATCATATTCAAGGGATGGGGTTTAATTCAGCCCATTTTCAAGAGGATGCTATATCAATGGTTGGACTGAGCAATGTTACGATGTATCGTCAAGCTAATATTGGGGTAGTTTCATGCATTGTGATATTTCGATACATTAATTTTATAGTTATTGGTGATATATGTATATGACATATAGCTCTGCCAAAATGTGGTTTAGTACTCTCAATTTTAGATTAGTAATCAAATTTTGTAAATATCATGTCTGCAATATGCACAATACTGTGAAATCACCCTACATTAAACTAAAGGTAAGCAATTATTAAACATTTATATAATATGAATCAATACAATAACCTTATAATATCACACACTTGTCAAAGGGCAACTAAAAGAGCAAAATAATGAAAGATGATGCTGAGTTTAAAATTCAAAATTTGTTCATAGTGTGATTTAATAGTGTTGATTTTAAATGCGCATAGATTTACAAATCTTACGCCACGTTTTGTTTTTACGTAATAGTCGGCATTTAAAGAATTTACAAATTACAGATTTCAATGCATATTCCCATGATTTAGGATTCGCAAAACACTAGAAGTATTTAAATGATTTACGAATCATTCATAGTTGATTATGTTTGAGCCACAGTCACACGGGGAGCAACAGGAAAAAGCATAAAAGTTATAAAATTGACAAAAATTATATTACACTTAAACTGTAATATATCATACAATTGTAAATATAATATTAGATTAAAAATATTAATTTTTTTAATAAATTATACTTTTGTGATAAAGACATTTCTCGTGTTCAGAAAATCACTCTACTGCTTTTTTCCAGCTGCCAAATTTTACATTGATTGTTTTTACATTGAAAGATTGCTTGCCAGAACTGGCACCACCTGGGGTGAAAAGTACACAAAATTTGCAAGAAGCACCACCCTTAACCTCTGAATATGCAAGCCATTTGAAATGAAATTTCAATTTTCTTTTTCCTTTTCTTTTGCTGTCACCTCACTAATTTTAGGTCGTGATTTTTCTCGAAATAATTAAAAATTGTTAAATTCTTGCGTTTTGACATCCTAAAGATTCAAGAATAGCAAATATATATATGTATTGGCACAGAAATATCTGCTATGCTACGATCTCAATGTTTCGAGCTGGAATGAATAACTTTAACGAGTACAGTATCTCAAATGGTATTGTTACTGATTTCTTCACTAGTCGAAATAGTGACGACGACGGGTTCGGCTATTGAATGGACTTTTTGTTAAGACAAAACAAAACAGTTTCAGCGACAAGCTCCGAAAGACTAGCGGCAGAGATAACTCTTAGCCTGACTAACTAACTCCACTGTACTCCGTTCCCCCTTTTATATAATTTTTCACCTTATCTCCAAAATTCTCGAATTGTCTCAAAGAACGACAGAACGTCTAGAATTCCAGAATCATCGCATAAAGATCTCGCGAATGCCATCCAGTCTTGAAAACTATCGCGACTGGCAGGACAGAAAGGAACCAGCGACCGGGCTTCGCCCGTAACAGTATCACGTGAATTTGGTTTCAAAAGTACAACCCTATTATAGTAAATGTTTTTTCTGTATTCTGAGAAATACCGTGAGAAATAAAAGTAGGCATAAGGTAAATAAGAATATATAATCTTAAAAAATAATAGCCCGCATAATTTCTACTAAAATTTTTCTTTTTGCCACTTTGTCTAAGCTCAAGGGGGGTGTTTATACCCCTCCCTTGCATACGCCCTTGTATATGTATACTTATATATATATATTTAGCAATATAAAAAATTTCTGGTTCATGACAAAAACATGTAACGAATTTGCTCAGCTTTATTAATATTTATAAGTTTTGTTACTTCTTTTATAAATATAAAAGCTCCCTTATGATATATAAAAATATACATAATATGTAATACACTAATTACCTTGTCTGTAAAATTTTTTAAACTTTTTAAAGCTTTCCAACAGACTGCATGATACTGTAAGTTACAGTGATCAGAACATTGTAGGTCAAGGAATCCTTTGAAGTCTGCATCACTGTAGTATATAGCAGGCTGTGTGGAACACTCTTCATAACGACAAATGGCATCAGGAGGAGGGGGCATTTCACATTCTTTTATTTTACAGTTAACCAAGATCTAAAAAGAAAAAGAAAAAAATAATCAATGTTTTTTTTTTTTCCTTTGAAAAAATCTAAATATATAAGCAGGGGTGAAAGTTTCAAAAATTGTCAACACTGAAAAATTCAAAATCAGAAGTGGGCGTGTCCCGTTCAATAATTTTAAGTAATCAAAAAATTTCATAAAAACTTTCCAATCAAAATTATATACTCCGATAGTATGAGCGTTTTGAGCCAATTAGAAAAGTTTCACTGTGATACTCATCCAATTTTATGCTTTATTATTCATTTGTAAACCACTCTTCAGAAGAATGGCTTTGAGATTTTATTTTGCTGGGTACCGAGTCATGTTGGTATTCCACGAAATGACCTAGCCGACTCAGCTGCATGATCTGCCACATCTACTTTAACATTGTTCATACCTTTCTCTGATGTAAAACTGCACATTCGGAAATTTGTGACATCATTGTGACAACATCTGTGGGATCTCAAAGTTTTTAATAAATTGCATAGCATTAAAACAGATGTGAGCCGTTTTCCAGTACTGCCCTTGCATAGTGTTGATGTAAGGCTTACACGTCTTCGAATTGGTCATACCCGGTTAACACACCTCCACTTACTGTTTGGAGAGCCTCCTCATTTATGCAGTACCTGTAACATTCCTCTCTCGATTCATTACATTTGAATAATATGTCCATGTTTTAACCAACTTCGTTTAACGTTTTTTGGGAATTTGTGACAATCGAAACCCCCTGCCAACGCCATCTATGAACACTAAAGAGACTCAAATAGAACAGTTCTAAGTTAGTTTAACTCCATCTCTCGAACCGCAAACATGTAGGTTTCGAATTCCCCCACTTAAGTTTTGTTTTCTCCCTAATTGCATTAATTCTTTATTTTGTGACTTGTAACTTACCATTTTATTTCCTTTGTCAAATTAAAATTCTTAAATCACACCGTTGATTAGAATTCTTTGAGTCGCATGGCACCACAAATTGGCACCCAACGCGTGTTAACATGTTTTGTTGTTCGAGTTTGGAGACAGGCTCAACTTTTCAGATTTTCATGAGTGAAAATGTTAAAAAACAGCATCGCACCCTCTACGTACAACCTGTATGAAAGTTTTAAGACAAACCAACATAGTGGCCGATGTTCCCCAAGATTACGATAAGTATATTTTTATTTAGTTTCGTATTTAAAATGAACGAGTTAATCACCCAGATTACCTTTCAAAATAAATAGATATAAATTACTTTAATATATTTATATTGCACAACAGATGCAATGACTGAATTCGTAAACAAATATGTCATATTTTGTAGTACTTTCTAATGAGCTTATCCAAGCTCAATAATATAAGTGTGTTACTTTGAAGAAAAATAAGAATTGCAAACGCTCATCCGAGCTTTATTTTGTTGTTATCGCACAGTTACTTTTTACACGATTAAAATTTGTGTACGTATTTCTGAATATAAGTTCATTATTTTAATTATAAAAAGTATTTAAGAACTCACCCCGAATTCTATAATTTTAGTTAAGTAAGGTAACAACTGAATTTTTTTTGTTTCATAAAAGTGATAGAAGCAAATATTTAGTTTCGAAAAACACTTTTATATTTATTGAATGTTTAATAATGATGGCGACGTAAAGTTAGAAAGTTTCACTTTAGATCGCCTATGCAATCCGAAAGTGTAAAATTCGTTCCAACCCGGAAGTTTTGGATTAGAAATATTTAATTCATGAATAAATGAGAATAGCTTATTTATTACTGTGGGTTTAAGAAAAAATGTTTATCCCAATAAAAAGTTTATGAAATGAATGTTTTATTTTTATTTTAATTGATGGTTTATGATGTCATTAATAATAAGCTCTCGTAACATTTATTGAAATAAATTGGATGTTTTGATTCCTCAAAAGTATTAAAAGAAGCAATCAGTTCTTTATATTTTTGTTGATTATATTTAATAATAAGAAAAAGATACATGTTAAAATATTATTCATCACAATAATTTTGCATGATGTTAATAAAATTACATGTTATGAACTTTATATTTCTTTTGAACAAAGATATTTTACATATTTACACAGTGTTTAAATTTTACAAAATAAAAAATATATGTTTTAAATATTAAAAATTTTATAAAACTGTAGAAGTATTATAATTTGGTTTTCAAGCCATGTTCTCTATTGCTCCTTTTAATGATTTATTATTATTTTTTTATTGAATGTTCGGAGTAGAGATTTATTATTTTGCAATCTTGTTTAGCTTTTGAAGAAGATTATTAGAACTTTTATTTTGGTTTTATTTTCGTATAGTAGTGTTTAATATCCTGTGTTTAATAATGAATAATTTTATAATAAATTATCTTGAATCAGTATTCATGCATAAAAGTGAAGGTTGTTTTTGTTACTACTGTTAAAAACAATATTCTATCACTGAACTTAGTATTTTATGTGGTAAATACAAATTTTTTAAAACATTTTTTACAACATTGAACAATTAAGTTCATTGATGTTTTTTTAAACATTTATTCACAAATAACTGATCTACCTAAATAACTTATTGAACTCATCTACGTAGTATTATACATTACTGTGAAAATGACGTATTTGGGAAAGGGAAAAAAAATCGATTTATGTGTATTAGCTGAAGAAATGGGTCTCACTGTTCCTTCAGATGCTAAAGTATTTCAACTAAAAGAACTGATCACGAAAAGTGCTGAATATGAAGAGGACTTTTGTAAAAATCTATTACAAACAGTAATTGAAGAAAGAGTTGAAAAATAAATTAATGAAAAAACAAATCGCGAAAAAGCAGAAGAACAAGACAGGATTACTAGGGAAAGAGAACAGCTACAACAATTTGAGTTAGAAAAATTGAAACTTCAAGTAGCGGCACAAAAAGTTTCAGAAACTTCTCCTGTCAATATAACTTCAGTTCAGCCAAGCTTACAATTAAAAAAGTTAGTTCCGGATTTTGATCCCAACAAAGATGACATGTCGCTGTTTCTAAACTTGTTTCAAATAATCTACCATGTCAGCTTACATTTTTAAAAGTGGAAAAGGATAATTGGGTAGCATATCTTCTCGGCGTTTTGCCTAATGATATAGCTCAACTTATTGGTAGAGAAGCGGAAGAGAAAGCACAAGATTTTGACCATATCAAAGAAATGCTTCTGAAAACATTCAAGTTAAGTGCCGAGCGTTTTCGACAGTTATTTGCAACTCATAAGAAAAACCCTGATGGCACATGGAATGATTTTTATTTTGAACTTCGAAGCTATTTCGAAAGTTGGATTAAGGAGGTTAATGTTAATACGTTTGAAAAGCTAAAAGAACTCATAATAACTGATCAGATAAAAAAGAAATGTCCACCAAACTTCAAGGAACATTTTTTGGATGATTGGAGTGAAATCATATCACCAACTGAACTTGCTGAAAAATTAGACGCATATGATAATCTTCGTCATAAAACAAAAAGAGAAGGATCAGTGGTTACCACTAAGAGACCATTCACAAAAGCAAGAGAAGACTATCCCAGATTCAACTCGGCGAAGAAAGAGATCTTGGTAAAAAAATTCGAGAAGCCCAAGCAAGAAGAACATTCCTCTGTTTACTGCTATAATTGTGGCACGCCAGGATTTATCAAATCGAACTGTCCAAATTGTCTAAAAACTGAAAAGAAGATTTCAACTCGTTTCCATAGCATTCAGTTGAACAGTCTGTCAACATCCAGCTAGATGGCAATCCTCGAAGTAAACATCAATGGAATGTGGGGTACAGCATATGCAGATACTGCCGCAACCCATACCATAGCTGGTGAAAGCCTCTATCACCTTCTTAGAGAACAAGGGACTCGTTTCGAAAAGTCAAACATTACCATGACTCTGGCCGACGGTAGCCAGTCAAAAAAGGAAGTTTTCAAAATCCATGTTAATATCTATCTGGAAAGAAGAAGATTTTCAATGCCAATTTTCGCCATTCCGGAGGCCCAAAGAAATAATACTCTGCTTGGAATTGACTTTATAGAAAAAACAGGAATCGTTCTAAATCTCAAAGAACACTCGTGGTACTTCAGTAACAGGCCATATAAAACTTTCCCATTTGTGAAACTCGATATTTCAGAAAATCCTGATGTACTTCAACCGGAAGACAAAACTCATTTATCTGGAATTGTGGACGACGCTACCCCAGCGAATCTCTGCAAAAGTCTGCCAGAAGCTGAAGACCCTTTCTCTCAAGTTACGAATAACGCTACACCATCAAAAAATTATCCTCTCCAGGCAGGTGATACAGAACAATTATCCGACTCTGTTGCGATCAGTAAGGCGAAGAATTCTACTTTTCTTCAACCACATGAAGGGGAAAATCTTAATTCTAACCAGAGAAGTCTACTCAATGCTTTATTGAATGACTACAAACATATCTTCCGTCCAGGGGGAGATGCTACACCATATATCGAACATCGAATCGAAACAGGGAATGCAGCTCCAGTTGCATCAGCACTCTATAGACTCTCTCCTGCCAGGAAAGAAATCTTAAGAAAATAAATTGAGAAACTCCTTGCTACAGGAGTTATCGAGGAATGTGACTCTCCATATGCCTCACCTGCAGTTCTCACTCCAAAACCAAATGGAGAATTCCGTTTATGCATCGATTACCGCAAGCTTAATGCGGTCACCAAAGCAGATCCATACCCATTATCTCGTATGGACGACCTTCTCCACAAAGCCAAACATACATCATACATGTCAACTATTGATTTGAGTTCCGGTTACTATCAGATAAACATGCATCGACCAGACAAAGATAAAACTGCCTTTGTATGCCAGTTTTGGGCTTTCCGATTCAAAAGGATGCCCTTTGGACTAAAGAATGCCCCTGCAACATTTCAGAGGCTTATGGACATTTTTCGAAATGGCTTAAAGGTAAACACCCTTACTTATTTAGATGATATCATAGTGATGTTACCCACATTTGAAGATCATCTCGAAGATCTGCGTTTAGTGTTTGAACGTCTTCAACAATTCAACTTGTATGCTAACCGAGAAAAGTGCAATTTCTCTTGTTCCAAAGTCAAATACCTCGGACATTATATTACCAACTCTGGCATCGAACTGGACCCTGCCAAAGTTGAGGCCATTACTAATATCCCCCCACCAAAGAATGCGAAACAGATTCAATCATTTTTACAAACATGCAGCTGGTATCGAAGATTCATTCCTCAATTTGCTGCAATTTCTTGTCCTTTGAGCAATCTTACCAAAAAGCGGTCCACGTGGAAGTGGGGTAAAGAGGAACAGTCTGCATTTGAATTCCTTTAGTTTCGCCACCAGTTCTCAAGCAACTTGATGAGTCACAACCTTTTGTCATACGATCCGATGCATCCAATTATGCATTAGGTGCTGTTCTTCTTCAGGGACAAGGCCCAGATGAGCACCCGTTAGAGTATGCAAGCCGTTTGCTGACCCCAGCAGAACGAAACTATTCCACAACTGAAAGAGAAGCACTGGCTGTGGTCTGGGCACTCGAAAAGTTTAGAGGATACATCGAAGGAGCAGAAGTTACTGTAGCATCTGACCACCAACCCTTGAAATGGCTTCTAAGCCTTAAATCACCTACAGGTCGTCTTGCAAGATGGGCACTACAGCTACAATCCTACAACTTAAAAGTGGAATACATCCCTGGTAATGCGAATGTCATTGCGGATATGCTTTCCCGTCCTAATTGTGTGCATGAAAAAGCAACCTATGAAATCTGCACAATTATCGTGGACTTACCATCTAAAAGAGCCAGTGATGTTTGAGCAGAACAGTTGAAGGATGAAGATGTGAAGAAAATAATAGACAGCTTTGAAAGTGGTTCAAGAGACGAAAATTTCGCAAACTGGACTCAAAGAGGTTATGTTATGAACCAAGGTGTCTTATACCGTTACGCCCCAGATTCTGATTCCGAAGAAGCGCAGTTAGTCGTCCCCATTCACGAACGAGAAAGAGTGATGAAGGAACATCATGATGCCCCAACCGCAGGACAATATGGTGCAGAGGGCACATTCCACAGAATTTCAATCAGATATTACTTTCCTGGAATGCGCAAGTACATCACTGATTATGTGAAACACTGTTCCAATTGCAACAGATTTAAGCCAAATAATCAAAAACCTGCAGGTCTGTTGAGAACCCCAGTACAATCTCAACGTTTTGAAACCTTATCCATTGACCTGTTTGGTCCTCTACCTGAAACATCGGATGGGAAAAAATGGATTTTCATCGTCGAAGATAAGTGAGTAGAAAGTGAGTAGAACTCTTTTCCCTCCAAAATGACACTGCAAAGGAGTGTGCTATTGTTTTAGTGGAAGAAGTATTCCTACGATACGGAATTCCCAGAAGACTCATAAGCGACAATAGGCCTCAGTTTGTTAGTTCTGTACTTCAGCAAGTATGCTATCTTCTTGGCATAACCCAAATTCTTACTCCTGTTTATTTTCCACAGGCAAATCCCGTGGAACGGAAGAACCGAGATTGGCAATCTTGGTTGGTGATAAACATAATGAATGGGCACAAAAACTCCCAATCATTCGATTTGCCCTAAACACAGCAAGGTGTTCCTCCACAGAACACACAGCTGCATTTCTACAGTTCGGACGAGAACTTCGGACTCCTGATGACATCCAACATGATCTACGAACTATCATCAACAATGACAACTTCGTTGCTGAAATTACCCCGTATTTATGAAACTTCGCTAATATCTCGAAGGAAATTCAGGACATTGTTGAACAAAAACAGGATCAACGAAAGAAATATGCAGACCAAGAAAGAAGAAAATGTCCCCAATACACACCTGGCGATCGAGTGTGGATAACCTTACATCCTCATAGCAACAAGGCCAAAAAGATCACCGCTAAATTTGCACCTCGTCGAGATGAACCTTATGTGATACTAGCACAACGTTCTCCAACAAGCTATGAAATAGCAAACCTTGATACACCACACGTATCTCTTGGAGCTTATCACACATCTGCCCTGCATCCTTGCCATGAAGATTTCCAAGCAAACGTGCCAATCAAGCCTATAAGAAGAAGAGGTCGACCTCCTAAGACCCCTACAATAAACAAAGAGCCAAATAGTAGTCAATTACCCAACATTTTTCCTGGCTACTCAGCGAGATGTCTTCGCAGCCAGAGGGGGAGCCTGTGACAATCGAAACCCCCTGCCAACGCCATCTATGAACACTAAAGAGATTCAAATAGAACAGTTCTAAGTTAGTTTAACTCCATCTCTCGAATCGCAAATATGTAGGTTTCGAATTCCCCCCACTTAAGTTTTGTTTTCTCCCTAATTGTATTAAATCTTTATTTTGTGACTTGTAACTTACCATTTTATGTCCTTTGTCCCATTAAAATTCTTAAATCACACCATTCTTTGAGTCGCATGGCACCACAAATTCAATTTCATGCATGCAGGATTTGTTAGATGATATTCATCATCCTAAAATTTTTGTGCTGTTGGTATTTTTAACTGTATATAAATGTTTTAATGCATCTGCAAATTTATTCACTTTAGCAAACAACTTAATTTACTCAAGTCGTGTATTTTATATCGTATTCCTAACTTTTTATCTGATTTCATTCCTACCCTTTTATGTGATTTTATTCATACTTTTTATCTGATTATATTTAAACTTATACCATTTTATCAGTTATAATTGTACGACAAAAGAAGTGGTGCATGTACTTTGTCTTTTGAACTGTTTTACCGTATTGTTTGGCAAAGCATGTCTTCTTTTGGACTTTGTGCCACTAAAACCTACATTCAATTCAATTCAGAAAATTGTGTGATTTTCACCATGTCTTCTAAGTCCCATGACTTCAAAATTTCATATCGCCTTCTCAATATTAAAGAAGATAGAGACAAAATAGTTACGTTTGACAAAGGCATTACGAATTCGCGACTTTAGAGCAATAATGTTATCAATCGAGGATCTTCCCTTTCGAAAACTGCTCCAGTCTAGAGCAGTATTCGAAACGAACTTAGAATTTACTCATAGTGATATTCCGTTTAGCTCCGCCTTGTGTTTTTTTAAAAAGACGGAAATCCGTCAAAATACGGAAAACGTTCGCCCCTGTATACAAACTAAATGAGTATTCTTATACTATTTTATAAATATAACAAATTACTAAAAGGTAACAAAAAAAGGTAAAAGGTAAAAATCAGATCAAAATCTTTACATTTTATTAAAGTTTTTTTTTTGTTTTTTTGCTTGTAATAAGTTCCTAGAATAAAATTAGATACTAGAAGTAAAAAAATTGTAAATAAAAATTTTTTTAAAATATCACAGCTATAATTTATACGGACCAAGTTATTCATTTTATGTGGCAATGAAAATAAAGTGAGTGACCAAGAAACAAAAGAAAAGCCTTCCTTACTTTGAGTTGTTCAGATTTTGTTTCACTGATGACAGTTTTCAAACATGGCCATGTGTAAACTTTGAAACGTATTCCTTTCTCTAAAATGTCAGATACGGTTTGTAAATATTTAAGGGCATCTTTGAATCTAAGTGAGGAAAAAAAAAAGACAGATTAGTTTTTCTTCATACCTGCGAACCTCCTGTGAAAAAAATCCAGAAGATTTGAACGCAAAACTTGATAATCAAAAACTCCCTTTTTTAATCTGAGAGTGAGAAGATATAACTTACAATACCAAAATTAGTTTTGAATAGTAAACATTATAAAGAATTGTACATCTCATCAATAAAATAGAATTTTGAATAATTTTATAAAGTAATGATTAAGTTAATATAGTTATTTTCGGAAATTATCATAATGATAAAAATATGTAATCCATAAAAGAAAAATGATTTATAAATAATAAGTTAACACAAGGCTCCAACCATATTTTTAAAATTAAGGAAAAAATTCACACTTCCAAGAACGCTTCAAAACATTTTGATTAAGAATGGATAACTAAGACAAGTTGCATCCATCAGGAAGTTAACTAAAACTTACTTTTTAATATATATATTATTGATATCATGGACACTATAATAAAATTAAAGAACTAATTGCTTTAATAATTTCAGATAAGGTTAATTAAGTTAAAAGTATTACAATAAAATTATATAGCAATGTATGAAATTTAAAAAAAATTTCAATATTAAACTTTAAAAATAAAGGGTAAACATGAAAAACAGATGTAAGACATAACTTGGTTAAGGAAGATAATACAAAAAAAAAAAAAAAAAAAAAAAAAAAAAAAAAAAAAAGAAAGAATTCTTGTTATAATAATTGGTACAAATGACAAAATAAGCTTTTATGTGGAAGATTTGATCTAAATTTTGACTATTGATGAAGTGGCACGTTTAGCCTTTTTCAAAATATCAGCAGTAAACTTATTATCAATTGTTTTTTCGAATTTTTGTTCTTATTGTTTTTTGGAAAAAATTATTTATTGTTGAATTTCCAGATGCACATTTAACATTTTTAATGTGCTTTTTGAATTTCATGTGCTCAACAATATAATTTTTTCCGTGGTGACAAATCATAAAATTGCATGGGCAAACGCTACAAAATGAGTATTTATCACCACCTCGCGATCTTAAAATGCCAAGAAAATCAACACAGTATGATTCCTTAAATTATTGTAAACAACGTTTGCTCATTTTAGTAAAAAACGAAACACTAATCAAGCCTAACAATACCGCGTGCTACCTAACGAAAGTAAACAGAGAGACACAACTGACCGACTGGCGTCAAGGAGTGCGGCACAGAGCCTTCCCCCCCTTCTCTAAAGATGTGCACACTTCTTCATAAACTGGCGTCACAGTAACACTCCCAGCGGAGTTGGCGAATTCTTCGAACACAGGATTGTTTCTCCTTACTACGGTAACCCACATCACAATTTCGGCACACATTTTAGAACATCGCTCCGCAAAAGGGCCCGTAAGCGCGGAATTTGGCGAGTTTTTATTATTTTTCCAAAAACTCGGGACAAATACAGAAGATTTTGCTCTTACCTGGAAAAACGAAAAAAAGGAGGAAAATCCTTAAACTTTCTGGAAAATCCGGAAGAGTTGTAAGGTATGATGCAGGGTGCATAGCCAAATTATTCAACAAAAAAATAAGCACCTTTATGTACTTTTTAAGAACTCCAAAAACATTTTTAATCACTGTACATTAACAAAATGCAAAATAATTTTCAAAGACTTTACATGATCATGATAAAAACAACTAGTTTCTGACAAAGACCTCTTTTCTTGATTATATTAGCAATTATAAAATGATCTAGAGATTTATCAGTTCGATATCAGAAGGTGGAAAATGAAGCCAGAAATTGAGAATATCTTGCCAAATGCAACAGAGTTGCACACACGGACTCGCAAGTATTTTATCATACATGTAAAATGATTGGCGCTTTTATACGCTATGGACCGACGGTTAGCCGAAATAGATTGTGGTTAAATGAATTAACAAAACGTTGAATAGAACCATGTTAAAAGCATGCTTTTGCATAATACATGGCGAAAACCGACAAGGTCAAGAAAAAATATCATTTTTCAAAAGGGAAAATTAAGCACTTATTAAAAACACCCAATGACAAAAGCACCTTTAAGCACTTTTTAGAAACTCTGCGCACCATGTTATAATATTACACAAATATGATTCAACACATAAGGGAAGAAAATCAATCATTTCAACACAATCATTAAAAAAAAAAAACTAGAAACAGACTGATTTCAGTTCCCAGGACTGAAATTGACATCCGAGATTGTTCCAGAATACAGGGTGTCTACTCAAATTTTTTTTTTAATTTCCCTGACTTTTCCAGGTTTTCTATACGCCAATCAAGAAATTTCCAGGTTTTCCTTCAGGGAATTAGAGCCATAAAGATATCAATTTCTAAAAAAAAATCACTTCTCAGATATTGATAATTGAATATAATTTATATTCGAAATTAAAAACCAAGCAAAACATTTAAAATAACACTTTTTAAATTTATTTTTAGTTTAAATTGATGTTTGAAAATTTCTTTAATATGAAACTACAATAACCATAATAACTTAAGCCATAACCTTATTTGTTAAAAAGGAATTTAAATTAAAGAATAAAATTTTTTTAAACAAAAATAAAATTCTTATATTTAAAAAAAAAACACAAGATAAGATTTAAATACTATAGTAATAGAAAGGCAAAAACTTTATTCAAATTTCTTTTTACAAAATATTTTCAATTTGCCCCTTAACTACATCTACTTTTATAAACCAAGACAAAATCTGAATTTGTTAAAAATCACAATAAAAATAAAATTAATGATTAAGATCCTTCATCAAGCCATCAAGTTCAGCTAACTGTCTCTCTGCTTCTCGCTGGATTTTTGTTTTCTTCACTTTAAGCTCTTTTATTTCCTCAGCAGCCCTCTTTTTCTTAGTTGCTAGTTCTTCTGATTTTTTCTCCATAAGTTTTTTTGCTTTTAGCTCTTCATGATAGTAACTATGAGCATTTCTTGCTGCAAGTATCATGTAACTTAAATCAACCTTGCTAGTTACATGTATCATGCTAGTTACATGTATCTTAAATAAACCTCTAGCATTACTAATACCATCGTATACAGTTCTTAAAGCAACTACTGACTTTTCTTGCATGTTCTTAATAAGCAAAGCTTTATTAATACTGAAACCACTTTCCACAGCAGCATTTCCATGAGACATAATTAAAATATTTTTAATGAATATGAACAAGTTTTGATAGTTTGTGCTTTCAGCCATCAATGAAGAATAGAAGATATCTAATCTTCCACTCTCACGCTTAAATTCCGACATTTCTTTTTTAACGTGATAGTCTTCAATAAACTTAGAAAATTCTGATTTTACTTTATCAGCAGTGATTGCTGACATTTGATTGCAATCAACGAAACAATCTAAAGCCATTTCTATCTTTTAAATGCAGGATGAATTTGAAACAGATATAATTGTTGGGGACAGACCACTTACACCTCTCACAAGCTTGAAACGCAGCAGATTCCTTTCCATCAATTTTAGAGTCATTTTTTGTAAAAATAAGAGACACTCCTTCGTAAAAATAGACTTAGCAGTATCTGTGGCTTTGCTTTCTTTAAGACTACGCCTGGCTGCAAATCTAATGTCCATGTCTGTAATTGGTAGAAGGTTACATTTTTGGGTGACATCTACTTTCATCAACTTCATTGCAGAATCATTCTGCTCTATAACAGATTTTTTAACAAATCTCCTCATTAAATTGCTAAGCATCAAGTACATTTCTTCATAAAAGAGAGGTGTCATTGGTTTATCAGTCAGGAACCTCATTAAAAAGCTGCACACTTCTGATGACACAGAAATAAAAAAGCCTAATTTTGCCTCTAACAGCTCAGTACATTTTAGCATTGATTTTACTGTGTCATAAATCTTTGTATTTGGTTCTATCTTTTCAGCTTCTTCCTTTTGAATAAAGACTCTTAATGGTGGCAAAATCTCTAAAGCCCTCTGTGCCACAGCTGAACCTTCGACCCAACGAATAGAACAAAATTTCAGGGGGAAGACATTACTTTTTGTAAAATGCACAAAATCAGCACGTCTGGCAGGTGAATCTTTTAACAAGTTAAAGACAGCATAGAGAAACTTATTTAAATCCCAGGAAGTACATTTATGTCCTGTCTTGAAAGCGCCATGAACAATATGAAGACCACAAGAACCAATATTCAAAAGAGATTTAGAGCTAGATTGCTCCTGCAAATCACTTTGTATTAATGAATGCAACTTTAGATTCACATTCCGGCCATCCATAGAGAGTTGAAGTATTTTCTTCATAACAGGATCAGGTATAGAACTTTTCAGAGCATTAAATAAAGATTCTGCACCCGAATGCCCCAGGAAAACAGATGACAAATAACGTGGATGTAGCTCTTTTGATGTATTAACATCTCACCATCTTTTTGAACAAATTCAACACCCAACAACTTACGAGTTTTACCCAAAATTTTTAAATCAAAACTATCACCTAAAAGTTCAATAACACTGTCTACTTCATCTTTTGTTTTAGCAAAAATAATTATATCATCTACATAAATTATAAGAATTACATTTTTATATACATATGTACAATTACACCATTTCAATCCTACAAACTTTAAATTTTCAAGTGTATTATTTAATTAAAAAAACCTCTCTCGACTACTTTGTTTGAGCCCATAAATAGCTTTCTTTAAATGACAAACGTGGTCTTGCTTATGTAAATCAACAAAACCTTGAGCTTGATACATAAATACATCCTCATTCAAATTTGCGTAAAGGTAAGCACACTTAATATCTAATTGGGAATGATACCACCCTAGCATACAAACTGTGAAAAACATTCTTACAAGAACAAAATTAACCACAGGGCTAAATACTTCGTCATAACTTTCACCTCAAATTTGTTTAAATCCCTGAGCAACTAAACGCGCTTTATATTTTACAATTTCCCCCTTTTCATTTACTTTAGTTGTATAAACCCAACAGCTTCCCAAAATTCTTTTATTTTTAGGAGTTGGAACCGAATCCCAAACTTTTCTTTCTCTCATAGTTTTAATCTCATCAGACATGGCTAATTCTCAATTTTTAACTTGGGAAGATTCTAAACAGCCTTTATAATTTCTAGGAGCCGGCCAGCGTGCCTGATTGCGAAGCCATAGGCTGCGGGTTCGAATCCCGCTCTGGGCATCGATGTTTCTCTCTCTCTCTTTGTGCTGTTGTGTGTGTGTATGATGTGTGAATGTGGCCCACCCTATAAACGGGTTTGTGGCAGTGTGGCGTGGGCAATGTTGCTCGCCTCCGTGACTATGGTTCACAGGTGCCCACTGGGTAACGCGAAATGAGCAACAATTCCGGCATAGTATGGCAAGAACAAAAAGTCCAGTGCCTGCCGTAAAAAAAAAAAAAATATATATATATATAATTTCTAGGAATTTTTATTTCAATATGATTAACCTGAAAGTTTGAAACTTTACCAGAAAAAGCATTTTTCCCACTGAAATAAAATAAATCCCTATCATACTTTATATTGTTACTATTGCAGTAATTTTCTACATCGTTATAGGATCTTAATCTCATATTTACTCCTTCAATATTATAATAAATATCAGTTCGACTATTATCTGGACGGGGTACAGCTTTTCTAATCCACGAAATGTTTTTACACGGAATTAAATTGGATTTTACGCTTGAACTACCTGTATCTTCATCTGAAGAACTTTATATATACTGAATAAAATAAATCCCTATCATACTTTATATTGTTACTATTGCAGTAATTTTCTACATCGTTATAGGATCTTAATCTCATATTTACTCCTTCAATATTATAATAAATATCAGTTCGACTATTATCTGGACGGGGTACAGCTTTTCTAATCCACGAAATGTTTTTACACGGAATTAAATTGGATTTTACGCTTGAACTACCTGTATCTTCATCTGAAGAACTTTCGTCCAAATCGGGACGTTCCGGTTTAAAACTAGCAAAATTACGTTTAATGGGTTTGGTGCCCAGTACGGCTTCCACCCCAATTACACTTTCGTCAAAACGAACATTTATTGTTTCAACAAGTTTCCTTTCATTTTTAAGCCAAATTCTATAACCTTTCGTTTGCATTATATATCCTAACATAATACCTTCTTTAGCTCTCATTTGAACTTTTTTTCGCAACTGTTTTGGTTGACCCACAAATGCTAAAGAACTAAATACTTTCAAATGAGTGACTGATGGTTTTCTACCACTATACAGTTCAAACGGAGTTTTAATTTGGTTTTTGTGACAAACTCTATAAAGTGTAAGTAAAGCATAGTAAAGCTTCAGCCCAAAAAGCATCTCCCAATTTACTAGATTTTAACATTGCTTTAATATTGTCTAAGGCAGTTAAATTATAGCGTTCACTAGCACTGTTTTGCTCTAATGTATAAGCGTTAGTATGCTCAGCTTTTATACCTTAATTTTCAAGAAAATCACTCTCTTTATGGCAAAATTCCATGCCATTATCAGTTCTAACATTTACAATTTTAGAGTTTAAAAATCTTTCAGCTCGCTTTTGATATTTTATGAAACTATTAAAAACATCAGATTTCTTTTTAATAGGAAAAACAGTAGCTTTCCTTGAAAAATCGTCAGTGATAGAAAAAAAGTACAGACTTCCACCACATGAAAACGTACATATGTAAAAGTTTCAAAGGTTTCTTAGACCTTATACTTAAATTTGGTTTAAACGAAATTCTTCTAGATTTAGCTAATTTACATTCTATACAATTACTATCTGAAAAACTGAGATTAGGTAATCCTTTCACACTAGAATGTTTACTTGTTTGAATTATATAATCACAATTTATGTGGCAGTACCTTAAATGCCAGATATCAAGATCATTTATCTGAACAGACACATTAAACAATGCTCATTCGAGTCACTAACATTTTTATCAATAATTAAATCTTTATCAGGCTTAGTATAAGCATTAGGTTTAAAATAATACAAGCCATTAATTCTTTTACAATAGAAAATCTTCTCATTTACTCGATTATACACAGAAATACAATTTTTAGCACCTACAAAATAACCTCCAGCTTTCTCTATTACAGAACCAGAAATGAGATTTCTTCTCTAAGTTTAGGAGAATACATGACATTTTGTAAAGTTACTCTGTGCATTTTACCATTTAACTTACTAAAAAATTGCACTTTTCCAACACCTAGGATTGGGCTTTCAATGTCACCTATGGCTAATGACATAGAAGCATTTTCTACAGTTTCATATTCAAAGAATAAATCCAAATTATTACAAAAATGTGTTGAAGCAGCAGTGTCAAAAAGCCAACTTTCTTTCTCAATTTCATGACACACATTGCCAAAATTTGCTTCAACAATATAAAGACTATTATCTAAAACATTTGTAGTTACAATACGGTGAGAATTATCACTTGCATTTTGTTTAAATTTACTCTTTATATTCTTTGAATTATACTCTAATTTTTGCTTACAATCTGATATTAAATGACTATATTTATTACAACGATAACAAGGTCCTATCTTAGATTTATCATAACTAGTTTTTGATTTAGACTTAAACTTGGCAGATTCTAAATTTCCCTTACTATTAGAAGAACCAGATTTAAACTTATTAGTTACACTTAACTTGCCCCTATCTTAAAGATTCTCCATTTGAAGTTGACAATGACTTGGCTGAGTCCAGGCCAATGAAAATTCGATATTCAAGAAGATAGAAAATAAATCCCGGTTATGCCTAAAACTCGGCCCATAACCATGACATCCGAGATTGTCGCAGAATATCAAATCTGTTAGTCAACAACTAAAAAAAAAGAAAAAAAAAGAGAAACAAAGTTTCTGAAGAAACAAGTTTATTTAAAAACATTAGTAATAAAAAATTCCACAAACAGAGTGACAAAAAGAAAGAATAACCAAATGATCTGCTTCAACAGAAGCTTAAATACAGATAACGGGTGACGTCATGATCCACGCAAGAAGGACCAACAGCAAATGAAAATAAATTGGCCGATCCCCACAGACCATGACGTCACTGACGCAAGTTGAATGCATGAGATCGATGACCGAAAATCGAACTCATACCTTTTAGCCTCTATTTGTCAAACAGAAATCAGTCAGTCCAGACCCATAAGAGTAGTAAAGACATGTTTTGTTTATATACATTTATAACAGACGCAAGAAACCCAAATAATGCCATTCGCACATGACATTACAAATTAGATGCAGTTGTGAGTTTAGCAGAGTTGGCAAGGTAGGACGGAATGGATTAATCCAAGGTGTAAACCATCCTGTCTAAAACTCCTTTGTCCATAACTGCCTTAAGGTGTCCAGAACCCTTTTATTCCCACTATGTCACAATTTAAAAAAAATATTGTGAAAAATAAAAAGTTAATCTTTGAACAAGAAACAAAATGAAGAAAAGATTTTATTTTATTAAAAAAGTTCATTATATTTTTTCATATTGTATTATTTATCATCATGCAAAAAAATAATTTATTAGCATTAAAAGTATATTTATTCATATTTAAAGGATTAGGCATTCAGTTTCGCTGTTCATTGTGGAGGTTCATATATTACTTTCCTCTTAAGAGTTAAATATTGTTGTATAAAAAGTATCAAATATTTATTAAAACTTGCAATTATTAAGTGTACAATGGTTACACACATAGGATTTTTTCCTTTTAACATTGTTAAAATTAGGTTTTATAAGATTTAATTAGGTTTTGGACACTTTAAGACAGTTTTGATCAGTTTAGGACAGTAAAACACACGTGTCCAGTCCAAAACCAGTTTAGGATGTCTAAAACCTCAACTTTGGAGTTTAGTTGTGCTAGGCATGCTGCCGAGTGAGTATAAGAATTTCAAGACAGCCAAAGCGACACATATCAAGGATTGAACTTACATTGTGAGATGACATCATCATTCAATTATCATCAATTACAAAATAAATACACAAACCTGTAATCGTGGAATCCCACCGAAAAAACTTAAAGCCGAATTGTATTTCTAACAAAAACCATGTGAATAAAGCAATAACTGTGAAAAAGTAGATTTAAAAAAAAAGTGCTATCGTCAGGTTAAAAAGTAACTTATAAATTCACAAATAAAATTTCGTGTGTCAAAATAAATTTAAAAAAATATAGGGATTTAGAGAAAATTCGTAGTAATAACGGACATCGCATAAAAAATAGTATTGATGCCAATTGATCAAAAAGTTACTATTCATATACAGTGAACATTACAGAAAAAAAAAAAAAAAAAAAAAAAAAAAATGGGAGAGAATTTCTCACCCTTTCTCAAAAACAGGGTGAGATTTCAAAAAGTTAAGTGATATTTCTAAAAATTAAAAAATAAGAATAGACAAAAATATATATGGAAAAAAAATATTTCTTTAATTTATAATATATTTTTAACAACTTCTAATTTCTAAACCATTGAATATTTTTGCTGCATCATCATATGAAAAATGTTCTATATCTACTTTTTCATCAGCTATTCTCATTAGGTTGCACAAATGCTCATCAGTCAATCTGTTACGATATTTCGTTTTAATTCGGTATTGGGTGCTAAATGACCTTGCAACAGATGCTGAACTATTTGGAATCACTAATTAAATTTGTAGCATTATGCACACACTTTCCTATCTTCTACATCTGCCAGCATACGCTTTTGAATTATTTCTGTTATAGAATAATGATGTTCTTTGAAGTTATTTCCATGTTCATACTTCTTGTTAGGTTTTCCAGCATAGTTTTCACAAATTGCTGTAAATTGTCGATGAGAGAGTTAGGTAATTCATTAACAGCTAAAAATAGAGCTAACTTTAAACAACTTATTATACAGGACTAAATTTTTTTTTCTCAACACTTGTCGTAGCTGTTTTCATGTCTTTCAAAATGGCGGAAGATGAAATTTTTTCCCAAATTCGAGAGATTCACGCATTTTAAAACTGCTTAATAGAGTTCGCGAACTTCTCGCGTTAATCATTTTTTAACGAGAGAAAAAAAAAATATGCGAGATTCTCGTGTTCTCGCGCTGTAGTGAAAACACTGCATATATGCAATTCAAATTCTGCTTGCCATAATAATATAGGAATTTTAAAAACCACAAGATAGCCAATTGCATTAACAGCAATAGGAAACAAAAAGATCGAAACACGAATTTAAGACATAAATGCGTTAGATTTAGTTTCTAAAAATAATTAATACTTATATATATATATTTTTTAAAATTTAAAAGTTTTAAAGCATTATATTGATCTATTTGAGATATATTGCCATAATTAGTAGGTAAGTTTATTGACATGAGCCATGATCTATAAAATACCAAGACTCTTGTTTGAAGATTTGTTTTTTGTAAAATACAGCAGGAACAATATTACAATGGAAATACAAAGGAGAATTACTATAGCCAATAGATGTTTTAATGGAGTTCGAAAATACATAAAATATAATGTAATTCATTGAAAAACAAAATTTTTATTATATAAATTTCTTTTAAGATCAATTTTAACATATGCTTGTGAAACCTGTACATCTTGTATGGATGAGGTTATGTTTGGTACCTTTGAGAGAAAAGTCTTGAGAAGTATTTTTGGAGGAATTAAAAAAAAAAATGGTGTGTGGCTTAGAGAAACCAATTTAGAGCTTTATCACTCACATAATAAACCTCACATTATAAAAATTATTAAATGAGAAAGAATAAAATGGGCAAGCCTTGTTATCAGAATGAATGAAACAAAAAGAGTTTTCAATGCTCGATCAGTTGGCACACGAAAAAGAAGCCAGCCGAAGTTGTTATGGATAGATGGCCTAGAAAAAGACCTTTTGATCTCAAAAACTAAAAACAAGAAAACGCTAGCAGGAAAAAGGTAAGCCTGGAAAAACTTCATGAGAAGACCAAGGCCCACCCTGGGCTGTTAAGCCATTGATGATGATGAAAATACAAAAATAACAAAAATATTAGTTACCTGTTTAATTTAGAAAAGGCAAGCCCAATTCCATAATAGGCAGCAGGAAATGTGATGTTTCTATGGTTTTCAATGATTTGCTTAAACATTTCTATGCTCTTCAGTAAGTCCTGAAAAATAATCCATTTAATTATTTTTGTCCTGGGATGTCGTGAAATTTGAGCCAAAAACGGTTGGCAATGAAAAAAAAAAAAAAAAAAAAAAAAAGGTATTTACTGAGAAAAAATTAGTTTCAAATCTTTACACATTATTCAAGTATTTTTTTTGTTTGTTCCTAGAATTAAATTAGATACTAGAAGTAACAAAATTGTAAATAATAAACATTTAACAATTTAAAATGCTACATCTCATACCTGCCAACATTGGAAAACTAATATAATGGAGATTTTACTAGTTACATTTTTTTTGGGGCTATGTGTTCAGTTTTGATAGATCATGCAAGACAAAAAAGAAATTCAAAAATAGAAGTAATATAAGCACTAAAATTTAGTGAAGAAAGTAAAAAATATGTAAATAAATCTTAAGCTAAAAAAGATTTTTTTAAAACTACTATTCATAGTTACTTATATTATAAACGCTCATCATCAAAATAGTTTTCATAATTCTAAGTATTTAGCTTTATTTTACAGAATTTTTACATTTATTTTACAACACATTATAACATTTACACATACCTTTAATTTATAATTTTCTGTAATGCAATATTAAAAAAAAATAATAATAAATAAATAAAAACACTTACCTCATAGCCTCCAGAAGAGCAGTAAGCTAAACCACATGCATATTTAATACAGACTATTTCACTTGCTTCATAATTCTATTCAGGAAGAAGAAAAAAATGTATAATTGGTAATCTAATCAACACTTGTATAAATTATTATTATTATTTATTTATTTTTGATTTTCAAGAACTAAACATTTTCCTCATCAAAATTGGAATGAACATGCAAATAATAGAATAAATCCAAACACATGTTTGGGAGAGAAAAAATTTCAAGATAGACATGGAAGATACATTGATTTTAAATAGTAAATGTAAGGAATAGTGGTTTTCGAGATAAAGAGGTTTGAGATAAAAAGGTTTAACTGTACTTAAAATACTAGCAAATAGAATAAATCCAAACACAGTCAGACCTGTTTCGGAGAGAAAAAATTTCAAGATAGACATGGAAGATACATTGATTTTAAATAGTAAATGTAAGGAATAGTGGTTTTCGAGATAAAGAGGTTTGAGATAAAAAGGTTTAACTGTACTTAAAATACTAGCAAATAGAATAAATCCAAACACAGTCAGACCTGTTTCGGAGAGAAAAAATTTCAAGATAGACATGGAAGATACATTGGTTTTAAATAGTAAATGTAAGGAATAGTGGTTTTCGAGATAAAGAGGTTTGAGATAAAAAGGCTTAACTGTACTTAAAATACTAGCAAATAGAATAAATCCAAACACAGTCAGACCTGTTTCGGAGAGAAAAAATTTCAAGATAGACATGGAAGATACATTGATTTTAAATAGTAAATGTAAGGAATAGTGGTTTTCGAGATAAAGAGGTTTGAGATAAAAAGGTTTAACTGTACTTAAAATACTAGCAAATAGAATAAATCCAAACACAGTCAGACCTGTTTCGGAGAGAAAAAATTTCAAGATAGACATGGAAGATACATTGATTTTAAATAGTAAATGTAAGGAATAGTGGTTTTCGAGATAAAGAGGTTTGAGATAAAAAGGTTTAACTGTACTTAAAATACTAGCAAATAGAATAAATCCAAACACAGTCAGACCTGTTTCGGAGAGAAAAAATTTCAAGATAGACATGGAAGATACATTGATTTTAAATAGTAAATGTAAGGAATAGTGGTTTTCGAGATAAAGAGGTTTGAGATAAAAAGGTTTAACTGTACTTAAAATACTAGCAAATAGAATAAATCCAAACACAGTCAGACCTGTTTCGGAGAGAAAAAATTTCAAGATAGACATGGAAGATACATTGATTTTAAATAGTAAATGTAAGGAATAGTGGTTTTCGAGATAAAGAGGTTTGAGATAAAAAGGTTTAACTGTACTTAAAATACTAGCAAATAGAATAAATCCAAACACAGTCAGACCTGTTTCGGAGAGAAAAAATTTCAAGATAGACATGGAAGATACATTGATTTTAAATAGTAAATGTAAGGAATAGTGGTTTTCGAGATAAAGAGGTTTGAGATAAAAAGGTTTAACTGTACTTAAAATACTAGCAAATAGAATAAATCCAAACACAGTCAGACCTGTTTCGGAGAGAAAAAATTTCAAGATAGACATGGAAGATACATTGATTTTAAATAGTAAATGTAAGGAATAGTGGTTTTCGAGATAAAGAGGTTTGAGATAAAAAGGTTTAACTGTACTTAAAATACTAGCAAATAGAATAAATCCAAACACAGTCAGACCTGTTTCGGAGAGAAAAAATTTCAAGATAGACATGGAAGATACATTGATTTTAAATAGTAAATGTAAGGAATAGTGGTTTTCGAGATAAAGAGGTTTGAGATAAAAAGGTTTAACTGTACTTAAAATACTAGCAAATAGAATAAATCCAAACACAGTCAGACCTGTTTCGGAGAGAAAAAATTTCAAGATAGACATGGAAGATACATTGATTTTAAATAGTAAATGTAAGGAATAGTGGTTTTCGAGATAAAGAGGTTTGAGATAAAAAGGTTTAACTGTACTTAAAATACTAGCAAATAGAATAAATCCAAACACAGTCAGACCTGTTTCGGAGAGAAAAAATTTCAAGATAGACATGGAAGATACATTGATTTTAAATAGTAAATGTAAGGAATAGTGGTTTTCGAGATAAAGAGGTTTGAGATAAAAAGGTTTAACTGTACTTAAAATACTAGCAAATAGAATAAATCCAAACACAGTCAGACCTGTTTCGGAGAGAAAAAATTTCAAGATAGACATGGAAGATACATTGATTTTAAATAGTAAATGTAAGGAATAGTGGTTTTCGAGATAAAGAGGTTTGAGATAAAAAGGTTTAACTGTACTTAAAATACTAGCAAATAGAATAAATCCAAACACAGTCAGACCTGTTTCGGAGAGAAAAAATTTCAAGATAGACATGGAAGATACATTGATTTTAAATAGTAAATGTAAGGAATAGTGGTTTTCGAGATAAAGAGGTTTGAGATAAAAAGGTTTAACTGTACTTAAAATACTAGCAAATAGAATAAATCCAAACACAGTCAGACCTGTTTCGGAGAGAAAAAATTTCAAGATAGACATGGAAGATACATTGATTTTAAATAGTAAATGTAAGGAATAGTGGTTTTCGAGATAAAGAGGTTTGAGATAAAAAGGTTTAACTGTACTTAAAATACTAGCAAATAGAATAAATCCAAACACAGTCAGACCTGTTTCGGAGAGAAAAAATTTCAAGATAGACATGGAAGATACATTGATTTTAAATAGTAAATGTAAGGAATAGTGGTTTTCGAGATAAAGAGGTTTGAGATAAAAAGGTTTAACTGCACTTAAAATACTAGCAAATAGAATAAATCCAAACACAGTCAGACCTGTTTCGGAGAGAAAAAATTTCAAGATAGACATGGAAGATACATTGATTTTAAATAGTAAATGTAAGGAATAGTGGTTTTCGAGATAAAGAGGTTTGAGATAAAAAGGTTTAACTGTACTTAAAATACTAGCAAATAGAATAAATCCAAACACAGTCAGACCTGTTTCGGAGAGAAAAAATTTCAAGATAGACATGGAAGATACATTGGTTTTAAATAGTAAATGTAAGGAATAGTGGTTTTCGAGATAAAGAGGTTTGAGATAAAAAGGCTTAACTGTACTTAAAATACTAGCAAATAGAATAAATCCAAACACAGTCAGACCTGTTTCGGAGAGAAAAAATTTCAAGATAGACATGGAAGATACATTGATTTTAAATAGTAAATGTAAGGAATAGTGGTTTTCGAGATAAAGAGGTTTGAGATAAAAAGGTTTAACTGTACTTAAAATACTAGCAAATAGAATAAATCCAAACACAGTCAGACCTGTTTCGGAGAGAAAAAATTTCAAGATAGACATGGAAGATACATTGATTTTAAATAGTAAATGTAAGGAATAGTGGTTTTCGAGATAAAGAGGTTTGAGATAAAAAGGTTTAACTGTACTTAAAATACTAGCAAATAGAATAAATCCAAACACAGTCAGACCTGTTTCGGAGAGAAAAAATTTCAAGATAGACATGGAAGATACATTGATTTTAAATAGTAAATGTAAGGAATAGTGGTTTTCGAGATAAAGAGGTTTGAGATAAAAAGGTTTAACTGTACTTAAAATACTAGCAAATAGAATAAATCCAAACACAGTCAGACCTGTTTCGGAGAGAAAAAATTTCAAGATAGACATGGAAGATACATTGATTTTAAATAGTAAATGTAAGGAATAGTGGTTTTCGAGATAAAGAGGTTTGAGATAAAAAGGTTTAACTGTACTTAAAATACTAGCAAATAGAATAAATCCAAACACAGTCAGACCTGTTTCGGAGAGAAAAAATTTCAAGATAGACATGGAAGATACATTGATTTTAAATAGTAAATGTAAGGAATAGTGGTTTTCGAGATAAAGAGGTTTGAGATAAAAAGGTTTAACTGTACTTAAAATACTAGCAAATAGAATAAATCCAAACACAGTCAGACCTGTTTCGGAGAGAAAAAATTTCAAGATAGACATGGAAGATACATTGATTTTAAATAGTAAATGTAAGGAATAGTGGTTTTCGAGATAAAGAGGTTTGAGATAAAAAGGTTTAACTGTACTTAAAATACTAGCAAATAGAATAAATCCAAACACAGTCAGACCTGTTTCGGAGAGAAAAAATTTCAAGATAGACATGGAAGATACATTGATTTTAAATAGTAAATGTAAGGAATAGTGGTTTTCGAGATAAAGAGGTTTGAGATAAAAAGGTTTAACTGTACTTAAAATACTAGCAAATAGAATAAATCCAAACACAGTCAGACCTGTTTCGGAGAGAAAAAATTTCAAGATAGACATGGAAGATACATTGATTTTAAATAGTAAATGTAAGGAATAGTGGTTTTCGAGATAAAGAGGTTTGAGATAAAAAGGTTTAACTGTACTTAAAATACTAGCAAATAGAATAAATCCAAACACAGTCAGACCTGTTTCGGAGAGAAAAAATTTCAAGATAGACATGGAAGATACATTGATTTTAAATAGTAAATGTAAGGAATAGTGGTTTTCGAGATAAAGAGGTTTGAGATAAAAAGGTTTAACTGTACTTAAAATACTAGCAAATAGAATAAATCCAAACACAGTCAGACCTGTTTCGGAGAGAAAAAATTTCAAGATAGACATGGAAGATACATTGATTTTAAATAGTAAATGTAAGGAATAGTGGTTTTCGAGATAAAGAGGTTTGAGATAAAAAGGTTTAACTGTACTTAAAATACTAGCAAATAGAATAAATCCAAACACAGTCAGACCTGTTTCGGAGAGAAAAAATTTCAAGATAGACATGGAAGATACATTGATTTTAAATAGTAAATGTAAGGAATAGTGGTTTTCGAGATAAAGAGGTTTGAGATAAAAAGGTTTAACTGTACTTAAAATACTAGCAAATAGAATAAATCCAAACACAGTCAGACCTGTTTCGGAGAGAAAAAATTTCAAGATAGACATGGAAGATACATTGATTTTAAATAGTAAATGTAAGGAATAGTGGTTTTCGAGATAAAGAGGTTTGAGATAAAAAGGTTTAACTGTACTTAAAATACTAGCAAATAGAATAAATCCAAACACAGTCAGACCTGTTTCGGAGAGAAAAAATTTCAAGATAGACATGGAAGATACATTGATTTTAAATAGTAAATGTAAGGAATAGTGGTTTTCGAGATAAAGAGGTTTGAGATAAAAAGGTTTAACTGCACTTAAAATACTAGCAAATAGAATAAATCCAAACACAGTCAGACCTGTTTCGGAGAGAAAAAATTTCAAGATAGACATGGAAGATACATTGATTTTAAATAGTAAATGTAAGGAATAGTGGTTTTCGAGATAAAGAGGTTTGAGATAAAAAGGTTTAACTGTACTTAAAATACTAGCAAATAGAATAAATCCAAACACAGTCAGACCTGTTTCGGAGAGAAAAAATTTCAAGATAGACATGGAAGATACATTGATTTTAAATAGTAAATGTAAGGAATAGTGGTTTTCGAGATAAAGAGGTTTGAGACAAAAAGGTTTAACTGTACTTAAAATACTAGCAAATAGAATAAATCCAAACACAGTCAGACCTGTTTCGGAGAGAAAAAATTTCAAGATAGACATGGAAGATACATTGATTTTAAATAGTAAATGTAAGGAATAGTGGTTTTCGAGATAAAGAGGTTTGAGATAAAAAGGTTTAACTGTACTTAAAATACTAGCAAATAGAATAAATCCAAACACAGTCAGACCTGTTTCGGAGAGAAAAAATTTCAAGATAGACATGGAAGATACATTGATTTTAAATAGTAAATGTAAGGAATAGTGGTTTTCGAGATAAAGAGGTTTGAGATAAAAAGGTTTAACTGTACTTAAAATACTAGCAAATAGAATAAATCCAAACACAGTCAGACCTGTTTCGGAGAGAAAAAATTTCAAGATAGACATGGAAGATACATTGATTTTAAATAGTAAATGTAAGGAATAGTGGTTTTCGAGATAAAGAGGTTTGAGATAAAAAGGTTTAACTGTACTTAAAATACTAGCAAATAGAATAAATCCAAATACTTAAAATAATGTGAAAAACTTGTAAATTTTTTAATTTTTATAGTAATAAAATTAGACTAAAACTATGTGGTCCAAGGACATAAAATTTCTCAGACATTTAGCTGATTTGATTTTTTACATTAGGCCAGCCGGTTAAAGATGTAGCGCTTACTCTGAATGATAGCATTTGACTCAAAATAAGGGAGGAAGAATACCTTTGAAGTAGCATCAATAATGTCCATAGCAGAAATAAATTGACTAACTGCTAAATGCCCACAACCATCAAGTAACATTTGAGATCCTTCTTTCAGGAGTTCATCCAGCTGTTTGGGGTCTTTCTCTCTCTGAAAAAAAAATTCAACATCCTTATAAAAAGTTTTCTTTCATGAATAACAGGGTTGCCACTCAAACCTGCAGAAAAAAATTTTCTGTGTTTTTCCGCTACAGATTATACACAATATATTAAGAGGAAATACAATTACGGCACTCTAGTGTAAGCTATAGTGGGCTTACTATACTAGTTTTAATTACTACTGGAAAAACTTAGAGAAAAAAAAAAAAAAAAAGAGCAGCTGAACATACTTAAGTAATGCTATAGTAAATTAAATAGTTTAGAATATCATCCTTAAATATCTCATAGATTACGTATTGAGTGGTCACCATTTTTTAAAAGACAAAAATAAGGTGTGGTAAGGTATAAGACAAAAATTATGGTAAATTGTAACCCAGCTTAAAAGTAATTGATTTTTGTAATTTAACATTGTAATCACGATTACAAGTAATTGATTATTTTACCGAAAAATATTATAAATTGTAAAAATTAACGGATTTTATCAGTAATTAAACTTAGGAACGCATGTGGTAATGTATGCTTAAATTTACTTTTATAATAAATGGAGTAATAATTTTATACATAAATTTAGCTTTTTTAGTTGAAAATGTATGTAGCATGATAGTGTAATGCTTCTTGTTTTGCTCTATTCTTGCTTTCCATGCAAATTTCATTTTTTGATTAAGATTTATAAAATAAATAGTAGTTACTAGTTTACAAGAAAGATGTATCAATTTCTATTTAATTTATGTCTAGTGTTTATGAATTAAAAACCTGTTATGTGTTAAGTAGTTCAAAAGGTGATTTTCTATTTAACAAATTTTCTATATAATTAACGTTATTGAGTGACTTTGTTAAATAAAGGTCCGACTGTGTGTGTGTGTGCATAAAGACATTATCTGCTTGCTTGAAATTAATATGCTAAAATGAAAATATAGAAGTCATTCACATAAGTTAAACATTCATTAATAAAAACAAAGTTCACTCTTAAAAAATACTTACAAACAAGTTAGATGGTTTGGTTGGACATGCTTCGAAATCAGGAACTTTGTGTGGGGACTGAGTACTGGGGGATGCGTCCACAGGTACAGTTGACTTAGTCTCAACTTTTTTTGCCCCAAATTCAATTGATTTTGTCTCAATTTTTTTATCCTTCGACTCAGTTAATTTGGCCTCTACTGACTTTTCTTTGACAGTAGAAATTGTGCACTCAATATTCTATAAAAAAAAAAGTAAAAAACATTAAAATAGTTTAATGAAACAATTTAAGTACTCATATTACTAATTTATTATTCTTCTAAAATATACTATAACTAGATTTTAATTATTTTTTTATTAAACATCCACCAAAATTTTACTTTTTAGAATTCAATGCATAACATCAATTCCAAATTAATAGAAAATACTTTAAAAAATTCAAAATTTTACAACAATTTTAAGCCCAGAAGGCAAAACTTAATTAGTGAACAATAGTCAAGTTCAGGGATTAAATCAAGGATTTTTAAAGCAAACTTAAGAAAAATGAAGAGGAAACAACAAAAGAACTTGGGCACGCATTGGGCCTATATTCATTAATCTTGGCTCGACATGGGTCGAAAGGGCCATTATTTTTCTGATATTGGCCAAATATAGAATTTTCCAAAACATCCGTGTCAGCGTCGTTTTTGATTTTGAGTTTTGCTAGTAGCAACAACTCTGTTCCCCACGCATACTATACACAGGGTTGCCACACTAAAAAATTATCAAAAATAGTTGCTTTTAGTAGCCTCAAGCATGAAAATAGTCTCCTGAACAGGAACAAAAATTTATCAAAATTAGTAGCCAAATAACTAAAACTATAGCTTAATTATCAAATACCACAATTAGAACTGGGTGATGTCAGAAATTTTAAATCCTGATACATCGTCTTTTAGACGTTGCGATATAGCGCGATTTAGCATATGTTCAAAAATTAAATATGGAAAATCCTTAACTCATTAAAAAATAAAAAAAAAAGAATAAATCTATCACAAAAGAAAATATTAATTCTAAACATATTCTACTATAACATCAATATCATTGCTTAATTTTTTCAATCAAAATAATAACGAAGTCAAAGTAAAAGCAAACCCAAACTTTATTTCATTTTTCTTAAATAAAAAATGATTTAAGATTTATTGGTTTAAAAATAATAATATTGTAACAAAATATTTTACATACATGCATTAAAAATTAAAAGAAAAAAAAGTAAAAGTAGGAAACAAATCAAAGAAATGTTCACTTTAGAAAAAAAAAATATAGTTTTTTAAAAAAAAACTGCTATCTGCTTCATAAAATGATCCCCTGCTTTCATTAACAAATAATTATATGCTTAAATTAATCAACAATCTTCTCCTTTTATTTTATTTTTATAAAAAGACCACTTTTAACGAAAGCAGATGTGATTCCACATCAAGAAAACTTACTAATGACACAACATATCTAAAAATCAGAATTTATTCAAAAAAAAAAAAAAACTGTTTTGTTAATCAATGGCAAATAGATGTATATAACTGGTGATTAAAAAATGTTTTGCTCATGATAAATAATGCATTATAGGAAATAATAAAACAATTCATCATAATAAATCAAGGATAACAAAAACAGAGCAACTAAAGTGGATTTAAAATAAATCTCACATGCCAACACTCTTAGAAGTTTCAAGTTCCTTAATTCGGTCATTCATTGATATGCCTGTGTAATGCGTTTCCCCCACCCCCTCGTAAATCCAAGAGAAAACGAAATCAGAATGCCACTCCTTTAAGTTTGATTGAGGGCAGCTTATCAGAAAAACAACCAACACGCAGGAGAAAATAAAACATTTGTCCCTTCCCCGTCTTGACCGAATTCCTCTTTCTTTTATTTTTTATAATCCTTATACTTCAAAATAGCGTGAAAACCGAGCAAAATTCTTCCCGGTTTTCTGGATTATTAAATACCGCTACTTTTAAAATATCCCTTAACTTAGTATTAAATTTTAAAGTGTTTTTTTTTTAATTAATAGACCAAATCTAAAAAAGGTCAGCTTTTTTCACATTTATTAGAAGAAAAAAAAAATATGTGCAGTACCGAAAGTAAAAATAAAAATAAATTTTGCTTTATTTATCCTTATTTCAATAAAATCAATAAAATAAAAAAAGGAAATTTTATAAAAAATAAAAACAATAAAAATAAAATTAATATTAAAAAAACGCCACTTTAAAACGACAAACCATCGCTTAATTTTTTACTCATATAAGAAAATAAATTAATCATTTAAATTATAAAAAAAAAAAAAAAACGCAAACTATGTTCTAATTTTTTTTTTTTTTTTAAATTTGCTCATACTTTTTGAGAGAGTTTTAATAAATTAAGAAAAAAAAAAATAGTTGAGAGAAAACTAACAAAATATACTTTAAGTATCAAATGATTTTCGAAAAAACATCGCTATCAATTTCGATGATTTAAAATAATAAAGTTGACAGATGGCCAAATATAAAATTAAATATAAGCTTTGTTTTAATTTGTAAAAGCAAAAGCTAAAGAATTATTGGTTTAAAAATAATTCAATTAAACCAAACTAGTGAGGTACATTTAAAGAAATAAAGAAAAGATAAATTTATCAGAACTAAACAATAATTAATTTAATCAATCAAATCGAATCGCTTAAAAGATAATAAAACATTTAGTGAAATCTTTTCATAAATAGATGAATTCAGAACGAAATGATAATGATACCCAGCAATCTCACATTAGCAGGAGTCTCTCGGAAAATAATTAACAAAATAAAATGCCCCACTGAAAAGTAATCTTCAAGGGGGAAAAAAAAGGAAGCAAAAAAGAATTTATTAGGTTCTACATTCTGACGCTACATGTTGAGCTAACACACAAAACCATGACCTAAGATTAAAATTGTCCTTTGCCATTCAACATCCCGAAACCAATTCCGAAACAAACATTGTCTTTGCAGCAAAACTGAAATGAAATTAGTCTTTCTCAGTGCGGTAACTGCGTTAGCTATTAACTTCACCTTTCTTACTCTATCGACGTGAAAATATAAGAGCTCACTCTGATCACGTTTAATCAATATTTTGCAATATATCGTCTATTAACAGAGGCATTGACATTTTGTTATAAAACCGATTCGCCCCTATGCGATTTTGTTTTGATGCATTTTTAAAAATATCAGCAGCAAAAAATATAGTGTTATTTTACTAATTTTCATTTTAAGAAAAACATCTTGAATATTAAGAAATATTCAAGAATTGAATATTAAGAAAAATATAAATCAACATAAAACTGAAATGTGTTATGAAGAGGACACTGGTATGGTAGAAAATCAAATCATGACATTGATATACAATTAAAAATAAAATACGCTTCCACTTGAACGAACGAATAAGGAAGGAACGCAGTTTTTTTTTTCCCTTCAGTGGGGTGAAATAACAAGGGAGGGATTAGCGTGAGGATGCCACTGAGCACAGGCACGTGGTAGGCGGCATTACGTACGTGTTAGCGAGGGGACTGAAAAGTAATGTTCATTTTGGCGAAAAAACTTCGACAAAAGTAAAAAAAAGTCTCCCATTCCTGAAAATAGTTGCTTTTTCGGCCTTTTCAGGCCAAAAAAGTTGCCATAGTCGCTTAAGGCTGAAAATAGTAGCAAATAATCGCATTTTAGTCATCTGTGGCAACCCTGTATACACTTAACCTTCATGCTTATCGTTTTTCGTTATTTAACTTTGATTTGATAACCATTGTTTTATGGTTAATTGTAACCATATTTTGGAACATCATGATTCATTCAGAATCATTTAATAGATTAACTGTTTTCGTTATTACTATTTTTGTTTACAATAAAAATTGTTTATTATTAAGGTAGGTTGAACCCTCCAACCCGATTCTTTATAGCCACTTTACAACCAATATTGTTCCTATACAGAATTGTCAGATCCACCCGATATTTTATGTCCATTATTTAGCCAATATAGGTCCTATATGGTCCAAAGTAGGCCATTCTAGGTCCAATATTAAAAAAATCTAGACATCCCAATATGGGTTTCTCGGTGCATGTTCTTATAGGACCCATGTTGAGCTAATTTTGAGCCCAACTGGGACAAAGGTAAAATTTTTGGTAGGGAAGTTTTATTTTAGGGGGAAAATGTGACATGTTTTTTGAATTCATTAAGATTTGGAAGATTCTTCACTCTGCTATGGAGAGCGGGAGATACAGACAGGTATAGAATGTCTTTCACAAAATTTAAGAGTTGGCAGTAAAAAGATATATAATTAAAAAAAAATATTTTATTTGCAGGGAAAAAAATTAAAACTTAATTTATGGATACTTATCTCACCTTTTAGAGATTTATCCACAACTTAACTTTTCAATAAAACATGGGTGCCACCCTAAAAAAATTTCAAGACTGAATTTATTTTTTGTCTAATTAACACAGCTTAGCGTTGTTCAGAAGAATTTTTAGAAATTTATAGCACAATGACTACAAAAAGTACCTTTCCATGAGAATGGCCCATATATTATATTAATGACTTGTTTATTTTGTCTAAATAATTTTTTTAAGTTTGTTTCTTACAGAAAATAAAAGCTATCTCATGCAGTGGTGATAGGAGCACAAAGCTATCACCCCCTTTATGTGCAAAAAACCCAATTAATGCAGAATTTCATACCTTTAGAGTAACTAATTCTAGAAAAAAAAAACTTTACTTCTTACAAGAATCTTGATATTGGGCTTTAAAGTTGGATAAATATGAATCCAGGCACTGAATTTTTAAATAGTGTGAATACGAATCGCGATATATAGCTTTAAAAATGAGTAAATGCAAATTGTGTGATATTGGATTTTTAAATCATGTAATAAACCACTAATTTTTTTATTGGAGTCATTTATATATTTATTTATTACTCAATTCATCATCATAATTCCAACTTAAATTTAATTTTTTAAAAAATTAACTCAATTTAACTTTGCCTAGTATTTTAAAACATTAGATGGAAAAAAAAAAGAAAAAAAAACTCAAACAGATTCAAATTCAAGACGAGATGACGCTGAAGTTCAATCCTTCCAACTCTTTCACTTCAGTGTGACTTCATTTATTTCATCACTTAGCAATAATTACACAGGGTGCATAGCCACATCTTTTTTAAAAAAATAAGCACCTTTTAAGTACTTTTTAAGCACTCAAAAATATTTTTCAGAACTATATACATTAACAAAATGCAAAATAATTTTCAAAGACTTTACGTACATGATTATGATAAAATAACTTGTTTCTGACAAAGATCTCTCTTTTTTTTAATTATATTAGCCATCATAAAAAGATTGAGAGATTTTTCTGTTCGATATCAGAGGGTGGAAAATGATACCTGAAATTGAGAATATCTTGAAAAACGCAACAGAGTTGCACATGAGAGTGCTAGAATCTCGCTGTACTCAGCTTAGTAGACGCACATGCGGACTCACAAAAATTTCATCAAACAGGTAAAATGATTGGCATTTTCATACGCTATGGACCGACGATAGGCCGAAATGGATTGTGAAAACGTTGAATAGAACAAAGTGGAAAGCAAGCTTTTGCATAATACGCAGAGAATATCGACATGGTGAAGAAAAAAAAAATTCATTTTCGAAAAGGGAAAATTAAGTACTTTTTAGAAACACCGTATGAAAAAATTAGCTTTAAGGGCTTTTAAAAAACGCTACGCACCATGTCATAGAATTTTTTTTTGTCAAAACTTAGTTTTTTGGCCAAAATTAAAAAAAAAAAACTATTTTTAATGAGAGATTAATAGTAGTATAGAATTCAGTCCACTGGCTTTCTCTACAGACTGATTTCAGTCTTCAAGGCTGAAGAGTGGTACTCTTGAAATTAAATTGCAACTAAAACAAAAGTTAATGTGAAGAGACGAAAAAATATTAAATGCATGTTTTGTTCACAAAAATGTGAGAAACAAAATACACATCAGTTTAAATAAGCTTACTTCATTATCACTCTCATCTGATTTGGGGGCATCAGATAAATCAGGATCAGACAAATCAGGAACCTAGAATAGAAGGACATATTCAACAAACAGCAAAATACTTCAATTTAAAAATGAAGCCCCCAATAAAATGTTTACTTTAAATAAAGATTTCTACCAACAACTTATTATTAAGTGATTCATTGAAATACTGAAACAAAATAAAATACAAGGGGCACAATATACAAGGGGCATACAGTCAAAATTTTCCAATACTTCATATAAATACAATATCTTTTTAAAGAATTCCATGTTCATCTTAAATATGTTTTAGAAAAAATTATAATGAAGGGTTTATTGATGTACTCTAGATGTTAAATATTTAATCCAGGATAAACATATTGTGGGCATACTGTTAAAAGTAATCAATGCTTCACACTTAAATGTGAGATCTCAATTAAATGATTATATATATATATATCTGTATGTTAAGCTATCATGCAGAGTTTACTTTTTTGACCTTAATATCAGAGATAATTTCAATTAGAATCCATCACATTTTTAATGCAGTCTATTTGAATACTTTTTCTGTATAGTGATTATACCATTCTAATTTTTATTAAGCATTTCTTAAGGAAAAAGATTCAAGAAGAAAAAAAAGTATTTACACTAATTACTATCTGATACATGGAGCAGAAGCTCCTGGACAAAAAATCACTACTTTCCCTGTACATATTATACACAATATATTAAAAGAAAGCACAACAATTACGATGCTCTTGTGTGAGCTATATTGGGCTAACTATGTTTATTAGTTTTAATTGCTGGAAAAACTTAAGAGAGAGAGAGAGAAAAAAAAAAAAAAAAAAAAAAAAAGGAACAGCTGAACATACTTAAATAATGCTAAAGTAAAGTAAATAGTTTAGTATAGCTGAAATATCATCCTTAAATATCCCATAGATTACGCTTTGAGCAGTCACCATTTTTTAAAAAACGAAAAAAAAAAATTTCCTGCTCATTTTTCCTGTTATTTCAGTTGATTTTTAAATTCTCCGTATTTTTCACCCTGTGAAGTGGCAACCACGTCGTTCAACAGATTACTTAAAATACAGAACAATCTAAAATGAATAGTTAATTTTTTTCCCCTTTAAAGCATTAATCACTCACCTCAGTATCATCTTCAGAGTCTTGGGCTTCCTCAAGGTCTGGTACATCCTGAAAACAAAATTATATTTATGCATGAAATTATTCGCATTAAATAATAATTAATTGATTGTGTAGCTTTCATAATTTGTAGTTAAGACAATCACAGAAGAATCAAAAAGTATCTGCATTAATATTTTATTGATTACCTCAATTTCAGTAGAATTATTTTTAAATCCATTTTCCAAAGAATTCTTGAAATCAAGTCTGAAAAAAATTGCAATAAAAATTATGAAATATACTGATAAATAAGCATATTTCTTTTAGGCTTTAAATTGAGCTTTACAATAAAATAAAAAATTGCTCTTTGAATTCTACGGACTTAAAAAATATTAAAATCTAAGGGTGCCAAACTTTAAAATTACAAAACTGAAAACTTTTTTATGAATTTGTTAAATGTGGTCTAGCGGTAATAGTTAAAACAGTTATTAATACTATTTATGATTTAATATACTGAAAACGACAATGAAATTTTGTAAGTAATGGCAATAAAGAATACAATATTACAAAAAAAGAAAAGAAAAAAAAGGAATGACTTGTAATTTGTTTCTAAATGTCATCATTTATTGGATTATTAAATTCATTAAATTATTTTCAAAGTCAATCTTAATAATTATTTTCAAATTATTAATTTTCAGAGGAACGTACAAGAGAAAGGCACGTTTTAAAACCTTAAAAATAAATGAAAAATGTATTTATTTTCAAACTAAACGAACATATTTTACAGAGCAAAGGGATTCATTACGGCTGGAGATGAAATAAAATTGTGAAATGAAATAAATCGGATACAAAATTGTGAGAATATTAATCACAATGAGGGATTTTTTAAATTGCCCAAATCTGCATAACTTTTAATTTTGTTTTAGATCACATAAATACAAATAATGTTTAATTTTTTAAAATCCAGATGAGCATGAATCACATTTGATTTTATAACTGCATGAATGCGTGATTTTTAAATCACATGAATATGAATTGTAGCATTTGATTTTAGAATAACATGGATACATATTATAGTGTTATCTTTAAGTGCCTAGCCAAATCTCCAAACAAAAAATAAGCACCTTTAAAGTCCTTTTCAAGTACTCAAAAAATATTTTTAAGCCCTATATACATGAACAAAATGCAACTTTACATGATCATGATAAAATAACTAGCTTCTGACAAAGAACTCTTTCTTGATTATATTAGCCTCCATAAAAGAGAGATTTTTCGGTTCAATTTCAGAGTGTGGAAAATAAAGCCTGTAATTGAGAATATCTTGCATAGCACAGCAGAATTGCACATGAGAGTGCTAGAATCTCACCGAACCCAGCTTAGTTGACACACATGTGGATTCCCAAGTGTTTCATCCAACATGTAACATAATTGACGCTCTATCATATGACATGGACCGACAGTATGCCAAAATAGATTGCGGTCGAATGACTTGTGAAAAGGCCGAAGAGAACTAACTGAAAACCATGCTTTTGCATAATACTCAGCGAAAATAGACACAGTAAAGAAAAAGAAACTGCATTTTTGAAAAGGGAAAATTAAGTACTTTTTAAAAACATCTTTAAGGGCTTTTAAAACGAAAAGAAGCGCCTTTAAGCACTTTTTAAAAGCGCTATGCAACATGTATTAGTAAATGAATTACAGTTGATGTAGGAACTCTGAGATTGGGGCTCGCAAGTTATGATTAAATTCAGACGTGCAATTTGCAAATCAGGTAAATATGATAGCTAAAAATCAGGAAAAATAAACACGAAAAATTTTTTATCAGGAAAGATCAGGACAAATAAACATGAAATAGTTTTTTTTATCAAGAAAAATCAGGAAAATCGAGATAATTACAAAACCTGAATATTAGCATTATTTGCCATTCATTCATGTAATACATTTGATTCCTTAGCTTTAAATAAAAGTTATAAATTTAAACTAGGTCATTATGCCAATGAAACAAAATGTAATCTTTGACAGTTACAGAATTTTTTGATGCCATTCATTATGAAATATTTGATACGTAATAGCACTTAAGCAGATTCAGACAGCAAAATTGCACATCAGTAAAATTCTTATAACTAGTTATATAAAATTATAACTAAAAAGTAACTGAAATTATACTTACTTCGTTTCTCCCATTGAGAGAGAACCATCTTTTTTAATATCTAGAAATATATGAAAAATTTGAAAAGACAAAAATTTAAAAGCATCTAAGTAAGAATTAAAAATGTGCTATAATTTGTTTTCAGAAAGAAAGAAAAAAGCATAACAGAAGAACAGTGATTAGCAGATTTAGTACAAATAAATGACAAAATTTTCAAAAATTGCAAAAAAATAAATAAATAAATAAAAATAAAAAATGTCTATATTACATTTAAAACATATAAAAGTAGTAATCCCGTTATTACGATCACTGGTTACACATTCAGGGTTGCCACAGTAAAAAATGATCAAAAAAGTTGCTTTTAGTAGCCTCAAGCATGAAAATAGTCGCCTGAACAAGAACAAAAATTTATCAAAATTAGTAGCCAAATACGGCACCAATGGTGTTCCCACCTTATCGTGGTGGTGTGTGTTGTCGACCCCGAGAGCTATGCCGGCGGTAGCTTAGCTACTGGTAGGGTCACCCAAGCCGGACAGGTCGGAGGGGAGACACCAGACCAAGAGGAACACCCTGGTCCTCCAGGTTGGGCATGGGGCTAACAACCCCATCCTGTAAAAAAACCACTGTTACGAGGTCTCAAGAAGATAAATACCCGGACAATCTCTGTAGACGACTTGGAAAACGGCTTAAGGACATGATTATCGGAACATGGAACATTCGAACTCTATATAAAAATAAAGGGTTACAACTGCTAACTGATGAAGTGGATAGATATTCTATTGACTTACTGGCCATGCAGGAGATGAGATGGACTAGTGATGGCATCATAGAAAAAAGGAAACATACTGTATTCTACAACTGCGATATCAAAAAGCACGTCTTTGGAACTGGTTTTATTGTGGGAAAGCGCATTAAGCACTTGATTACTGAATTTGTGGCCAAATCTCCTAGACTGTGCAAAATTAGGCTGAGCGGTGCTATATTTAATTATAGCCTAATACATGTTCACGCACCAACAGAAGATAAAGATGATGATGAAAAAGAAGCCTTCTATGAGGAACTTGATGACCTGTACTATTCCTGCCCAAGAAATGATGTCAAGATCATTATCGGGGATTTTAACGCGAAAATTGGCAAGGAGCATGAATTTAAACCTACAATCGGAGGACACAGTCTTCATGACGACTCAAACGACAATGGACAAAGGGTTGTCAGCTTTGCTGCCGAACACAATATGATGGTATCTAGCAACCTCTTCCCACACAAGAAAATACATAAAATTACATGGAAATCCCCAGATGAAGAAACATTCAATCAAATGGACCACCTTCTGGTTGATACTAGACACATGTCAGATGTCCGTTCATACCGTGGAGCGTGCTTTGATTCTGATCATTACCTTGTCAAAGTCAAATTAAGGGCTAGAATCTCCAATGCACGTAAATCTAATGGTAAACGACTTGAAAAGCTCAACTGTGATAAATTTAAGGAGGGGGAGATCAAACACACATATCAATCCCGGCTATCAGACGCTCTTAGAAACAAGAACATTGACTGCATTGAAGACATTGATGAGAAATGGAGCGTGTTCTCTAGTACTGTTGCTGAAACAGGCAAAACTGTTGTGGGTAACGTTGGGAAAGCAGAGAGAATGGATTGGTTTGACACTGACTGCCACATAGTTACCCAAAAAAAGATTGACTCATACCAAAAAATGCTTAGTAGAAAGCACTCAAGACTCTCCGTAGCAGAGTACAGGGCCGCTAGAAGAGAAGAAAAAGAGTTCATCGGACCAAGAAAAGGAAATTCCACGAGGATCTAATGCGAGATGTTGAACATCTCCAAAGATCAAATGAAAGCAGAGCTTTCTATCGAGAGATCAACCTCGGTCGCAGAGATTTTAAACCTAGAACAGCTCTTTGCAGAAATAAGAACGAGGAAATACTGAGTGACAAATCTAAGATAATGGAAAGGTGGAAAGAACCCCTGTGGCAGAATTTTTTCCAGTTATCTGCGACAAAACTTTCTATCACTAAATATCTTTCTGCAAGATACTTTTAATACTAACAAACATACATGTTACTTATTTAAAATAACAAAAGCGCTGTGTTTACAAAAAAAAAAAAAACTTTTAATTCTTTTTTTTAATTTTTTATTCTTATATTATGGGTGATATTCTCGAATTTCGTTGGGGGGGGGGGGGGGGGGGAGTAACGCACAGATTATTTCCTTCGCATTTTGTAAATAACCATCAGACTAAAAAAAAATAATTAAAAAACCATGTAATCTGTTATTGAAAAAAACCATCGACGATGAAATCACGCAAATTTGACTCCTTAAAAATGCATAATAAATAATTGTTAACATATGAAAAATATCAGATTTAAAAACTATAGAGAAATCAATTGCTCCCAAAAATTAGATAGAATCATTTCCTTAAAAAGTAAATACTAAAATGCATGATTCAAATTTTCCAGTGTCTGAAATATATCGAGATATTTGATCGTGAAAATCAATATCAATACTGCCGAAAATACAATCGAAACAGTACATTGATTTACTCTATCTAAATGAATGGTTCAAATATTACGTATAAATTTCTGTAAAAAAAACTTACTTTTCAAAAGAAAAATCTTTCTGCAAGAACTTTGTAACGTTCTGCGACAGTGTCGCCGTCTCACTGCAATTCTGCCACGGGGGAAAGAACATTTTCATGACCTCCTGAACATGGATCACCCACCAGGTGTTTCCAACTTCTCTCAAAATACCAATCAAGAAATGATCGATCCACCTTCATTTGCTGAAGTTGTGGAAGCAATAAAAAAGTTAAAAAACCATAAGGCCCCTGGCCCAGATACCATTCCTCCAGAATTACTAAAAAATGCTGGAGAAGATGCAATTAAAGACATCCACAGAATTATGCTATCAGTGTGGGAGACTGAAAAATTCCCCCAAGAGTGGAAGCTCAGCACTGTCTGTCCTATTCATAAAAAAGGAGATGTCCTCGACTGCTTTAACTATAGAGGTATAAGCCTCCTATGTACTACCTATAAGATCTTCTCTAATATACTCTTCACCAGTCTTCATATGCCGAAAACATCATAGGGGATTACCAGTGTGGATTTCGCAGGGATCGTTCCACAATTGAACAAATATATAACCTCTGGCATATTCTTGAAAAGACTAAAGAATTCCAAATCAATACACACCTCCTTTTCATTGATTTCAAAACAGTGTATGATAGCATTAATAGAGAACTGCTTATTGACGCTCTGAGACAATTTAACATTCCTGAAAAACATGTGAAACTAATATCCCTTACATTAAATGACACTAAATTGAGAGTCAAAATACAGGGAAACTTATCTGAACCTGTTGAAATAAAAAATGGCATAAGACAGGGCGACGCATTAGCATGCCTTCTTTTCAATCTTGCTCTTGAGAAAGAAGTAAGAGATTCAGGAATTACACTAGAGGAACTATTTTCTCAAAATCTGTTCAAACTATGGCCTATGCTGATGATATTGATATCATAGCAAGAACCCCTAAAGACCTAAAGCAGGCATTCCGGGACCTGGAAAGAGAGGCCAAAAAAAAATGCACCTCTCAATTAATCAGAGTAAGACAAAGTATATGCAATGCATCAACTATACTGATACCTCCACACACATCGAGATTGGAGAGTATAAATTTGAAAAGGTGAACTCTTTCACCTATCTTGGCTCTGAAACCAACTCCGAAAACTCTATTTCCACAGAAGTAAGGAAGAGAGTATAACTGCAGCCAACAAGTGCTTTTATGGCATAAGAAAATTCCTTAAATCTGACATCATTAAAAGAGACACCAAGCTGCTAATATATAAAAGCCCCATAAGATCAGTTCTCACCTACGCATCTGAAACCTGGACCTTGTCCCAAGCTGATGAGAGGACCATCACTGCTTTCGAGAGGAAGATACTTTGATCTATCTTTGGTGGTGTGTGTCACAAGGGAGTGTGGAGAAGGAGAACTAACTCTGAACTTTACAGGATATTCAGAGAACCGGACATTCTGGAGTACCGTAAGATCCAGCGCATGAAATGGGTCGGACACATTGTAAGAATGAATGATGACAGAAGAACTAAAAGAATCTTTTTGGCAAGGCCAACTGGAGTTAGAAAAAGAGGCAGACCCCGACTGAGATGGGCGGATTGCCTCCAAAGGGACTTAACCACAATCAAGGTCAGAGACTGGAAAGCCGTGGCACGCAGAAGAATGGACTGGTGCAGTCTTCTTGAGAAAGCCAGGGTCCACCCAGGACTGTCGAGCTACTGATGATGATGATGAGTAGCCAAATAACTAAAACTATAGTTTAATTGTCAAATACCACAATTAGGACTGGGTGATGTCAGAAATTTTAAATAGTGATACATTGTCCTTTAGACTTCGCGATATAGCGTGATTTAGCATTTGTTCAAAAATAACCTATGGAAAATCTTGAAGTCAATCAAAAATAAATGAGATAGAATAAATCTATCACAAAAGAAAATATTAATTCTAAACATATTCTACTATAACATCCATATCATTGCTTAATTTTTTCAATCAAAATAATAAAAAAGTCAAAGCAAACCCAAGCTTTATTTCATTATTTATAAATAAAAAATGATTTAAGATTTATTGGTTATCTGCTATCTGCTTCATAAAATTATCGCCTGCTTTTATTAACAAATAATTATATGCTTAAATTAATCTACAATCTTCTCCTTTTATTTTATTTTTATAAAAAGACCATTTTTAAGGAAAGCAGATGTGATTCCACATCAAGAAAACTTACTAATGATACCGCATTTCTAAAAAATCAGAAATTATTCAAAAAAAAAAATTTTTTTTTGTTAATCGATGGCAAATAGTTGAATATAACTGGTGATTAAAAAACGTTTTGCTCATGATAAATAATGCATTATCGGAAATAATAAAACAATATCATAATAAATCAAGGATAACAAAAACAGAGCAACTAAAGTGGATTTAAAATAAATCTCACATGCCAACACTCTTAGAAGTTTCAAGTTCCTTAATTCGGTCATTCATTGATATGCCTGTGTAATACATTCTCCCCACCCCCTAGTAAATCCAAGAGAAAACGAAATCAGCATGCCACTCCTTTAAGTTTGATTGACGGTAGCTTATCAGAAAAACAACAGACACACAGGAGAAAATAAAACATTAGTCCCTTCCCTGCCCCCTCTCGATCTAATTCCGCTTTCTTTTATTTTTTATAATCGTTATACTTCAAAATAGCGGGAAAAGAGAGCAAAATTCTTCCTGGTTTTCTGGATTATTCAATACCGCTACTTTTAAAATATCCCTTAACTTAGTTTTAATTTAAAAAAATTTTTAAATAGATTTTTTTAAAAAAATTAATAGACTATATCTAAAAAACGTCAGCCTTTTTCGTATTTATTAGAAGAAAAAAAAGTACGTGCAGTACCGAAAGTGAAAATAAAAATAAATTTTGCTTTATTTATCCTTATTTTAATAAAATCAATAAATTAAAAAAAGGAAATTTTATAAAAAATAAACAATAAAACTAAAAATTATTATAAAAAAAATGCCACTTTAAAAACGACAAAACAGCGCTTAATTTTTTTATTTATTTAAGAAAATAAATTAATCATTTTAATTATAAAAAAAAAAAACGCAAACTATGTTTTAACTTTTTTTTGAACATAAAAACTAATTTTAAAATTAAATTATTTTTTTAAAAAATATGCTCGTATTTTTTGAGAGAGTTTTAATAAATCAAGAAAAAAAAGAGTCGAGAAAACTAACAAAATATACTTTAAGCATTAAATGATTTTTGAAAAAACATCTATATCAATTTCGATGATTTAAAATAATAAAGTTGGACTGACAGATGGCCAAATATAAAATAAAATATAAGCTTTGTTTTAATTTTTAAAAGCAAAAACTAAAGAATTATTGGTTTAAAAATAATTTAATCAAATTAGTGAGGTACATTTAAAGAAACAAAGAAAAGATAAATTTATCAGAACTAAACAATAATTACTTAAACACGAAATACTGCAATCAAATCGAATCGCTTAAAAGATAATAAACCATTTAGTGAAATCTTCTCAGAACGAAATTATACCCAGCAATCAGTGCCAGATTACCCATTGGGCTATGGCGTGGGGGCCTAAAAAATTTTTTTGAAAATAAATTTTTAAAAATTAAGAAAAACAATGATTTTTAAAAATTAAAAAAATAATCAATTTCGAATATATATTAATAAAATACGATAATTTTTTTACGTATTTATTTATTACTTATTTCAGTTATTATTTATAAGTATTATTATAGTTTATGTATCATAATATTTATCAATGTTTTTTAAGTTCAAATTTGTCCTTTTAATTTGCACGCGAAAAAATTGAAAGTAGTACTATAGCGAGCTGAGACTCGTTCAAACAAGAAGCAAAGAATTAAATGTTGTTGACATTATTTAGAAGTTTTAAATGAAAAAGGACATTATTTAGAAGTTTTAAATGAAAAAGAAGTCATTTAGTGCCTCAACTAAAGTGTCTCATAATTTTTTTAGTGTTTTATAATTATTTAGTGTCTGTAATTCTATTTGATCAATAAATAATTACAAAATATTTTACTAAAAGGTAATTGTTTGTTTATTGTTTTATATACGCTAGAAAAAACTTATACAACTGGTCACTTTCAATCAAATTTTATATATTGAAATTGTCCCTGTTTAAGAGGTCCAGGATATTATTTATTTTTATTTTAAATATGCTTTTTTAAATGAAAAGATATATAAATACTTTTATATTTGAATAAAAAAAAAATATACTAGAAATTTTTTTTATCTAAGGGCCCCAAAAATTTGAATGGCCTAGGGCCCCGCCTACGCTAAATCTGTCCCTGCCAGCAATCTCCCACTAGCAGGAGTCTCTCGGAAAATAATTAACAAAATAAAATGCGAAGTTCCACTGAAAAGTAATCTTCAAGGGGGGAGGGGGGAAGGAAGCAAAAAAGAATTTATTGGGTTCTACATTCTGACGCTAATAACACACAAAACCACGACCTAAGATTAAAATTGTCCTTTGCCATTCAACATCCCAAAACCAATTCCGAAACAAACAGTGTCTTTCTCAGCGCGGTAACTGCGTTTTTATTTTGATGCATTTTTAAAAATCACAGCAACAAAAAATATAATGTAATTTTACTAATTTTCTTTTTAAGAAAAATATCTTGAATATTAAGAAATATTCAAGAATTGAATATTAAGAAAAATATAAATCAACATAAAACTGAAATGTGTTATGAAGAGGACACTGGTATGGTAGAAAATCAAATCATGACATTGATATACAATTAAAAATAAAATACGCTTCCACTTGAACGAACGAATAAGGAAGCGTGATGACGTCACTGAACACAGGCACGTGGTAGGCGGCATTACGTACGTGTTAGTGAGGGGACTGAAAAGTAACGTTCATTTTTGCGGAAAAACTTCGCCAAAAGTAAAAGTCTCCCAATAGTCGCCTATTCCTGAAAATAGTTGCTTTTTTAGACTTTTCATGCAAAAAAAAAAAAAAAAAAATCGCCATAGTCGCCTAAAGCTGAAAATAGTAGCAAATAGTCGCCTGTGGCAACCCTGCACATTGGTCAAATGCTTTTTCTTTCTAGGTTGACTCCGTTAAATGCCACAACATTTCAAATCAGGGGTTTTACATTCATATTGAAATCACCGTCAAACTGCACACTGACCACAGTCAGTGATCTGCTGGGATCCACTGCAGGACCCACAAAATATGTAGTATAACAATATATCCCTCTGCAACAATATATATATTGGGTCCCAAAAATACTGTAGTAGCGAGGTTTTACTGTAGTTCTTATTTAAGAAACTTCTTTTTTACACCCACAAAGTGGTTCACAATTAATAGATTTGCATTATATAGATCTTCCCTTGTAGCATATCAAAGGACAGTGATTAAAAATGATAGCACAAATGAATAACTCAATTTTAAAAGTTTGCATATCGAAGAACTATTAGCCAGATCTTCAACACAAAATTAGCAAGTACTTTTTAAGCACTCAAAAAATACTTTAGGATCTGTGCAGTAATAAAAATAATTTTTTTCTATCTTTTAAAGTTCTTAATTTATAAATATAAAATAAAAAATAAAAATTTAGAAACATTTTCAGAAACTTTACACAATCATGATTAAATAACTGGTTTCTGATAAATTTTGCAAAGAAAATTGTGAAAATCATGCATTTTTTTGTAATTCAGAACAACAATCTATATAACAAAGAAAAAAATATCTTTTTAAAAGATAGAAAATTAAGCATTTTTTACAAAACCCCAACAAAAGAAAGCACCTTTAAGCACTAATTAAAAATACTGCGCTAACTGATTAAATATACATTACAATAAGAAAAACACATAAAGAAAAATATTAAGTTTTTGTTAAACAAATGTTAGGTGGGTGTATTTTTTGTTCAACAAATGTGTACTTTGTTAATCAGGTTTGTTCTACACATTTTTTTATTTTAACACTGTTTATGGTTTACTAATGCCATATTGGTAATTCAAAAATGTCTAAAAAAAAAAATAAATAAATAAAGTGACCCTGTCATTAAGGGTAAATCACTTGCTCCCTGTATGTCCAAAACACTGTTTTCAACAGGGTGCGTAGCCAAATCTTTCAATGAAAAATAAGCACCTTTAAAGTACTTTTTAAGCATTTAAAAAATATTTTTAAGCACTATATACATTAACAAAATTCAAATCAAATTTCAAAAACATTATGTGACAATCCCATGATAAATTTTGTGCACAAAAATGACGCAGAACCAGGGATATTTCTGTACTGTTATCCAAGGTGAGTAGCCAAATCTTTCAACAAAAAATAAGTACATTTTTAGTATTTTTTAAGCACTTAAAAAATATTTTTTAGCACCATATACATTAACAAAATGCAAAATACTTTTACAAGACTTTAAATGATCATGATAAAATAACTATTCTCTGACAAAGAGCTCTTTCTTGATTGCATTAGGTTCGATTTGAGAGGGAGGAAAATGAAGCCTGAAAATGAGAATCTCTTGCAAAATGCAACTGAGTTGCACACGAGAGTGCAATAATGTCCCCGAACCCAGCTCAGTAGGCAGACTTGCAAGTATTTCATCAAACATGTAAAATAATTGGTGCTTTCATACACTATGGATCGAAGGTACACCGAAATCGATTGTGGTTGAATGAACTGTGGAAACTTTGAATAGAATGATGTGAAAAGCACGCTTTTGCACAATGCATGACGAAAATCGACACGGTAAAGAGAAAAACCTCATTTTCGAAAAGGAAAATTTAAGCACTTTTTAAAAACACCCTATAAAAAAGCAGCTTTAAGAGCTCTTAAAAAATGAAAATAAGCACCTTAAAGCACTTTTTAAAAACACTATGCACCATGTTCAAATAACCAATGCCAAAAACACACTGATGTAGAGTGGCCACAAACCCTTAGAAAAAAAAAATCCCAGTCTTCTCTGATTCTCTATTAGACAGATTTTATCGTATTTGTCTGATATTTGTAACCAGCAGCATGAATTCTATTATGAAAAAGCTGAAAGTCAGTTTATCGTATTGAATATAAAAAAAAGTGATACTTTTTCATAAAAATTTATAGTAGATTCTATTTCTAAAGTTATTCAATAAAGTTCAATTTAATGATTCGTGGATAATTTTAAAATTATAATGTGTTGTCATTTTAACAACAACATTGAATTTTTTTTATTGTACAATAAAAAAAAATCAATAATTATAAAATGAAGAGTTTGTACCGACTATAGGTCTCTCTTAAAACTCCAGAACCGTGCTGATGTTTTGGAATGTGGACGGCTGTTGCAAGCAAGGATCGCCAAAATGGACTGTTTAATACCACTTTAACATAAAATTGCATATTGCAAACAACAATCTGCTTTTCAGAACAGTTTCAAAAACAGTGTATGAACAATTTCATCTGCTATTATGAACAGTTGTTAGAATAGAGTTTTACTATATCAATAATCGATTGATAGACAGGTTAGGCTTAGAGTACTTATAAAACAAACCAAAACTTTCCTGTTCACCATTTTTTTATATATATATATTTCATTTCAACACATTTTTATTCAGGTTTCATACTTACTTAGTTCTAAACAGCAAAGATCCATAAATATTTCCTCAAAATCTTTTAATAGAGAAATGTTGTCATTCAATGTTGCTGTGAAAATAAAGTTAAATATAATATATATGCATGTGTGGTGATCAGGAGTTGATTAAAATAATGGAAACACTTCAATACTAACACATTTATGGGTCATTTTTAAACAAAAACTTAGAGAATTTTTTTATAAATGTAGATAGATGTGTTTAGGTTAAGCAATTTCTCATACTTATCAATGAAGTTTAAAGCTCTTAGAAGTTTGAGGGGGGAGCAACAATAAATTATAAACAAAATATTGTGTTTTTAAACACCCTATGCAAAAAAAAAAAAAAAAAAAACATTTGCGGTACATTTTGGAAACCTAGCTTAAATGTTTATGAAGATAAGAACATTTTCATAAAAAAAAAAACTTATTACGTTTACGTTTTTTAGCTATAACTTTAAAAATATTCAATAAAATTTAATATTTTTAGATCAATTAAAAACAAAATTGCTTTAAAACTTGAGAAATTTGCTTTAAAGTGAGCAATTAAAGTAGTTCTTTTATACTGCACATGTGCAGGAAATTTTTTTATTTTGAAGAAAATTGTATTTGGCAACTAATAAAAAAATTTCAATTTGAATATCTTGAAAATTAAAAAAAGTTTCAAGCAACTTTCTAAGTAGTTTTTTTTTCCTTTCAAAAAGCTCAAAATAATAAGGGTTTTTCATAAATTTCATTTTGTACTTATATGTACAGTTATGTATGTATGTTATTCGTACTTTATAGTATGATTTTTAATACATCTTGTTTTTTAACAAGATGTATTAAAAATCATACTAAGATTGCTGGAGATCATCCCAAATAATAGTGGGTTCTTTTGCACGTTTTCTTTCCGTATATAATCATAATTTGGTGTACGAACGTTTATTGTAAGGAATTATCATTTGTCATTTAACTTTGTCTTATAATACAAACAAATATTTGTAAAAAAAAACAAAACATTTTTTATGTTGAGTTTCTTTTAAAAAGTAAAAAAAACAACTTAAAAAATTGCTTGACAATTTAAAATTTTTAAGACATTCAAATCAGACATTTTTCATTAGTTGCAGAATATGATTCACTACAAAATCATGAAAAAAAAAATGTTAATTTTTTTTCGCATATGCACAGTATTAAAAATCTACTTTACGAATTGGAGTTTTCAAAAATTTTTTTTCAAATTTTAAATCAAAAGTTTGCAATTAACTTTTTTTTTTTTACACAAAAAAGCAAGACAAAAAAAAAAAGTTAATAAAAATGTTAAAATGATATGAAAGGAAATGTTAAATTTTTTATTTAGGCTAGACTTAAGAAATTTTGTGCTGTTCATCTCTTTTTTTTAATATTTGAAAAAGTGTTGACTGGGCTGGAAGAATTTAGTCATTGATGTTGAGAAAACTATAATTTAAAAGAAAAATCTCCCAAAACTGGTGACTTTTTAAAAACGTTTAATAACTTTTAAAATCATTAATTAGTCACGAATATGAGTGTACAGGGGTCTGCATAGCTGCCAACCTCAACTGCATAGCTGGAATCAAAAATTAGGAACACTATATGCGACAAAATTATATGCACCAATTACGTGTGTAAGACCAAAATATAACTATTAAATAATAACATTAATAGAGATATATTTAAATAACTTAGGTAAACTAGTAAAACAAAACTATAAACACTATCTTTTGCGCTAAATTTGTAATATTAATATTTTATTATAAGGAATACCGGTATAATAGTTTAAAAACAACCATAACCTATTAATATATATTTATCCTTCTCCGAATTAAAAAAACACAGTTAAATAATAATCTACATCATAAACAAATATTTTTGATGCAAGTGCTTATAATTACTACAATACATTTTTTAAAAAATAATAATAGTTGTTTAAGATTCAATTTAGTGAAATGAGCAGCTACAGCTATCGCAATAGTATTTCCCAATAAAAAGCTACTAAAAATTACTTCTGCACAAAAACACAGGAAGTGCGTTTGTGGAGATCAGAACAAGGGATTGATTTAAAAATAAGAATACTGCAATTTTACGATAATTCAGATTTTTTATAAAAATATCAGATTTGATTTAAAAATTAGGAACAAATCTGAAAAATTCTGAACAGTTGGCAGCTATGGGTCTGTCTAGGTTTTAATGAGAGGTACCTATTGTGAAAATTTAGACATAATTTGTGAAAATTAAAAATCATATTAAAAAATCAACACAAAATATGGTAAAGTAAGATGATATTGTCAAAAATTGTCACTGTAAATAAAAATCTTTTATGGCTAGTAAATTTATATATATATTTTTTTCATATCTTCAAAAATAATTTTGCTATTGTAAAATTTTGGGCTTAAAATTGTATCCAAATTTGTAAATCCATAAAAATCATTGTCCATAGTTAAATTTCATCCTGAAATTAAAACGAATTTCAACTTAGTGTTAAATTAGTGTCAACTTCAACTTAGTGTCAACTTAGTGTTAACTAGTGTCAATTAATCAATAACGAATTTCAACTTAGTGTTAAGTTTACAGAGTGCCTTGTTTAATTGAAAAAAAAAAAAAAAAAAAGCAAATCGCTACAATATGGCATAAGCGACCGTCTAGGCTTACCATACTGCGCTATCTGACCAAGCACCTGCTACCTATTCGTATATGTGGAATTAACCAGGGATTTATCGTTTCTTATGGGGATAAAAAAACAAAATTTGAAGAGGTAGAAAAAAGAATCTTAGAACTTGCTATTTTTAAAAACATTTTGTGAAACTACAATTTTTCCTAAAGTTGAATTTGTGAAGGTACCGCTAAACGGTAGTGAATTTGCCCTGCACAGAACACTGGTGAACCGAAGAATAAAACTAATGAATTTCGTTTGCCCGGAAAAAAATTTTCTTTCTCATTTCATACACCAGATGGCAGTACCAGGATATTTTTAAGAAACGGCAACCATCAAGAGAATGCAAAGTTTGTTGCTCCAGAAGAGAAGAAAACAATAAGAGATGTAGGAAGGAAACTCGGTACTACTTTCCAGATTGTGACGTTGGCCCCAGTATCTCATGCTTTGAAATTTATCGCACAAGAAAAAATTACTAATCTTTATTTATATTATACGTAAGTTTAATAAAATTCTTTTTTAATGTTTAAAACACATATTTTTTAAATTTTCCTTACTTGCTGGAAAACCAACATTAATTCATAGTAACCCTGAATATTGGCTTTCCCTAAAAATTTAATGTTTTAATATTTCAAGCTAAAAATGAATAGAAAATCAAGAATTTGAGAAAATCAAGAAATGAATATATATATTGCTCCCACACATATTTTTATACAATTTTCAGGGATAAAAAATTAGGCACTTTTATGACCGTTTTCTTGAAAATTAACCGATCGTTAAGAGGTTAAACAGGTTATACAAAATATTATTGGGAACAGAAAGGCATATAACTATGAGATTCTGGTAGCTAGATTGCTGCTGTCGTTTACTGAGCTTAGCTGCAACATTTACAGTTCAGTCTTCATTATCAATTGTCCCAGAATCTTGTTGTTGTTGTAAGTGATGAAGAGGGAGAGGGCCGGAACAAACATGAATACAGACTGCTGCTGGAACATCAAATAAAACTTCTCTCATCAAGTTCAAAAATACAAAACTTACAAATATTACCCTGAATTGTCCCATTGACGTGTAAGTGATCGTGAATTTTCGCTTATCAATTGACAGTATGATATTTACAGTATTGACTTATGTAGTGAGGTTTTTTTCTACAAAACTGTTTTATGAAACATATATGTGCATTATAAGTTTATACTTACTTGGTTTTAAACTGCTAAGACCCCTTAAAAATCCTTCAAAATCTTTTAATAGAGTAACTTTTTCATTCAATGTTCCTGTCAAAATAATATATATATATATATATGTATATATATATATATGTATATATATATATAAGATTAAAAGAAGTATATATGAAATATAATCCATAAATAGAATTTTTATCTAACGTGCAATCACTTAAAAACCTTTCCCACAAAGAAAGTAATAATATTGATCTAATTATCTCAGAAAATGTGATGATGTGTCTTTAGTAGCTTGGGAAATTGATCAGTTCCATGTTACCAAGACCTATTAATATTTAAATATATTGTATAGAAAGATATAAAAACCCTTATTCCAAGGTCAATCTTGCTCCTCTCTATCTATCCACCAGCATGTAATGTTCTCATTTTTGGGGCATTAATGTTCTCAAATCCTTGACTAATTTCAAGAATTTTTCATGACTTAAGGAAGTTACTATTTTCTGCAACGAAAACCCAATAATGCATTTTAAACAGCATTATAAAAACATTAATTGAAATGATAAGTATAACCAAAACTGCTATACCCTGAAACTTCATATTTATAATATTAAATTTAAAAAATACAGTCAAGAAAGAGTTGAAGCAATTAAATAAGCAGAAAAAAAAAATAAAAAAGCAAATAACATTTTCTTTTTTTTCCCCTGCAGAATTATTATCTAAAGATACTTTTCTAATTCATCTGAAAGGAAAGAAATACTCCGGATTTTTCTGTTCTCATTTTGGAATAAAAAATAAAAAAATCACCAATGACTGGTTTGCTTCAATAAGAACTTTATATTGATAAAATAAAAATTCTGAACTCTGTTTAAAAGATAATTTGTCCTAGAAATGTTTCTTATTTCATCTTTTGAAAGAACACCATAATCTTCTAAGAACACGATAAAATTTTATTTTATTTTAATAAAATATGACTGTGAGTGGGGATTTTGTTACAAATTCAGATATTCATGAGATCACCATGAAATTTGGGGAAGGGATTCCATTTTAAAAATTAGACCAATTCGGCGACCTAAATCCATGACTTTCCATGATTTTTTTTTAAAAAATAGTTACAATCATGACTAATTTTGTTCAATACGCAAATTCATGACTTTCCAGGAGCGCAGATACCCTGTATATAACCATATTTTGGTACATGAACGTTTATTGTTAGGAATTATCACTCATTATTTAACTGTCTTATGATACAAAACAAATATTCGCAAAAAAAAAAAGAAGAAATTTATGTTTAGTTTCCTTTAAAAAGTATAAAAACAACTTAGAAAACTGCTTGACACTTTTACATTTTTACGATATTCCAATCGGACTTTTATTCATTAGTTGAGGAATATGATTCCCTACAAAATTATGAAAAAAAAATGTAAATTTTTTTTCCATGTGTTTTCACAGTATTAAAGAACAACTTTATATATTGCAGTTTCCAAAAAAAAAAAAATAAATAAATAATTTTTTAAAATTTTAAAGCAAAAAGTTTGCAATTTTAAATTTTTCTTTTTCCCCTCATTTTGCTGAATATTTTTAAAGTTATAGCAAAAAAATTAGTTCATAAAAATGTTAAAATGATAAGAAATGAAACGTTAAATGTTTTATTTAAACTAGGCTTAAGAAATTTTGTGCAGTTCATGTCATTTTTTAATATTTGAAAAAGTGTTGACTATTCATTCATTGATGCTCAATTTTAGGGTAATTTTCTAAAACGTGCAAAAACCAGGAGAATTTTTATTAAATCAGTAGACCAGGAGAAACTGGTAAAATCCAGTAGAGTTGGCAGCTGTTTAGAAGAAATGTTAGGATGGCATAAAAGCTTCTAATTCATAAAAAAAAAAATTAAAAAAAAATCAAGGTCACCGTTTTAAGTTAATATTCTTAAGGTTTAACTTTGTAAAAAACAGGACAGGAGGATTTAAATAAAAAAAAAAAAAAACATTACAGTTCTAATAATGAATATTATATGTAGAGTTAGAAATGCAAATAATTATTCAATACCATAGGTGCCAACATGGCTAGTAAAAAATCCAGTAAATTTTACGAAATAATATAAATTTCATGGTAATTGTTGCATAATGTAATATATATTTTACACTAAAGGAATTTTAGGAATTTTTACAGTCATCAAAGTAGAAAAACTGCAATAATTTTCAGTTATGATTGACATTAAACATACTTAAAATGTTATGTATTATGTTTACTTTAATTTTGAATATTATTTGCATTTCATTTCTGAAAGATAGTTAAAAGAGGTTTTTAATTCTAAATAAAAATAAATTGAACATTTTCGAACGGAAAAAGTTTTGACCTTATTTCTATAAATGAGGTTCACTTCATTATATATTAGTAATACTTATTTTAATATTCTAGCAAGCAAGCAATAATCTGTACAAAAATTAAATTTCAATAGGGATTTGTTTTAGGAAAATTACTCAATTTTAGGGAATTTTCTAAAATGTACAAAAACCAGGAGAATTTTAATTCAACCAGACCAGGGGAAACTGGCAAAATCCAGTAGAGTTGGCAGCTATGCAATACCAAATCTAACAAATAATTAAAATTTATGAGCCACTCAAAAAATCAATTTCATCAATCTACTATTGATTTTATCTATGTAGTTTGTTAACAACTTTCTAGAAATCTCTAACAAGCCCACTATTACCTGACAGCCCCCCCCCCCCATGTTGGGAACTTATACTACAGTTAATCAGAAAACGGTAAAAAAATTTTATAGGAAGATTTTATTGTCGAAGACACAAAATGATTCCTTAAAAAAGTGGTAAAAATATAAAGACAATAAAATGAGGAAGAACTATTCCACATCTCAGAAAATCTTGTTTTACAAATAGTTCAGACAACTAAATTTTTTCTTAAATCTTTCAAATGATATTTTTCATCTTTTTATAACATACAATAATTTACATTCTCTGTTAACATGTGTTATTAAAAAGGTATTGAATAACATGAAATCTTACCATTTTCTAATATTTTTTCTAGTTCAATACCTTGATATTTTATTTTATCAAATTGACATTTTTTCATACTATACTGTAGCAACTTTATACACTCTAGAAATGAATTTTCTTGAATAAGGCAAACACATATGTTACCATAAGCCTAGAAGGAAAGAAAAAAATAAAGTTAATTTAAACCTGATAGTAAAAAAAAATTCACATTTTCAAAATATTTAAGTTTTTTTTTTTCTGAAAAAGAGAGAAAAAAAAAGTATTACAGGAAAGTCTTCATAATCCTAGTTTCCGCTTTAACCAAGCTATCAAATATTTCATGGATTTTTTCTCGTTCTAGTTTAATTTTTACTTTTATAACTACAGTCGAAAAAAATAAAACGTTTTCCTGGGATACTAAATTTATTTCGGAATTGTTTCCTGTGGCAGAATTGCAGCGACATTGTAACAGAACGTTAGTTCTTTCAGAATGATTTCTCTTCTGAAAAGTGAAAATAATTTTTATTCTTCAGAAGTTTACACTTAATACTTGAATCATGCCTTTAGGTAATCACTTTCTCCTTCTTTTGATGCGCTCAATTTACGCCAATAGAATAGTGAAACGATGTAATGTTCCGATTGTATTTTCAGCAGTTATTCATATTGATTTTAAAGTGGATTTTAAATACCCGTGTATATATTTCAAACAATATGGAAAATTCGAATTGTGCATTTGAGAATATATTTTTCACGGCAATGATTCTAATGAATTTTATGCAGTTATTGCTACTGATTTCTCCATAGTTTTTAAATTCAATTTTTTTATACAATATATTTATCACAACAATCTAATCTCGAAACAAAACACGCATTTGAGGAGCCTGATTAGCTAAATTTCGTAGGCAATCTTTTTTCACCATTTACTACTATGGATTTCCCGATTTTTAATGAATTTTTTTTTTTTACTGGGATGATTATTTACAAAATGCGAAGAATGAAATAATTTGTGCACTCACCCCAACAAAATGCAAGAATATCACCCATAATGTAAATATTGTTACATTGTTATTGTTATATGTTGCATAAAAAATTGTTACATGTTCAATTAAAAAAAAATTATAAAGTTCTTTTTTTTTGTAAACACAGCGCTTTTATTATTTAAAATTAGTAACATATATGTTTTTTTATTAGTGCTACAGAGTTTTGTAGTAGATAGCTCGAAAAAATTTTGCCACAGGGGAATTGCTTAGGTATATGAAAATAAATTATGCATCCTAATACCTTTAGGCAGTTAAGTTTTGGTTCTTTTCCTGACCATATTTCAATCGAAAGATTTCGTTCATTTTTACATGGTATTAGATTAGACATATGAGATCTAAAATTTATCGCCTCAGTCAGTTTTTTCTAAAAATTATAGAACTTTCAGCTAAACAAAATCTGTTTTCCTTAATAATTTTAAGAGCTACATTAAATTCGAAAACATTTCCTTGATTTTTCTGGATTAATAAAATTCCAAGAATTTTCCCTGCTCTTTAGACATTCATTATATATATATATATATACACACACACACATATATATATATATAAGAACACCGGACAAAATATTAGTCACCCTTGGAGAAATCATGAAAAACATCATTTAATAGAAAGTAACACCGCCTTTGGATTCAATAACAGCCTGGAATTAGTTAGGAAGTGAGTCCACACGGTTTTGGCGGTACGTTGAATCCATTTCAATCCACTCGCTGAATATTTGATCGCGCTAATCCACCAAATTGCGAGGATGCTGATTTCGGCGTTTTACACGTTATTACAACATATCCCACAAATTTTCAGTGGAGTTGAAGTCAGGCGATTTTGCAGGCCAGTCGAGAGGTAATTGAGTGTCTGAGTGTTCATAAAACCAGTCATATACTCTTCCAGCCAGATGAACTTTTTGTTGACATTTTGAAAAATAGGGGTATCGACAACACACTCTTCATGAAACTGACTGAAAGGCAATATCTAATCATCCAGAATGTTAAAATAAACATGTTGATTCATGTTAGTGACCACCTCATTGAGGGGGCTCAATCCATAATAAGAAAAACGCCTCCAATACACGACAGACCCATCTTCGGCTTGAACCTGACCTAACACACAGTCAGGATGAAATGTTTGATCAGCTTTTTGTTGTACTCGACGACGTGCCTCTTTTGAATAAAGGCAAAAAAGTGATTCCTCAGACCATATTACATTTCACCAGTTCAGGGGTGATTGTGAGCCCATGTCAAAATTTCGGAAAATTTCTTGAGTTAAAAAAAAAAAAATGTTTAAATTGAAAAAAATTTAAATAAGGTTTTTTTCTTTTTTCTCAATATTTCTTAGTCTACTTAAAATAAATTTAAAATTTTACACATACCAATACCATTTACACATACCTATGATGACCTGGAGAAGTAATTAAAATGTACAAATATGTCTCTCTTTCTTGAGTTTAAGATTATAACAACTGTTTAGTGATAAAAAATGAATATTAATCATGAATATAAGCTTATAAAGTATCCCTCTGGCTTTCCCTCACAAACAAATAAAATAAAATGTGTTTTTAAGTTCCCTGAAAATTTGATTTCCGAAAACTTCTGTGATCAATGATTTTTTGAAACGTCTGGACCTTCGATCTCTGGAAACTTCCATATTACTGTTAGTGAAAATTCCTGAAATCCGGATTTTTCCGGAGCACAATCAGCCCTGCCAGTTAGCATCTGTTCACGTTCGGTGACTTCTAAGCCCACTGAAATCAAGCAGCTTTATGTGCCTGTGTGAGCAATGGCCTTTTACGAGATATTAAACTCCAAATGTTCATTACATGCAATTTTAGTCGCAATATTCTCTCCCTAACAGGTTGGGATGGACCTTCATTTACTAACTGAAGCAATTCCTGTCAGGTTTGGCAGCGATTTTGATTGACAAATCGGGAAGCACGTCTCCGGCCCCTTTCATGCATGATCTTTTTCCGACCACAATTCTGACGCCATCCTTCGTGACCATGTGTATTACATCACTACTTGTAGACATGTTGAACAGTCAGCATCGAAACACCAACAAATCCAGCAACTTCATTCACTGTATGACCATTGGCAGGGCCAAACACAATTGCCCGTTTATGCCACTCGATCATATCCTTACACTTATCCATATTTGCACACAATTTCCCCTTAAAACAAAAATATCTCACTAATAGCTACTTGCCTTTGATCACATTGAAGCAGTGTGCACGCAATTGAGCACGTCATTTGACCACTGCATCATCTAACGAAATCCAACGATACATCGGTGCTTGCAAACTAGGGTGACTAATTTTTGTCCGGTGAGCTTATATATATATATATAAATCAATACAATGAATCAACTGTATATTATCATGTCCTCTTTTTGCAGTTTATACACACACAATTTGCCATCGACGTCAGACCACCCTAGTTTGTCTATGTAACCCCCCCTGCCGAAATGTCTGAGGCCGTCTGCTGCTATAGAAACAAGAATAGCGCATTTCAAGGAGGGTAGCTTATCTTCACTCTAGGGCTAACACAATAGACCGAAGAAAATGATTCCTTTGCTCTCGCCGACCCGAGCCTTAATAATGACCTCACTAGAAATAGTTACAGCTCGTTACCATAGTCACGGCCACTGGCCCAGACGAATGGCTAAAGAAGTTCTTGCTTTAGACAAACTATATTCTGCTGCTAATCAGAAGTTAGAAGTAAAAAAATACTTACGGCGAAGTGCTCTGGATTGATAATTGTAGAAATATAACTATCTAATAGAGCTTTTTTATATTCCTTCATTCGAATATATATTATTCCTCGTACAGCAAATGTTTGATAGCAATATGGGCTGAAATGAGAAATAGCACAGATTTAATTTAAAACTAAAACAAAAAAAGAAAAGGGAGAAAGAAAAAAAACAAGAATTACTTGTAATTTAAAGCAGATGTTACTGCTTCGAGTGATTCTTCATAATTTTTTTTTAGTCCTGCCTCTTTAGCTATTTCAAGCCACCTTTTGCTTTCCATCTACAATTAAGAATTATATTACAATAACAGGGAGCACAGCCAAATCTTTCAACAAAAAATAAGAACCTTTAAAGTACTTTTTAAGCACTGAAAGAATATTTTTAAGCACTATATACAATAACAAAATGCAAAATAATTTTCAAAGAATTTACATGATCATGATAAAATAACTAGTTTCTGACAAAGAACTCTTTTCTTCATTATATTTGCCCCCATAAAAAAGATCGACAGATTTTTTGGTTCGATTTCAGAGGGTTGAAATGAAGCCTGAAATTGAGAATATCTTGCAAAATGCAGTAGAGTTGCATATCATAGAGCAAGAATCTCACCAAACCCAGCTCATTAGACGTGTACACGCAGGCCCGCAATTATTTAATCTAACATGTAAACTGAATGGCGCTTTCACACGCAACGGACCGACGCTAAGCCGAAATCGACACGGTAAAGAAAAAAATCTCATTTTCGAAAAGAGAAAATCAAGCACTTTTTAAAAACACCCAATGGAAAAAAAAAACCTTTAAGGGCTTTCAAAAAACAAAAATAAGCACTTTTTAAAAATGCTAGACACAATGAATAATAAAGAGAATAATACAAGAAGGAACAATGTATGATTATTTTCATTTTTGAGAAGTAGAAAAGTCTACTTTTAACCAAACTTACAGTGAAAACAAATACTTGACTCAACTTTGTTCAAAACCAAAGCTAATACAGGGTTACCACTCAAATCTGATAATACAAGAAGGAACAATGTATGATTATTTTCATTTTTGAGAAGTAGAAAAGTCTACTTTTAACCAAACTTACAGTGAAAACAAATACTTGACTCAACTTTGTTCAAAACCAAAGCTAATACAGGGTTACCACTCAAATCTGGAAAAAAAATTCCCTGTATTTCAATGTACATATTATACACAATATATTAGAGGAACACAATTACTGTGCTCTTGCGTGAGCCGTATTGGGCAAACTATATTCATTAGTTTTAATTGTAGGTAAAACTTAGAGAAAAGGAAAGGAACAGCTGTACATACTGAAATAATGCTATAGCTAGTACAGCAAGGGAGATTGTGAGTCCAACTCAGAATTCCCGAAAATTTCTTGAGTAAAATCATTAATGATGCATTTCAAAAAATTAATGTCTTTATAAATTTCAATCATTGATATTTTCACAATATGAAATTCTAAATAATTTATAATGCATAATTTCAATGAATGCTTATTTATAAGTTTACTTTTATCTCTCATCACATTTATTATTCTATCAGAAAAAAATATTTTCAAATGGAAGAGATGCTGAGTATAAATTCTAGTTCTATTATTTTTAAATAAATTATACAAGAATTTTTATAAATAAACGTGATTAATGATTTCTTGAAACTTCTGAACCTTGGATTTCTGGAAACTTCCGGATTGCATTTAGCGAAAAATTCCGGAATTTTTCCGGAGCACAATCTGGTAAAAGGTTCCCACTGAATTTCTGAAACGAAATTCCATGACTTTTTCAGGTAAATTTCAATGAAACTCCTTACCAGATTTTATCTATACCATGCAATTTTTCATTAAAAACTTTGATCTGTAATGTAAAATATTAGATTTTGTGAGCAAAAACATATTAAGAATAGAGACTAGGAAAGGTTTCATTAAAATAATAATGGAATTTTATAAAATAATTAAAATAAATGTTAGAATTATTTAACTCTAATTTCAATAACTAATTACTTACAATTCGAAGGCTGGTTATTTTCCAGGTATGATATAGGAATTTCCCATATTTTTTGCAAAAAATTCCAATTTTAAATGACTATTCCCTGTTTTTTAGGGTTGAAATAAAATTTCTAACACAATTCCAGGTTTTCCTTGTTCTCCCTGACCCGTGGAAAAGAAATAGTTTAGTATAGCTGAAAAATAATCTTTAACTATCCCATAAATTACGTTTTGAGAGGACACCATTTATTGAAAGACGAAAATAAGAAACAAAATTTCCTGTATTTAAGGTGATTTTTCAGTTTTCTCTGTGGATTGGTAACCCTGATATAGATGTGTTGATGAAATTTCTTACACACATATAAACAAACAAACAGAGAGAGAGAGAGAGCTTGTAAGGTAACAGAACTGGTCAAACCTCTTTCTTGACCTCAGGAATTAACAAAAGTTGAGACATATTTACATACAATATAGAAAATGAAATACAGTCTAACGCCGCTATAATGATTTTGGTGATATGGAAGTGATAGTGGTCGGGCTTTCAGTGGTTCCATCTAAATCGGTATCTAACTAATATTATTTCATAGACTTATAGTGAACAGTTGAGAAATTGATTGTTCTCTTATAGTGGATTCAAATTAAGTGGAAGTTACATTGTATTTAATCAACGAAATGTATTTCATTAAATAATTATGGAAATGATTAACACCAATTAAATTGTAAAGCATCGGTAAGTGATGCTAATTTAAAAATAAAATAATAATAATAAAAAACTTTTTGCTAACTCCAAATATCAAACAATTCGACAATGAAACAAATAAATATATAAATAATCCCATAGCTGCCAACATTGGGTTTTCAAACAACGGAATATATTAAAAACTGTAAAATTTCAACAGATCTTTTCTCCAGAACACAATTAAATTTAAAGATTTTAAGACAATTAAGAACAATTAGGGACATCAATTTTAATTATTTTTCAAAGTTTGATCTGTGCACGAATTGGCTTTCTTTAAAAAATTTTCATCAAATGTTACATTGTAACAATTTTGATTTTTACAAAAATAATTAGCTTGTAATATTTTCTCTAGCATCTCATCACTAAAAGATGACCTAAACTGTGATTCAAAAACGATTTCACTAAAAACTAAGATAAACTACTAACTAAATTACTTTTCATAACTGAGATTCAAAAACGCAGATTAAAAAGCAAAAAAACGCACGCGATTTCTTCACGATAGTAAACATTTACTCTGTTGCCAGATGCCGTCAACTGAAATTGTTTAAAAAAAATTCATTTGTGCTCGGTAGCCGAGCGAAGCGTTTTCTCCCTGCCTTATATTTAGGGAGCGTTTTCACTGCCAATCAGATTCGGGAACGCAGCAGCGCTTCCGAGTGTTTTAACTTCTGCGTCGTAGCTTTAATTTTCTACCTTGTTCGAGCACGTGCTGAGAAGATGCAAGAATTTCATTCCTGCTCTAAAAAATGTGTTCGGGTACAAATTCGGTGGCGCTGTTCTAAAAGATATGAAATAAAATGGGAAATTATTTTTTTAATCGAGGAAAATTGGAAGATTACAATAGAAACCGGAAGGCGGAAGTTTCGATAAAAAACCGGAAATCTTCCGGCTAAACCGGAAGAGTTAGCAGCTATGCAATCCCTATTTAATTAATCCATATTGGTTAAGTTAAATCATATAGAATAAATAACTAAAAAAATAATGCTTTTTATCAACAAACAAGCAAAAATTAAATAAAATAAAATAAATGAATAAACGATAAAAAAGGTAATGAATAATCCTAACACAGCTGCAAGAAAACGGAAAATAAAGGAAGAACTTATTAATTAATAAGATAAAACAAAAGCTTTTCAACAACTAAGTTATCCTAAAAATTTAAATTAATATAAATACAACACAAATAATCTGTATTTAATTGAAATTAAATTGTATTTATTCAACTGACAAAAGTCTTTAAAGAAAAAAAAAGAAAAAACCGCATGAATGCAATATGTTAAGATTTTCTAATTAAAAGGAAAAAATAAACGAATAAATCATTAGAAAATTATAAATTAAGATGATAAAACTGTGAAATAAATAAAAAGACTTATTTTAGTTATAAATAAAAAATAAATATAACATGAAACTACCAAATATATGCATTCATTGAAGCTCAGCTAAATAAAACCAAATCATAATAAACAACTTTGATAAAATCTCCAGATTAACTAATATAAACAAAATTGATGATTAAAAAATGCAATATATTTCATACCCAATTATATGGAAAGAAAAAAATACAAGAAAAACTAATTAATGAAATTAAATAAAAACATCACTTAAAAATTTCCAAATAGACAACAAAAGAAAAAGCGCTTACATTTGGAGTTTTAAATTATTGAGTGCAAAACTTATTGCAAACCAAATTTTTTTTTTTTTTTAAGTATAATAATCTAGAAATGTATCACTTGTAAAAAGAGAAAGCCTCATAAAATAATCGTCAGCTTTAAATAATAAAAATTATATGCTAATATTAATAAATTTCTTTCATTTCTTTATAAAAGCAGATGGTTTTTTAACTAAAGTTGATGTGATTCCTCATCAGGCAAAACTTGCAAGATACCTCTGACGAATCAAGATTTACTCAATTAAGAAACATTGTTTTTCAATTGATTTCAAATAAATAAACATAGCAGGGGATAAAAAAAGTTCTGTTCATAATAATTAACCATATGGCGGAATTCTTTCGGGCTTCCTGTGACAAAACTGTCTAGCACTCTCTGCAAGACACTTTCAATAATAATAACAAAGATTACTAATTTAAAGTAACAAATTGTTGTATAAGTAATATTTTTTTATGGGGACAAAAAAGTGCACTTATTATTTCCTTTATCACATTTTGTAAATCATCATAACATTAAAAGAAATTATAAAAAATCATGAAATCCTGATCAATATAATTACCGAAAAACAGATCAATGGCAAAATCCAGAGAATAGAACTGTTCAAAAAGGGGATACTCAAACGAGTGTTTCGTTTCAAGATTTGATTGTTGTAAAAAAAAAATATTGGATAAAAAAAAAAAATACGGAAATTAAATGCAATAATTGCAAAAAAAAAAAAAAAAAAATAGAATCGTTGTCTTAAAAAGTAAATACCGGAATGCATGATTCGAATTTCACATATCGTCTGAAATATATCAGAAAAATTAAAAACCATGCGAATATCAATAACTGCCGAAAATACAATAGAAAAACTACATAGATTTACGATACTATCTTCGTAAATTGATCGTGAAAAAAAGTGATTATTTAAATGCGCAATTCAAATTTCTGCAGAAAAAACATTTTTCTTCCCAAAAGAAAAATCTTTCTGGAAGAACTCTGTAACGTTCTGCGACAATGTCACCATGAATCTGCCACAGGGATAATAAATGTATTATCCGAAATTATTCTTTAAAAAAATTTTCATAATAAATCAAGGATAATGAGAAACAAACAAGGATTATAAGAAAACTAACATGAAAACTCGTTTTTTTAAATAACAAACTAAATCCTTTGTATAGTATACGACTTACTGAAAGTTTTTGCAGCTCGGACATCAAATCCGTCAATGCTTGCTTAAGCCTCACTTTTATAGTTGTATTTCTCACTAAAACAATAAAAAAAGTTACTACTAAAAGTTATCTCACATGTTGACAGTTTTAAATATATATATATTTATAACTCACCAAAAAGCAATGCAACCACATAACAAAACTTTATAAGACTTTTATCATAACCAATAAAATTTTCTCTAAAAAAAAAAATCTAATTATTTTAAATGTAACAACCTATTCATAAGAAAAAGAAAACAAGAAAACATACACTAAAGAGTATTTAAAAATTGATGCACTAAAAATATATCAATACAAAAGTCGGAAAGTGAATTCAATAATAACACAGGCCTGCAATGAAAAAAATACAAGGAGTTTGATAGCTGAACTTAATGTATTTTTTGGTGCTGAAATGAAAAATCTCTATCACGTCAAGTTTCCTTGATAAATTCAATTTCCTTGGAACGTTCATGAACATTTAGGATGAAAAAAAATTTAATTTTTGAATTTTTTCCTTTCTTGCCTGACCAGCATTCTATTTTGGTTAAATCTACAAAAATACCCCTCTATGACATCTTCCAGTCATCACCCGTCTCTCTCTACCAACAGTGGCGCGAGAATTCTTATCCAGGTTCGCTTACCTCTCAAGAAACAGGAGTCATTTTTTGGGAAACAATTTTAATCTCTGCTTTTCTCTGTTAGTTTCATGAAACATGGCTCCGAGTTCGAGATGGTGAAAATTTCCCAGGTGACTTTTGTTATATATGCGGCGAATATAGTGCTGTTAAAAAATCGCATGAGGAGCATTACTGACTATATAAGACAACTTTATCTTGCATATTTTGGCATGAAACTCGGAGACAGTGCAGTGTCTCAACTATCTACGCTTATGGCACCAAGGAAAGAAGACTGCTTTACGATTTTCAATTCCTATGCCATGGAGGATGCCTAAACACCACTTTGACCATTGCTATTTTTATTCCTGCCATGTTCGTGGGCATAACCGGAAAAATCAAAGGCTAATATCTTATCCTGATAACATTCCATCGGCCATACGCCCCATTCCTCATGGACCTTATGTTCCTGCGCCTTCAACTGAATTGCCAGTCATCTCTCCAGAGTCTTCCGACTCTGAACATCCAGACGTTCAAGGATCCGATATCGAATATTAGCCATCTGACAACGGTTTACCTCTGCCTTTTTCTCAGGTTGAACTAAATGATCTGACTAGAGATGTGGGCCTTTCGAAAGAGGTAGCTGAATTGGTAGGCTTCAGATTGAAAGAAAAAAACTTATTGGCCAAAGGAACATCTTTTTATTGGTACAGGAATCAAGAAAAAGAATTTATTAAGTACTTTGAAGAAGAGAAGAACTTGGTCTATTGTTCTGATGTTCCTGGATTGATGAGCAAATTTAAAGTCATCTGCAATAAAGATGAGTGGAGGCTGTTTATAGACTCATCTAAAAGAAGTCTCAAAGTTGTCCTTCATCATGGGCGCCAGTATGCATCTGTACCAGTTGGATACTCTGTATATTTAAAAGAATGCTATGAAAACTTGGCTCTCGTCCTGGAGAAAATAAAATATATTGACCGCAGTAGTACCATTTGCTGTGATTTGAAAATTATCTTCATGCTTAACAAGGTGGTTCTCTTGTTTCATTTGGGAGTGGGAGAGCCGTGACAAGATTCAACATTGGGGAAGAAAAAAAAAGGATGGCCGAAAAAATAAAATCTTGACTTTTTTTTTTTTTTTTTTTTTTTTTAACCTCCACTACACATAAAATTAGGTGTAATGAAGCAGCTTGTCAAGGCTGTTCTAAAAGGTACCTGTTCCAAATACCTGTGCAAAAAGTTTAAGGTTTATCCCAAGCCAAGTTGAAAGAGGGAATCTTTGTTGGACCAGATATCCGCAAACTCATGAAGGATAAAGATTTTGAGACTGACATGAGAGCAACGGAAAAAGAAGCTTGGGTTGCTTTCAAAGACTCGCAGGCTCGTGTAATTAAAGTAAATTAACTACGAAGGAATATTCATCAGTCTTCGATATCTATACATCCATCTTCTAAGTGAGTCAAAGAAAATATCAAGATATTTATCAAAAAAATAAATAAATAAAAAAATCAGGACAATAGTGTACCAGATAATATTTTAAAAAATGCAAATTTAAAAAAGTATAATTTGCTTCACTGAAGTATAATAAAAACAAATTTTATTGCAAAATAATATATATACTATTATTAATATCATAGTTACTTTTCTTGGAAGAAAGTTTAACAATTTTCAGCATGATTTTATTAATACTGAACAACTCATAAAAGTTTTAAATAAATGTGTCGTGGAATCAACAACAAACTACAGAGTCCAGGGTAAATTTACTACTGTTTAGCAGAACCTTCCAAAATTCAAGTTTAAGAAAAATGGTCGTGTCACAAAATATTTAAAAAAAAGCAAGTTCTCAGGCAAACTCCGTTCTCATTGCAATCTATGAAAAAGAGGAGCTTTTCAACCAACTGTCTTTTTACGAAAAGGTAGCATGCGTTTGGTCTGATAGTGCAATGTGGTAAGCCTAACAGGTCGCTTACAAGCAGGTCGTATCAAAGCGAGTTTTTTTTTTTAATGAAACGACGAGACCATCCCTGTACAAGATGTACAGGAAGTCGAAATTCAAACATTATTCTAAGCATTCAAACATTATCTTTAACACAATTGTAAATTTATTCTAATAGAGCTTCATTTTTTGCGAACCATTTTTTACTCCGTGGTTTTTTTTTTTTTTTTTTTTTTGGTATGACCTAGTCGAAAATGTTCTCATAATGAAAATAACTTAGTACTAGTACTGTTAAATGCATGTTTTTATTAAATTAAAGTAGAAATTTAACTATGGACAATGATTTTTATGAATTTTTAAATTTGGATACAATTTTAAAGCAAAAATTTTACAAAAGCAATTTTTTTTTTTAATATATGATTTTCACAAAATAGGTAACTCTCAACAAAACCTAGATATACCCCTGAACTATGTTCAAGGACCAAAATTTTTGAGAAATGTTAAAATTTATTGAAATAGTCGGTAAAATAATTCAGCGAATCACACACAGACAGGTAATTCACAAATTTATTTTAAGATTAAGACGTATAAGATGTTGAAAAATTTTAAGATGCTTAAAAATGTTTATGACGCATGTTTATGTTTAGCATGTATTGTATTCTCTAATGCAATGCATCTGGAGCATTTTGAATGAACCTGAACTCAAGAATTTAAGGTAAAAAGTTTAAAAAGGCTAAAGAAAAATAATTTTTGTCAGGAAATCTCATTTCCTGATAATCTCATTCCTCTAAAAACTTCAAAGAATCATCATTCTCTCAAGGTTTTTCAAAAAATTTTTTTTCACTTTAGAAACAAAAAAGGAAAGTAAATAATGAAATTTAAACTCGATAAATGTTTTGTAAACTTACTGTAGAACTGGATTGAAATGTCTAATATCACTTTCTGTAACGTTTTTAGTATTTAAAAGTTTTTGTATAAAAGCAGACTCCTCATCAAGTCCAGGTTCAATTATTTGGTTACTTTGAAACAGGCACCCACAACAACAAATCTAGAACAGATATGAGATTCTGTTAACATCATATTGAAGAAACAAATGAGCGAAAAAATATACAGTAAAAGCCCGATACAGCATATTATGACCTTAATATTGAACATGTAAAAATTTATTTTATGTTAATAATGAGTAAAAAATTACTATTTTCACTAATAGTTTATCAGGGATGAGAGCAAAAATCAAATAGGGGGAAATCCAAAAAGAAAGGAGAAAAAACAAGTTGATAGTACGTTATCCAAACAGTCGACAAAAAAGGTGTCATCTATCAGTTTTACAAATACAATGGAATTTTTTCCACAGCAGATAAAATAAACTTCAACTATTTGAACTTCAACTTCAATTTAAAATGAGTAAAAAATTACTAGTCTACTACTAGTTTATGAGGGATGAGAGAAAAAGCAAAAAGGGAGTTATCTATCAGTTTTACAAATACAATGGAATTTTTTCCACCGCAGATAAAATATACTTCAATTATTTGAACTTCAACTTCAATTAAAAATGAGTAAAAAATTACTATTCTACTAATAGTTTAGCAGGTATGAGAGCAAAAGGAAACAGGAAAAAATTCCGAAATTTGTCTAAAAAAGAACGGGGGGGGGGGGGGGACAAGTTTATAGTACAATATCCAAAACTTCCACAAAAAAGGAGCATCTATCAATTTTAAAAATACAATGAAATTCCTTCCACTGCAAATAAACTTAACTTCTATTATTTAGAAATTTTTTTACTCTAGTATTATTACATTTAATTGAAATGTTAAAAAAAAAAAAAAAAAAAAAAAAAAAAAACGTACATATAGAAGAAATTCGTTTAGTAGGTGCCTAAAACTAATAATTCTTTAAAAGAAATAACCATTTTTTTTTATTAAACATTGTTTGCATCGTCACTTGAAACATTCCTTTATTTAATAGAAGGGCGGTTTGTATTTAAATTTATTATTAAAAAAATTTAAAAAGTACTGAGCATTTTAATAATTTGCCTTATTGTTCTTTTATAATTTTTACCGATTATTTTTTAATAAAATTATGATTCAACCTCAATTTTTTTGACATAAAACAGTTTTGATGTCGTCAACAAATGGGTGAAATCTATTGAAATAGAATGATGTTATTACATGTGAATTTCAAATCGAAACAATTAGTAGGAAAAATAGTTAAAAATAATTACCTTGCAAAATTGGCAAAGAGTAAAGACAACTATGGAATCCAACAATAAAATATTATCTAAAAAATTATTTTTTTCTGGATTAGAAGATCTAAAAAAAAAAAATAATAATAATAAATAAGTAAATAAAAGTAATATTATTTAAAAAAAAAAAAAGTGAGATAAAATATAGGATACAAAAATATCAGTTAAAAATTATGAGAATAAGTGTTTTGTACTAATTACATAGTCAACTTATTTAATCCAATACATATAGTCTATGTTGCTCACACAATTAATATTAAACATATACACAGCTAAGATCTGAAACTTTTATTTTCTAAACAAAACACAAAACTAATCGTAATAGAAAATCTGTGTGTGTGCCATGTTATTGCTAAAGTAAAGATATCAGTTATTCCACAGATTAGAATATTTAATCTGTAGAAATTGTAATAGAAAATCTGTGTGTGTACCATGCTATTGCTAAAGTAAAGATATCAGTTATTCTACAGATTAGAACATCTTATCTGTGGAAATTGTAATAGAAAATCTGTGTGTGTACCATGCTATTGCTAAAGTAAAGATATCAGTTATTCTACAGATTAGAATATCTTATCCGTAGAAATCGTAATAGAAAATCTGTGTGTACCATGCTATTGCTAAAGTAAAGACATCAGTTATTCTACAGATTAGAATATCTAATCTGTAGAAATCGTAATAGAAAATCTGTGTGTACCATGCTATTGCTAAAGTAAAGATATCAGTTATCCTACAGATTAATATTGTGATGGCATCACAATGCTGTTCCTTAAATATGCTATTAATTTAAATTTATTTTTAAGATGTGTATTCTTTAGATTCATCATCTATACATAATAATAAACGCGGCTGTGTGTCTGTAATCACAATATATCGCCTCAGAAGCCTCGCCCAGGCACGAAACTCGGCACATAATTGTGTTTTGACATAATGAAGAAGTATTTTTTTTCTTTTTCATAAATTTGGATTAGTTTTTTAGTTATCAGTCATTTTGTAAGAAAATCTATGCTTTTTCGTCTTCAAAGAGCCATATTCAAAAAACTATTAAAAAATGCATATACTTTTCTCCACTCTTATAAATGTATGCTAATGCGAACCTTACAATTGAAATATTAACTTTCGACAACTTAAACCAATAATATACGAAGGAATTAATAATTTAATTGTAAGGTTCGCATTAGTTTACATTTATCAAAGTGGAGAAAAGTTTAACTTTTGTATTAAAAATGTGGCAACATATTCAATACATAAATAGAACGCTTCGCTTTGATATATTTGTCGCTGTTCATAATTGTTTGTTATAATAAGTTTTTCTTCTTTCCACGCTCTATTTTTTTTTATTAAGCGAAGAAGATAATAATTTTTGTAGCGATATAGAAATACCATAAAAAATTTATTAGTTTTCGTGTTCTTTTCATGTATTTAGCATTTTAGTTTTTTTTCCCTTAAGCGTTGTAGCTAAATAATATATAAAATATGAATTTAATTGTTTTTGAAGGAACGATCACACTTACCTTGGATCTCTTTGGTTTTTCTATTCTTTATTTTAACAGTTTTTATTAAATGTAATTAGCTATTTTCAGAAAGTTTTAGTTTGCAGGTAAGCACTTAGATTTTAATATTGAAGCTTCATGTTTGTCTTTTATAGTAATTGTTGTTCTAAAGTATTTGTTGACTTCTTAAAAACCCGATTACTGACATGGCAGAACCGCCTTCCAAAAAACTTTGTATTTTGTCAAAGAAAAAGATATTCTCAAAGAAGAAGAAGAAGGGCCCAAAAAACGTCTGTGGAACGTTTGACCGAATTTCGACAAGCAATTCTAGAGCCCAAGAAGTATCAGAGAAACGTGAAAGAAGATTAGAAGAGGATCGTGTCACAACTAGCAGTGCTAGGGCCCGAGAAACACACGAGGAACGTCAAAGAAGATTGGAAAAGGTTCGTGTCTCAATTAGCAGTGCTAGGGTCCGAGAAACACCTGAGAAACGTCAAAGAAGATTGGAAGAGGATCGTGTCTCTACTAGCAGCGCTAGGGCCCAAGAAACATCCGAAGAACGCGGAAGAAGGCTAGAAGAAAATCGTGCTTCAACATCCCAAGCTCGATTGCATTTGTGGCAAGACAAGGAAAACTCTGGCGGCCAGCTGGCTGCCTTAAGCAGCTAGTAGGTAATAATTAGAATCTTGTTTAATTTAAAAGATTTTCTTTCATTTTTTATGTAATTAAGGTTTTTTGCTACATTTTAGACGTTCAAATTCATGACTTAACGAAATTACTATTTTCTCCCCACAAAAACAGAACAATAAATTTAAAAAGCATTAAAATAACATTAATTGAAACGATAGGTATAACCAAAACTGTTATACTCTGCATCTTCATATTTATTTATTTATTTTAACCTTAAACTTAAAAAACAAAGTAAAGAAAGAGTTAAAGCAATAAAATAAGTGAAAAAAATACAAAAGCAAATAATTTTTGCTTTATTTTTTTCTGCATAATTATACTCTAAAGATGCTTTTCTTGTTCATTGGAAAGGAAAGAAATACTCCGGATTATTCTGTTCTCGTTGAGGAATTTAAAAAATTTTGCCAATGGCTTGCTTCAGTTAGAATTTTAAATTGATAAAATAATAAATAATAACAAAAATTCTGAAATCACAGATGTTTAAAAGATAATTCACTCTAGAAATGATGTTTTTTATTTCATTTTTTAAAAAACACCCAATTTTTAAAGAACATGATAAAAACATTTTATATTTTAATAAAATATGACTGTGAGTGGGGATTTTGTCACTAATTCAGATATTGGCAACACCATGAAATCGGGAGGGGGGGGGGGAGTCCATTTTAAAAAGGAGATTTTTTGGCGACCTAAATTCATGAATTTCCATGATTTTTCTTTAAAAAATAGTTAAAATCATGACATTTAATGACAAAATTTGTTCAGTACTGAAATTCATAACTTTCCAGGGGCCCTACCATGAGCTCCATGGAATGAGATTCCATCTGGGAATGACGTCACGTTCGAACGGGAATTATTTTCCCCCACTACGAACGCCTTGGAAAGAGTTTCTTGGCTGGAATTGGAATAGGTTTCATTCTAACCAGTCTCTGGCACCCAGAATCGTCGTTCCAAGAGGGAATCAAGGAATTTGTTTATGATTTTAAACATGGCGCTCAATAATATAACCGCTCTCGTTCAAGAGGAAATTAATCGAATTCCAAAGCGAGAAATTGAGAGATTTCCCGATCGTCATATGAGTGATAAACGTTTTATTTCTCTGTATCGCGTTCAAAGTTTTTTAGAGCTTTGTGAAAAACATCATTCTTGGAGGGAATCATGAATTTTTGAGGACTAAATGCGATATTTCGCCGATGAATGTCTTAATTTTTTTCTATTTCATAAGAGAAGATAACAAAATTTCTAAACGATAAACGTATCCGAGCCATTTTCAAGACGATAATTAAAAGAGAAATGTTTTGTTTCAATAGCATGTGTGAACGAAAAGATACTTTCAGAGTTAACTAAAAAATTATGGCAAATTAAATATAATTATGCTCTCATTATATGATAATTGTTACTATTTTTATGTTATATTACCTGGGATATATTACTTAACCAATACCTTTTTTTGAAGTTCCAATCATTTCTTTTTTTAATTTTCTTTCGATGAACTTTTAATTCAACAATATTTAACTTCATTCCGAACGATGGTTCTCAGATGGCGGTAAATTTAAAAGAATTTGTTACAGGCATTTATAAAGTAAACAATTTATTTATAATAAATGCGAAAAAGAATAATGGTAAAAGTAAATAGAATAAAAATGTCTCGAAAAATATTTATGAAATATGTACTTGTGTCTTCTTTTACTCATTTTAAAATTTTTTATTCTCATTCTTCCATTAAAATATATACTATAAAAGCTGTGGAAGTATAAGCTCCTTGAACTATAATTTTTAAGTATTTCATACGTGAAATGATTTCACAAATCATGAAAAATTGTTTTACACAAATCTATAAATTAATTTCTTGTGAACATATTTATTTAAATATCAGTAAAAACAGTCACTTTAATAATGTAACAAATAAACCAAAGTAATAAGCAAAGTAGCAACTTTAGTAATTCATATTGTTAAAAATTTAAATGAAAACTAATAAACTTTTCTGAAATTAAATAAATTTCTAAGAGACCAATAGATAAACGTTAATTTTTTGTCTGATAAAATTTGATTTCTTTCTGGCAATTAGTTTTGATTTAAAAACTAGTATAATTAGTAATCTATCTACATGCAGTACTCAGGCACGAAATTTTGAATCTTAATTCATTAAAATATGATCATTATTCTAAGAGTTGTACTTTTTAAAAAATATTTAAAACAAATAGTGAAACGTATTAAAGGATATATCAGAAATATTTATTATGAAAAAATGATTTTATTCAATGAATTATACGTGATAAATATGACAGTTTTTAATTAATAAAATTATATGTATAATAAATTAAAGAATATTTCAAAGTATTCGCAGTTCATGTTTCTTTAGTCTAATGAAAACAAGAAAACATTATAAAAAGAAAACAATAAATCATCAAAAATACTATCTAAATAGCAGAAGCTCGTTTCGTTTTACTCATGCTAATGCTGCCAAACTTAAAAAGAAAATCTTAAGTAAATTGTGTGATTGGAGAAATGAACGTTCATGGAACCAAACTTTCCCTATTTCACTTTCCAGCCGGGAATCTTCATTCCATTCCCGGTAGTTCATGGTAGGGCCCCAGGTGGACAGATACCCAGGTAATTGTAATTTTCTAGAAAAATGACATTTCAATGTAAGCATAATGTTACAGGGTTGCACTCATGTCTAGTGAAAAAAAAATTCTCTCTGTTTTCCTTGAACATATTATACGCAATTTAATAAGAGCAGGGAATTTTTTTTAAAAGAGGCAACACACATTTACTACACTCTTGTGGGCTATATTAGGATAATGATGCTAGTTTTAGTTACTAGGAGAGTTTAGAAAAATAAGGAACAGATCAACATAAAACAAACAATGCTATAATAAATGAAAAAACATAATATAGGTCACTATCATCTTTACATATCCCATAGATTGTGCTTTGAGAACTCTCATTTCTTAAAACACAAAAATAAGAAATAAATTTCCCTGTTTGTAAATAAAAATTCAAAATTTCCTGTGGAGAAAGTTCCAAGTAAGCATGCAATTATAATGTAAACATAGGTGTAAATTTCTTAAGGTATCCTTTGGGGGGGGGGGGGGAATCACTTAATATATTGTTAACATATTTTGTTGCTTAAAATGCTGGAATATGTATTTTGTTTCACAATACTACATATTCCAGCATTTTAAGCAACAAAATATGCCAATTATTAAGTGGTTCCTCCCCCCCAAAGAATATCTAAAGAAATTTGCACCTATGTTTACATTATAATTGCATGCTTACTTGCAACTTACTTCACAGGGAATTTTGAATTTTTATTTACAAACAGGGAAATTTATTTCTTATTTTTGTGTTTTAAGAAATGAGAGTTCTTAAAGCACAATCTATGGGATATGTAAAGATGACAGTGACCTGGTGTTGTGCAACAAAATACATTTTTATTCACAACATATTTACCACAACACATCGATTTTCAAGTAATTTTATTACTATGCTACTTAAACTTAATTTATTAAGAAATAAGTAATATTCTAGTAATAAGTGACATGTTATGAACAAAAATAAGCTATGAACTACAGGGTTCGCATAGTGGGCCCACTTTGAAAAAACCTGCCAGCATAAATTTCTCAAATAGAGTTGCATGATTATATGATTAAGTTTTTAATATTTGTAAAGTAAAGGAGACTCGAATTTATAATTTTATAATATTGAAAACTTTAACATTACATATATTACAAACAAACATTACAAATACATTAACAAATTTAAACAATTTTATTTTCTTTTGGCTTTAAAAAATGAGCTAAAACTTTTTATAAGAGAACTTTTTAAAATTATTTCTCAAAAAATGAAATAATTTTCCTAGGGTTAATTATTTGACAAAAATGGGACATATAACTAACTGGTACTCTTTATAATTTTAATTTCACTTTCTATTAATCTTGTTTTAAAAACATGGAAGACCATTAAATATTTATTTCTGTTTTTTATTAAAGTCAAGAGTCAGATGAAATTTTAGTTCTTACTGATTATAATTTAATAATAAAGTAATATGCATATACATGTGTTTAATAAATATAGTAAATAAATGTGTGTGAAAACAAAAAGATTAATAAACTTATTCCTTTTTTATTACAGCATTTATATTTTATAATGCTTGAGTTAAAAATTGTGAAACGTTATGTACTTAACAATAAAGAAGATTCAAATATGTATTAGTGACAATGTGTTATTTAAACTTAATATAAAATACATATAACAAAATTAAAATAACTTTTTGGATTTATTTCTATTTTTAAGCTTATACAACACTTTTTAATAAAAATATTTACACAGAAAAACTTAAAGTTTATGAGCACTAAATGAAAAAAAAAAAAAAAAAATTACCCCGAGTTTTTTCAAACCCTGATGAACTACCAATGGATGCAATTAATACCAAGCACCAATATGAAGATTTAATATTCTGTAAAAAATTGTAATAGAGTTTAACACTTCTTAATCAGAACTTAATAGACTTAATGAAGTGTTTGACTAATTTTGAATGCAGCCTAACATTAAATAATTATAAACAAAAGAACAATCTGTCAACTCATTTTATTACTACACTACTTGAACTTAATTTATTAAGAAGTAATATTCTAGTTATTAGTGACATGTTATGAAGAAAAATAAGCTATGAACTATCAAAGGGATTCAGTTATTACCAATCACCAATATGAAGATTTAATTTTCTTTTGAAAATTGTAATAGAGTTTCACATTTCTTAATCAGAACTTAACAGATTTAATGAAGTGTTTGACTAATTTCGTATGCAGTCTAACATTAATTAAAAATAATAATAAACAAAAGAATGATCTGTCAATTCAAATCAGAAAAATCATATGATTAATGAATTATCAATTAGATTAAAATACTTATACAAAAACTATCTAAAGATATGTTAAAATTTAAAAATAAATAAATAAATATAAATCTTAATAGATTTTAATTACTGCATCTTTTAAGAATAACAAATATCCCTCAGTTCATCCATATAAAATTGAAAGATAAAAAACATTTTATTTATCAAGATTTTCTTCTTCATAAAAATTTAAATATTCTGAAGGAAAAAAAAAATCATACTTCATTATACAGTTCTAACACTATTTAATTTAAGCTCTAGTATTTTGAAATTTTACATAATATAAAACAATATAATAAAATATAAAAAACATAATATAATATAAAAAGTTCTTACTTGGAAGAAAAATAATCAGATTTTGATATCAAAGCTTCCATCTTCTCAAATATAAATTTTTTTCCAAATAACAATGGATCCAATATACGTAATCTTATGTAAAGAAAAGCTTTTCTTTGTACTGCAAAACAAACAAATATAGTTATGCTATGTATTATGTTTACTCATAATTTCTAATATTAATAGGCATTTAATTCATCAAAGATAGTTAAGATTTTTTTAAATTAATTTAAAAAGAGAGTTCTGAGTAAAATTAAACAGAATATTTAGAACGAAAAAAGTTTCGAACTGATTTTCATTCATTAGTTTCCCTTCATTAGGTAGTAGTACTTATTTAAATATATTTGAGCAAATAAGCAATAATCTGTACCAAAATTCTAATTCAATAGGGATTTTTTAAGGAAATCAATTTTTGGGATTTCCCTGAAATGTAAAACAACCAGGAGAATTTTAATTAAACCAGTAGATCAGGAGAAACTGGCAAAATCTTGTAGTCATCTGGAAAATCCAGTCAAGTTTGCAGCTATGATGTGCACTCGTTATGAAACATTGATTTTCTTTCAAAAAGATCACAAAATTTAGATATTAAAAAAAAAAAAAAAATTAAGACAAAATTTCAATTTGAATTCTTAATTTAAATTCTATTAAATCAAAAATTTGATTTTTTCCACACTCATAATTTGCTTACTTTTTAGGCATATCTTTAAAGTAGGGAATTATAAATATTTGTTTAAAATAAAAATCAGCTATTAGTAAAAAAAGAAAAGAGTCCTAAGGAACTGAAGTTTCAAAAGTTTAGCAGAATCACTTTATACATCTGACATTGCTGTTTAGACAAGTGAGGTATTGTTAACTACTATTTTATGATGAATCAAAAAGGACTAATGCCAAGCTGATACAGCTAATAGCATAGTAAAAAGGGCTTTACTAACTTAAATGTATAAAAAAGAAAGTTTTGTTTAACACCTATCTACGTAATCTATCTACTAATAAAAAGAAAAGTATTTTTTATGCTGAATCGCATGAGGTCAAGTTGCATTGAGAAATTCAGATAAACCTGAATATTGAGAGTAATTCATTTCACTGGTAGTTAGTAGGGATATTGTTACTACAGGGTTGTTTTCCCTGTACATATATACGTACACAATATATTGAGAGGAAACAACCTGTGCTCTTGTGTGAGCTATATTGGGATAACTAAATTTATTAGTTTAAAATGATGGAAAAACAGCTGAACATACTTAACCGTTTGAGTGCTGAAGAGTTTTCTTATATATATGCTAATAGTGCGGAATGAAATGCCTAGTAATTTTTTCGGAGAACAATAGAAATGGTTATAATTAACACTATTTGTAATGTTAATTACGAAAATTATACTAACTAATAGCAGCGGCTCTGCATTTTCGGTACAAAACAAGAGAAGTGCTTCACCGCACTCAAACGGTTAAATAATGCTATAATAAATTAAATAATTAAGTATAGCTGAAATACCATGGTTAAATATCCCATACGAAACAAAATTCCCTGCATTTCCCCAATTTGTAAGAAAAAAAATCACATTTTCCTGTTATTTTAGTTTATTTTTAAATTCCCTGTATTTTCCAGGTTCTCCCTGTGAACTGGCAACCCTGTACTAGTACTCTAGGAAAAAGCTTTTATGCTTACACTCATGCCTCTCTTCATTGCTTGACTCCTAAAGAAAAAGAAAAATAGATTAATGAAAGTAACTTTAAAAATCACAAGATAGATTACAATATGAATTTCAATTAAAAAAAGCTGTCGAATATTAATGATAAAAATATAACATCTTCAGAAAACACACTGTGGGGATAATAGTTATGGGTGGTGTCAACCATCATCTATGAAAAGATACTGGCAGTCGAGTGTATGCAGGCTGACGTTGTATGTGATCAAGAGTAGCAACAGCGTGAGGTGGTGGATAATGTTGCAGTGACAAGTAGCAAGTCAACTGTTCAATGTGGACCATACACCGAAGTAGGCCAGTTCAAATTGTAGTAGGTGCTACTGTCAAGACAGACGTGTTTGTGTCACATCCAGGTCACCAATGTGGGGATAGTAGTTATTGGCCATGTCAACCATCATCTATGAAAAGGTACCCCTTCATAGAATCGAGTTAACTTGTCTTATATACTAATGAATTGGAATTGTATTTTTGTAGTGGTAGACATACTACAACACTAATCATTAATTTGATAATTAATTAAATATAACAATAATAATTAATTAGATTTGTCTCAGAAACTGGATGAAAGGAACATAAGCATAGTGAAATTATTTCTTAAAAAAAACTTCTCTTTCAAAACCATTTAAGAAATTTATCACAAGAGCTTAGTTGCATAAGCATAAAATCAACTTGCGAAAATTACCCAACAAAACAGATTTATTTATTTACTTTTGGTGAGGGTTGGGGATTAGAACGTCCTAAACTGGTTTTTGGACATGTGGGTTTTAGTCTTAAACTGAATAAAACTGTATTAAAAAATCAAAAGCCTTGAACATTGGTAAAAGGTAAAAATTCTTTATGTGTAACCATTGTACACTTAATAATTACATATGTTAATAAATATTTTATACTTTTTATACAATTTGCTCTAACTTATTAAAGGAAAATAATATAATAGGAAAATATTTATAATTTTTTAAAAGCTCCACAATTCATTGAACAACAAAAATGAATATCTTATCCTTTAAATATGAATAAATATGCTTTTAATACTGATAAATAATGTTTTTGCATAAGGATAAATAATGCAATATTAAAAATGATAATAAACTTCTTTAATAAAATAAAAACTTATCTTTATTTTGCTCAAAAATTAACCTTTTATTTTTCACAATACTTTTTTTTCTTTTTTAAAATTATGAGATAATTTGAATAAAAGGGTTTTGGACAGTTTAAGACAAAGGACATTTCGCATTTTTAAAAGTGTTTCTGATTGTCATCTCTTAACGTTTCACAGAGAAAAACATTTCTGGAAAATATCCTTCTTAGCATTAAAGATTTGTTTTCAGAATTAAGACTAGGTTTTTTTCTATTTATCATTTTATTTAACTTTAGTTTTCTTTTAATAGCTGTTCATAAATTTTTATTTATCCAAGTATATCTACTTATGTTTATTTTGAAAATTTTTATTAATTTTTTTTCTCTTTACGCCCGACCAATAAAACAACTAAGTTTTGATTATTTTTCAATAATGACTTATTTAGTAATTTATAGGGTCAGGTGGGGTAAAATGGGTCACTTTTTAGCTATTTTTGCATTCTAAGTCTTGTAGCAATAAAATCATAAAACTTTCCTGGTTTTTTTTAATAGCAACTTGACATTACATTCCTTCAGGTCATTTTTATGTAATTTTAACATTTATTTTTTAATTATAAGTTAATTAAACTTTGCTTGAAAAGGGTTGACTCATTTTACTCCATTTTGGGGTAAAATGGGTCACCCATGGGGTAAAATGGGTCATAATGCAAAATGATTTTTAAAGAATATATTTATTAGTAAATACATTAAAACAAAAATGTAATCTATCACATATGATGTTAAACAATATAATATTCAAATTTTAAAGTAGTATTGTTCACGATTATTACAAAGTGATTCTTCTAAAACTGTTACAACATCGTTTTTTTCTACTATGTCAATGTCCTCTTTTACAGGAAAAACATAATAATTCCCTATTCTGGATTTGGTTACATACTTCACATGTATATCTTCACCTTCAATATTTGTGATTTGACCAACAAATTTTTTTACAGAAATTTTACCGCTGTACTCAATAACTACCCATTTTCCAGGAGAAAGTTCACTTGTATTCTTTACCATCTTGCAATCAGATCGATCTGCTGTGGATTGGGATTTTTTTTCTTTTTGTTTTAACTGCGGCAATTCAAACTTCATTTTTTTCTTTTTCATTCGTTCCATTCCTTCTTCATGAAGACGTTTAATTACTTCAGGTTCTGTCATAACTTCTCCAGCTCTGTGTTGTACCCTTTTTCTTCGTTTTTTGGAATTAATAACGGCAGCTTTAGTGGCACTTGATTGTACAGGTGATAAAGTCCTCAGGATTGCACATTTTAAATCCTTTAATGGCGATGACAATGAATTAATTGGGTCTTGAAGTTCTGCATTAGCACCTGAAGTAGCTGGCGTAGACTCCTGTAATACTGCCGTATTCAAAGTAGTGGACGGCACATCCGACTGGTCAATGACTCTCTGAGTCAATACGATCCTATGTTCCACTTTTGTTATATCAGGAGGAAACAACCCTGCACCTTTAAAGCCATTCACAGCATGATCTTTCCGCAAACTTTCAGTTTTTTCAAAAGATGAGGAAACACAGCTTTGCAAACCTTCTGCATCCTTGTTTCTCGAAACCAATGTTTCAAAATTAGTCTCCATGTTCTTTTTGCGGGAGCAAAAACTCCTACATCTAACGGCTGTAGGGCATGGGATGTATTAGGAGGAAGACATAAAATGATAACTTGGTTGTCAAGTGCTGTTTTAACTGTTTTGTATGTCAGATGGCTGCCATGCCCATCAAAAATGAGAAGAACAGGTTTTTCTATTTTTTGTGTGTATAACACAAAGTGCTCTATCCATGATTCAAAGACTTTATCTTCCATCCACCCAGATTGAGAACATCCATAAAGAGCTCCCGGTACACCACCTTTAGTCCAAGAATCATATAAGTGTGTACTTTTGTATACCGTGAAAGGCGGCATATAGCTTCCACTAGCAGAAATACAAAATAGCACAGTATACATAGCTTTTCCTGCATCAGAAGAAGTTAAATAAGCATTTCTACTCTGCTTTGAGATAAATACTTTGTTTGCTCTTGGGTCTGTAGAAAGACCAGCTTCATCCAGGTTAAAAATTCTTTGTGGAGAATTGGTTAAGCCATTTACATCTAGCAGTTTGATGTAATTTGTAAAAAAGCTATTCACAATATCTGCAGACAATGATGTTGCTCTTGATTTTGTTAAGAGTTCTGGTTTTCTTTTTGACAGCTGAGAGCTCCATCTCTTTTCGAAAGCTCTTAACCATTCTATGCCAAGCTTAAAGTGACTAAGCTTGGTATTGGATCTTATATATTCCTGAGCAATATTGAGAACATCTTGGCGATCAAATGGGAAGCCACAGCCTGCAAGGAATTTTAGAGCAACCACAATACATTGTTCTTCATCTGGAGTCAAGATTGTACTCCGTCCCGAGCCCTTATGAGTAGGAGGTTTACAAACCCATCTTCTCAGAGTTTCAAATGGTACACCATGTTGTTTTGCAGCTGCACGAATTTGTTTTCCCTCCTGTACATCTTTCAATGCTGATTGTAAACATTCCTGGTCATATCCAACAGTTCTTTTTTTAATATAAGTTCTGGGCATGTCTCCTAAAAAGCAAACAAAAAAATAAATACATTTTTCTAGTTTGATATGCCTACTTAACTAAAATAATGAAAAAAATCAAAAGTTTATTTTAAGAATGTAAAAACAAAACAAATCATTGTTTAAACTTAACATTGTTTACATAAGAAATAATTGAAATATTAAATTTAAAAAAATAAACATTGCTTTAATTTAATACTTTTAAATTAATTTAATTTTTTAATTTAATTTAATTTTTTAATCTAATTTAATACTTGCTTTAATTTTTAATAAGTATGTAAGGTTAAAATTAAATTTATAATTTAAATTAAACAAAATTAACTCCAATAGAAACACACAGAAAACTTAAGCCTAACTATGACCCATTTTCCCCCATCTTAAAAAAAATTAAATAAAACAGAAAATATTTAATATTTTTCTTACCTGATTGGTTTGAGATGTTTTCCAAAGCTTCTTTTATGAGAAATTACTTCAAATTTGCACTGTTTTTCATTAAAATATAGAGATTTTCAGAAGTTAATAAACCATGTGTTTTGCACACCACCATCCACAACTTGTAAAGAATTTTTTTTCTGTTGCCATATTCATGAAACTCACTTTTTTGCAAATGAAAAATGTTACCAACATGTTAATAAATATTATTACAAATGTCAGTCATAAAAAATTTAATTTTAATCTTATTTACTTTGAGTTATTTATAAAGTGACCCATTTTACCCCATGACCCATTTTACCCCACCCTACCCTATATGAAATATAATATTTATTAATAATCTTTGATTAAATTTTTTTTTTTTTTTGCTATTTGGCTGTTGAATATTGGGCATTCAACTGATATTTTTCTGAAATCTTAGATATTTGACCAAAACATCTCTAGTTTGTAGATCAGGATGCGTAGCCAAATCTTTCAACAAAAAGTAAGCACATTTTAAGCACTCTTTACATTAACAAGATGCAAAATGATTTTCAAAAACTCTACATTATCACGATAAAATAACGTTTTCCCGACAAAGAACTCTTTTTTATGATTATATTATGAATACTAAAAAGATCAAGAGGTTTTTCGGTTCGATATCAGACAGTGAAAAATGAAGCCTAAAATTGAGAATGCAAAATGCAGCAGAGTTGCCCATGAGAGTGCAAGAATCTCACCAAACCCAGCTCAGTACATGCACATTTGAACTCGCAAGTCATTCATCCAACATGTAAAATGATAGCAGTGTTGCCACAGTAAAAAATGAAAAAAAAAAATAGTTGCTTTTAGTAGCCTTAAGCATGAAAATAGTTGCCTAAAACTATGAAAATTGTTGCCTGCACAGGAACAAACATTTATCAGAAATAGTAGCCAAATAACTAAAATTGTAGCTTAACTGTCAAATACTATGATTAGGACAGGGTGATGTCAGAAATTTTAAATCGTGATACATCGTCCGTTAGATATAGCGATGTATCGCGATTTAGCCTATGTTCAGAAATTACCCACGGGAAATCTTTAAATTAATCAAAAATAAATAAAAAGGAATAAATCTATCACAAAAGAAAATATTAATTCTAAACATATTCTACTATAACATCGATATCATTGCTTAATTTTTTAAATTAAAATAATAAAGAAGTCAAAGTAAAAGCAAACCCAAGCTTTACTTCATTTTTCTTAAATTAAAAATGATTAAAGATTTATTGGTTTAAAAATAATAATACTCTAACAAAATATTTTACATGCATGTGCATTAAAAAAAAATATTAAAAAAAACGAAAGTTGAAAACAAACCAAAAATATGTTCACTTCAGAATTTTTTTTTTTTTTTTAAATTTGTTGAAAAAAAACCATGCTTTTGAAACATCATTAGACCCTCTTTTATTTAATTACTTAAAATAATAAAAAGTAGTATTAACTAATGGTCAAATTCTGTACTTAATAAATGTAAAAATATTTTTATTTATTTATTATTATTTTCTTTTTTGAAATAAAATTTAGTAAAGATTTATTTGTTTAAAAATGATACTGACTATCTAACAAATTATAAAACAAGTATTGAAAGAATTTTAATAAAAATTTAAAAAAAATAAATACTTTAAGTACTAATGATAAATTATTAAAAAACATCAAAACATTACTAAACTCTTTATTTAATTTTTAAAATTTTCTTTTAACTAATAGCCAAATTTTTTAAAAACATTGTTTTCAGTTTAAAAATAATACCTAAACATACCTACATTAAATAAATTTGAAATTAAATTATAACAAAGTCAAATATAAAATACCCCTATAAAATTGTATTGCTTAAAATGAAAAATTTTATTGCTTAAAATGAAGAACAATAGTCGAAAAAAATCAATGAAGAATCTTTTTTTTATTTATATTTTCTTTTCATTGATCAATTGAGTTCAGAACGAAAATGTAAGATAACGATTATGCAGCAATCGCAAAGTAACAGTAGGTCTAGGAAAAATAAGTATGAAAATAACTTTGCTGCAAAAAAGTCTCCCAATAGTCGCCTATTCCTGAAAATAGTTGCTTCTTTAGCATTTTTTAGGCAAAAAAAATCCTCATAGTCGCCTAAGGCAAAAAAAATCCTCATAGTCGCCTAAGGCAAAAAATAGTAGCAAATAGTCGCATTTTAGTAGTCTGTGGCAACCCTGGATAGGCGTTTTCCTACGCTAAGGACAGATGGAACACCGATATAAATTGTGAAAACATTGAAAAGAACAATGTGAAATGCATTCTTTTGCATAATACGTGGTGAAAATCAACATGGTACAGAAAAAAATCGTCAATTTCGAAAAGGGAAAATTAAACACTTTTTAAAAACACCCGATGAAAAAAGCACCTTTAGAGGCTTTTAAAAAATGATAATAAAAAATAAGCACCTTAAAGAACTTTTTTTAAACGCTACACACCCCTTTATATATGAATAGTATACATTATAATAATCTTTGTTTAAAAAATATTTTTTTGCTATTCGGCCGTTGAATATTCGGCATTTAGTTTATATTTTTGGCTGAATCTTCGGTAAATTTGGACAAAACACAATTCCAAACATCTCTAGTTTGTAGATATATTTCTTGTAAAAGAAACACTAAAATACCATTGTGAATTTGATCAATCAAACTCAGAGTTAATAACTCAAACTAATTATTTGATCATTAAATGAATTAAGCAAATAAAAGAAACAGGCTTACTTTTTCAAAATCAATAAAATGTTTGTCACATATCCCTACTGATATGCACCTCTCATAAGCTTCCAAAGTTGACAGGCCTTTAAACATGATGATAATGAAAGCTGAAAAACATTTTTAATTACTGTAGGTGTTTCACAAGTAAAGAAAATTATTAAAATGTTAAAAAGATTGTGCCAATGAAATGATTGTACCAGCGAAGCAAATTGTCATAAACACTAAATATACAAACACTTAATAGGATATACCTATTTCTTGATTGAATGTATGAAATATGGATGTTAGGAAAGAAATAAACTAAAAACACTTTATTATAATTAAATAAAATTATAAATTGCCAATTTTTATCTATTACAAACACAAAGAATACAATTTCTTAATTTATCGCTGAATGCATTTTTTACTTTTACAGCGTATTTCCATTGTACATTTTACGAAAACATATTTCTTCTAATTACTATTATCTCTATAATTCTTATAATTATAAGAATATATAAGAATTATAGTTCTTATAATTAATATTATTTCTTCCATGAACTTGTGCTATCTTGATTGTTTCGACATTTTTCTGGGTAAAAACTAAAAGTTAGTTAGAAATGAAGTAAAGCTATCAAAATAAAATATAAGCTACTTACCAAAGCATCTAGTTTTTGTCACTTTTTCTTACACAAAAATGTCAAGCTAAAATTTTAGGTACTTTCTTGAAATTTGAATTCATAGTTATTCTGATTGAACTAACTACGCAACAGTCTTTGCAGAAATGTGAAATAGAATGCAATACGTTGAACACGCATTACATCGTAATTTCTGACCCGATAACCTTATAAAGCAATAAATTGTTCACCCGGTCAAATGACCCGTTGTGGTAGAAATAGGTGGTATACGATAAGTATTATTCAAAACAAACAAAATACGAAAGTAATAAAAGTAATAATAATAATAAAATATTAACTGTATATAATTGTTAAAAAAAGTCATGAAGTAAAATTTGCAAAAACGATAAGATGATAAGCATCTTTTCGATGCAAAAGTTCTTAAACGGTCATTTGACTGGTTATGGTATGTATAGTATTAAAAAAACTTTTATTACAGGCATAATTTTCGCACCAACACTAAATGCCCAACTATTGCTAATTAAATGCAATAATATCTTGCTGATTCAATATAAATAAGTAATTTTTAAAAAGAAATGACATTTTTAGCACATTATTATGAATTTTATAAGATCATCAGATTCATAAAGATCGCATCAAGGTTGTCAGATCAATCTTGAAGCGATCCTCAGGGGAAGAATTTTTTTGAGCTATCTGCAACAAAACTCTCAAGCACTAAGTGCTCCAATAACCAAAACCCAGGAGTTACCATGATATTTACCATTTATCACTGAAAATCATGACCTTCCATGATTTTCAATGACTTTCCAGGCACGCAGATACCCTGAATTTTGTACTAGCACTTATGTACACGCATTATGTTGCTATACAGAAAAGTGAGGTATTGGTTCCCATAAATTTTTTCTAGCTTAAAACTGATAAATCAAAAGTTGTTTAGTTTTTTCTTTTTTTTATAAAAGTAATATTTTTTAAATAGTAGTTATGAAGAAATTCTAATTTATAATTATAAAACTATTCATTCCATTGACTTGAATTTTATATCACTCAATTCGGAATGAAAAATTACATTTCAAAATGTTTTACATGTTAAACTTACTCAAGTACAAGAAATAAAAATAATTTTTACAAATAAAGCACTTTTAAATGCTAAATTTTTTAATCTATTGACTATTGTAGTCTTATTTGATTACTTTTTGTACATAAAACCCATTTAACTTCTAAACTATTAGTCCGATCATCTCGTTATTGATTTCATTCAATTCAGCGTTGAAAAATACATAAGAAACAATGCCTCACTTGCTTATCTGAAAGAAATAAAATTTTCTTCCTTATACCCCTAAAAAAATTTTTAAAAGAGAGAAGCGCAGCCAAATTTTTCAACAAAAATAAGCACTTTTTAAGCACTTGAAAAAGATTTTAAAGCTTAATATACAACAAAATGTAAAATAATTTTCAAAGACATGATCATGATAAAATAACTAATTTCAGTCAAAGAACTCTTTTTCTTGATTATCTTAGCCACCATAAAAATATCGAGAGGTTTTTTGGTTCGAAAAATGAGGGTGGAAAATGAAGGCTGAAATTAATTCTATCAAAATGCAGCATATGAGAGTGCTAAAATTTGACAGAAGAGAGTAGGGGAGTTTTAAGCTATAATGACATAGAAAGTTTTCTGTCAAAAAAATACTTTTCATGTTCATTTTTTAAAATAAAACCTTTTTTAAGGCTAGAATTAGTGGACGAATCCATATTTCACCGATACCGCAAAAAACTGTGCTCCCAACAAACTGTTGCTATGACGAATTAGATAAAATAACTAGTTTCTGACAAAGAACTCTTTCTTGATTACATTAGCCCCCATAAAAAGAAAGAGATTTTTCGGTTCGATTTCAGAAGGAGGAAAATGAAGCCTGAAAATGATAATCTCTTGCAAAATGCAGCAGAGTTGTTTACGTGAGAGCCAGAATGATCCACTAAATCCAGCTCAGTAAACGCACATGTGGACCCGCAAGTATTTCAACAAACATGTAAAATGATTGGCATTTTCACACACTACGAAACAATGGAATGGCAAAATGCACTGTGTTAGAATGATTTGTGAAAACGTTGAGGAAAAAAAATAAAAACAGGTTAAACCACGCTTTTGCATAATACGTGTCGAAAATCGACAGGGTAAAGAAAAAAAATCTCATTTTCGAAAAGGGAAAATTAAGCACTTTTTAAAAACACCCAATAAAAAAAGCACTTTTAAGGGCTTTTAAAAAATGAAAATCGAAATTAAGCACTTTTTAAAAATGCCACACATCCTGTTATCTGCTGCCTCAATTACAATAACCAAGGCGCTAAATGAATTTCTTAAAAAATAAATAAATAAAAAGCGTGTTCAGGTTTTGCTCAAGGGTTGACAAGTTATGTCTTTCAAGTTGGTTAAATTCAGAGATTGTTTTTAAAAGTTTCTTGCTGGCTGCTGCCAGGAAGTTGCCCTAACTTAACAGTTATTCTACTGCAGAACACAAATCGAAAATCTTTCCGATTTATGTTTTAAGCCAATTACAAGCAACTGTGCCCTAGGCAATTACGAATCACCCAATCCATCATAAAATCAATCACACAAATACACTAAACTTTTAGTCTGCGTAGGCCCGGAAGCAGAAAGTGCCTAAAACTGTGACGGACGTCGCAGAACAAACGAAGTCCTGCAGAACAATTTGTATCTTGAATAAGTAACAGCGTTTTCCAGCGAACCCCCCTCCCCCGCCCACCTGCCTCCATTAGTCTTGCAGAACAATCCCCAACCCTAATTTCATATATTCTTCTGTACCAAAAGCTTCCCCTCCTAATCTTGCAAAACATTTCCTCCCACATCATTCATCACACCTGCTAATACAAATGTCTGCAGTAAATGTTTTCTAGTATATACATCGAACATCACTTCTGTTCAGATGTAACTGGGAAAGTATTTTAAAATCTCTTGAAGAGTTCGGCTTAACATTGCCATATTTAAGGAAACATCTTGTTGGCCTTGCAGTGAATGGCCAGTACATCCAGTTAAATGTCGGAGAGCATCAAAAGAAGAAACTTGTTCTTACAAAAGATATCCTTGTTTCTTGGGATCTCATGCATAGATTAGAGCCATTGCAAACACATGCTATCATTCCACATGCTATACAAGAAGCAGTGACATTGGTTAATAATTGCATGAAAGAATTCATGTGAGGGAAAGCATATGAATTGCTTTTACAAAGTGCAGATGATACTGTTTCCTCATTTTTTAAACCAAAAATTTTTAAAACCTTAAAGTTTGTCCTCCATTCTAAAGAAGTTTTCATCACTTTCATCAACGATTACAAAGCCCTTTTTGTTGCCTGTGAAACAAGTGGAAATGATAGCCTGAGAGACAAATTGTTGTGTAAAAGAAACTTATTCAGTATTCTTTTATTTTTAGATGTAATTTCCTTATTAGCATGTACATCAAAACTGATTCAGACTTCCGATCTTTTACCATGGGAATATGCCGACCACATCAGTAACTTGAAGACTTCATTGCACATTACAACAGAACATCTTATCATCATTTCAAATGTAGAAAGCATAGAGGAATTCCAAGATATGGTGAAGTCACTGCCTTATTCATTGTTTAAAAACACAAAGAGTGAATCACAAATGTTGGGCCAAGAAAGTATGTTTCAAGGAGTTCCTCTGCCAGGTTTGCCTGTTAGCTCCAAAAGACTACGCCCCGTCTTAAATAATTCTGAGCTTTCTATATTTTCCTCAGATGCAATGCAAATGATAATCTACATTGATTCTATGTTGGAGCAGTATAAAATATATTTTGAAAAAGAGGAAAACGTTGATATTGTCATTAAACGAATGAAAATTCTCTTTACCTTTGACCACTTACTATTTCTCAGAAATGATGTTGCTTTAGAAGAGGAACATTTGACACCCTGCACAAATTTCAACACATTTATCAGTAATCTCTCTCTCTCATATCTTTGCCAGTCTGAGGAGGAAATTAATGAACTAGCTTTTGGCTATAACATTTTTATTGGCGATCGCAACGCTCGAATACGCCATCTAGGGTGAGACAGGTTTCATGCCTTTAGCCAATCTCCCTTCCCTCTCCTCCTCTTTTTAGTTGTGTAAGAATGTACTACGATATTTTCCTTTTTCTTAATATTTTTCCCTTCTATTTAATAAAAATATTTTTTACAATTTTCGTGATACTTTTCTTTAGAACTAAGTTTAATGTAGTTCTCAGTTCCATATAGTTTTCCAAGTTAAAAGATTTTAATCTATATGAAAATGAAGAGAAAAACTTACGTACCTCCTTCCTCTATGACTTTCCACACGCTAATGGGGAAAGTATGCGAAGTGTTGCCATAGGTAGAGAGTTCTGCTCTACGCCACCTGCAGCCCACTTCGATCGCCAATAAAATTGGTGTATCAGTTTTTAGCAGACAGCAGGAGAAATTGATCACCATTTTTATCGAGAGCTTCTGAAGCAAGCCGTAAAAGAAGTAAATTCAGAGATTTTCATAAAATTTATGACTTTTATATTTTTCATTCCCATTTCAGAAGCAATTTGTGAATCGTGGAGATCCACGATTGACAGATTTGTTTCTAAAAAAACCAAATGCTTTCGATGGAGATGAAGAAGTTGTTGGACCAGCGAATGTTTGTGTTTGCAAATAGTGGACTTGTCCCTTCGGAAGATTTTTAAGGCAGCCCTTATTTTAATCCTCGGACCTTCGTATCATACGCATTTTATTAATAATTCATTATCGTCATTAACAAAATTTTGTACTTCAAAAGTGATTGAAAAAGTAACAAATCAAGAATGTTTGCCTTGATTTAAAAAATAATGTAGTGTATCTGCGTATGGTCCTGTATTTTAATAAATGAAAATATAGTATTTTAACGTAAAGTTTACTTTTTTTCGCTGTAAAATGCTTGCAGAACATTTGAAAATATTCTGCTTCTGGGTGCGTAGGGACCGAGGACGTGTGGTATTGGTCCTTGTAAAACTCTACTGTAAAGTGCTCAACTCGATGCGCAGGCACCAGGCTACCAAAGCGGGGGTGTCATCATCTTTGCAGAGGATCGAAATTGTGTTAGCTTGTCTAGGGATCATCTTCAGGCAGAGCGCCGCCAATAGCCCATTGTGCAGCTCGAGTGCGACATAAATGAACTACAACAACTGCATCCTGACCAGTGGCAGAATAATTGCTAAGTGTCAGCAACTTTGGAGCCAGCAAGAAACTAAAAAGAACATCACAGAAGAGACCCAATTTAAATGGCCAAACAACATCTCTTTTACACGATTATGAAAAAATAACTAGTTTCTTACAAAGAACTCTTTTCTTGATTATATTAGCAGTTTTAAAATGAAGGAGAGATTTCTCGGTTCGATATCAGCGGGTGGAAAATGAAGCCTGAAATTTCAAAATGCAGCAGAGTTGCAGATGAGAGTGCAATAATCTCATTGAACCGAGTCAATTAGACATGTATCAACATACGAACTTTCAAATATTTAATTAAACATGTAAAATGATTGGCACTTTCATACGCTATGGTCCGATGGTAAGCCAAAGTGGATTGTTGGTGAATGAAATGTGAAAACGTTGAATAGAATAATGCGAAAAGCATGCTTTTGCATAATATGTGGTAAACTCATTTTCGAAAAAGGAAAAATAAGCACTTTATAAAAACACCCAATGATAAAAGCACATTTAAGGGCTTTTAAGTAACAAAATAAAAAATGAGATATTTTAAGCACTTTTATAAAATGCTACACACCATGTTAAATTTTATTTTTAAATCTATTCTGTACTCTAGCAATTAAAGTTGGCTGGACAATCTACAATATGGAAATATCCCTTGATAAAATGTAGGCAGTAGATTTAATTTTTAATAGTACCTTTTGGAGAAATAATGAAAAGCTTCATTAAGAGTCTGAAAGCTCTTATAATAAATTTGCATTTTTAGGAAAGGGGGACAAAAATACACCTCAAATGCTAAAAATGACAAAACTTTTAACCTCCGAATTTTCTTCTTAAAAGAGGAAACACAAAATATACAATTTAACAGCTTCAAATACTTTATTAAGAAATACTTTGAAAATGTAAAAATAATACATATCAAATTTTGACTAAAAATATCATTTATAATTAAATTTTTCTAATGAATAAGAGTGAAAAAAAAAATAAATAGGGTGACTCATTAAAAATTTTGTAATAAGTAACATTAGTAAACTTCGATTTCAAAATAATTTAAGTTCGAAAATCTTGATTTACACCCACATATAGTTGAATTGTTTAATAAATCCCTTAATAAATAAATTAATACAAATCTCCTAGGGCAAATAAACTTATAAAGGTAGTTTGACAACTGTCAGACCATGTGAATAATTAAAGTACTCATTTGACAATTGGTAACACTTTAAAAACACCTGGGTAGGTAGCTTCATTACATGATCCAGTTTAAATGTATTAGAAATTTATACCAATTAAAACAGTTTTGATTAATTTCTTAAGTTTAAAACAATCCTTACATACGTACCTCGTAACCATACAATATAATAACTTTAATATTTACCCACTTGCACGATAACTAGGAAGGGATATTATTCAGATTGAAAGAATAGGGCTATAAAGGAGAGAACGATTTCAACTACCTATTTTTGTGAATCATGCAACATCAACTTTTTCATTTCAATCTTTTGTTACTGGCGATTATTGCTATGGCTGTTGCTTGGCTGCCCACCTTTTTAGTAAATACAGGCATTTGATTAGTCACTTTCATCATCGTTTTCATATTTATCGCTTAATCACTTTGTCAGGTTTACTAGAATGGCATTTTTAGCGTCTTTGTTTGGCGCAATTTTGCTAATGCGCTTGCTCGGTTTGATAATTTATTCAAACCAATCGAAGTACTTCGTAGACAATGAATATACAGGCTTGTATCTCCTCCTTTGCTTGTGTATACTCAGACAAAGACATAAAGATAGAAAAATCAATCACTATACCAAACGGATGTCAAGGTGAACTTTGACATCACTGGTCTCTACTCTATTCTTTTTTATTTGATTTTTATAAATTGTCATGATAAATAATAACATTCTGTCTCTGTGCCAGAAAAATCTGAACACATTTTTATTCAAATTTTTTAAAGATTTATAATTTTAAAATTTAAAATGAAAAAATTAATATATTCTTAAAAATCGATCTTTATATTGTTCTAAAATTCCAATTCGTGATCGCAACACTCGAGTACGCCATCTAGCGGGAGACTGTAAATATTGGGCATTAGTTCCCACATAACTATTGGCAATGACGGACGCCATTTTCTTAGCAGCAAATAGGAAGCAAAAATTCCCTAAGGAAGAGGTAAAACTTCTTGAAAAAACTAATCAGAACATGCCAAACATCGAAGCAGAACACGCCAAGCATTTGAAGAACAACTTCTCAATAATTTTTACCTTTCTATTACCAACAACATAACATGATTTCATGATCACTTGCTGTTACAGATGTGTGTATTGCGGTAAAATAATTTTTCTGTCTTCAATTCATTACAAGTTAAAATGAAGTCAACATTGCTTTCGTCATTCCAATGAATAAATGAGTTCCATACAGAACTGTATTAGTTATAGAATATTCTTCTTCTTCTTCATAGAATAGTATATATTTCTGTATCTACATAATTCAGAAAACAACAATAAAGAATAATCCGAATTACTTGAAAAAGTATCTTTTGTGCTGATTATAAATAAATTTTTTATCGTTTTCTTGGTAAGTGTTTTTTAGTTTTGAAAGAATTTCAACTAGAATTCAGCTATTCTGTTTTTAAGCTACATATTAAAATTCATATCGAGATCTTACAATTATAAAATTTTGATGTGTGGTATGTTACCTAAAAGTAATGAAGGGATAAACTATGTATATATTATTTGAGAATAAAGTTTTCAAACAAAGAACATACCATTTTGGAATTCTCCGGACTTATAAATCAGGTAAGTGTTATGATTTTTATAATAAAAAACTTGCTTGTAAATAATTTTTTTTTCTTACTTGATGATCGTTCTCTACAAAATGGTTTTTTTACGTCTGATTAAATACTATAAGAATTAAAAAAAAGAAACAATACGAAAGTTTTTATTGAAAAATGAGGAATTTTTAAAATCGTTTCTATCCTAAGAATTCTTTATTTTGCGTTTTTTAGTTTATAATTTTTTGATAAAATTGTTGTCAAAATACCTGTTTTGAAAAATTAAATGGTATTAAATTATGTGTTTATGTATACTTCTTGCTTATTCTAATATTTGAAGTAATATGATTCAGAAAAGTATGGAAGAAAAATTCGGTACTTACGTATAAACCACAGCTACAGATTTGGCAGATTTTTAAGTGCCACCAATCTACACTTAAAATTTTTGGAAAAAATCTTAAAATGAAACACTTTGTTTAAAATCAAAGTAGTCAATCGGATTTCTGTGGAAAATGGGCCGATATAGAGTTTAGCTTAGATTCAAAACAAACTCTTCTCTCACCTGATTCTATAGTCATTATGAACTCTAATAAATAAGATTCAAAATGAAATAACATTTCCAAAACGGACGTTTATTAAGATAAAGTTTCATGTTATGGACATTGGTACATTTTCGTTATATTTCACTCCATAAAATATTTTGCTCCTAAAAAAATAAAATTGAATCTTGTTTTGTTTTTGGCAAGTCCCTAAGACGCATTTTCGTAACACTAAAAAATGGCGACAAAAAAAGAATGGTTCTTTTTTTTTTGTTTCGTAAGCATTCTTTATTTTACGTTAAAATTTAAATGGGCCTTTCATGTTATACCATTAAATTGAGTAAAACTATTTCTCAGGCATTAGGTTTGAACTCTTATAAGAATATACCTATTTTTTTCTGTTTATTTACAAATATTTTTCCGATGTGTTCTGGATGTTCCTTCTCTAAAAAAAAGAGATACCATTTTGTTTTCGTTTGCATAAGAAAGAAAACAAACATTTTTCTTTTTTAAATTTAATCAGCCACAATAAAGATGGAACGTTACAATGCTACATGCTACATTAAAGACGTCTCCAGTGTAACTGAATGACTGTTCATATGGAAATCGCAGGGATTCGGCACATGCAACAACGCCCCCTATAGTTCGTTGCGATCGCGAATACTTGAAATTAATTTTTTAAAAAAATTAAGTGCTTATTAAATACATATAAAAAATATAAAAATAACTAAAAAATAAATAATTAAAATAAAATAAAGAACAGTTTTATAAGAAATCTAAGCAGACCAAAACATTTAATTTCATGAAGAACAATGAATTGGAAGACGTTAATAATTGCTGAGATAGAGTCTCATAATTGTCTGCTAGCGTTCAAATAGTTTGTTATTAAAACTTTTTCATGGTTTTCATTTGTGCGTAATGTAAAATCTAATTATTTTCATTCAAAAAGTATTTCAAAATATAATTTCATTCCTGTATTTAAATTACAAGGAACTTTGATATCTGGAAAGTGAAAAAAAATATAAAGAAGTACAAAAAAATGTTTTAGAGCATTACACAACATTTACTTAGTTAGGCTATATAACAAAGATGATAAAAAAATAATTGATTATTAAAAATGATTTCATTGCTATAATGAACATTTCGAGGGAATCCTATTACAAAAAATCTGACAAACATTTTCGTGGGTTTGGTTTTTCTTATTTCCTTCTTACCTGGTCCAATTACAAAATTAAAGGATAATATTAAGGTCTGATAGGAGGCATTTTTCTTAACATTGAAAAATGCACTGTTTTAGATATACATACATAGTAAAGTTCGAGGTCACACTGTGTACCCCCTATGGGGTCTATAATTATTTCCTTTGGTCGGGTACACTAGTACCAGGTAATATAACACCTGGTCCAATTAAAATATTAAGGGTCAATATTAAGGTCTGATAGGAGGCTTTGTTAACATTGAGAAAAGACTTAGAATTTCTGCGTATAAAAGCTCTTCAGAACGCGAATTTCTTCGAAATAAAGCTTCTCACAACACTTTTTGAGATATACAAAAACAGTAAAATTCGGGGTCACGCTGTGTACCCCCTATCGGGTCTATAATTATTTCCTTTGGTAGGGTACACTAGTACCCCGTAATATAATACCTGGTCCAATTACAACATTAAAGGTAATTATTAAGGTCTAATATGAAGCCTTTTGTTAACAATGAGAAAAGACTTAAAATTTCTCCGTATTAACACTTTTCGGAAGGCGAATTTCCTAAAAATAAAGCTTCTCGCAACAGTTTTTGAGATATACATACATAGAAAATTTATTTCTCTTGAAAAAAAACTTAGAATTTCTCCGTATAAAAGCTATTCAGAAGGCGAATTTCTGCGAAATAAGACTTTTCGCATCACTATTTCAGATAGACATACATTGCGGGGCCCACCGTGTACCCCCTATGGGGTTTATAATTGATTCTTTTGGTAGGGTACACTATTACAAGGTAATATAACACCTGGTCCAATTAAAACATTAAAGGTTAATATTAAGGTCTGATAGGAGGCATTTTTCTTAACATTGAAAAATGCACTGTTTTAGTTATACATACATAGTAAAATGCAGGATCACACTGAGTACCCCCTATAGGGTCTATAATTATTTCCTTTGCTAGGGTACACTAGTACCAGGTAATATAACACCTGGTCCAATTAAAATATTAAGGGTCAATATTAAGGTCTGATATGAGGCTTTGTTAACATTGAGAAAAGACTTTAAATTTCTGCGTATAAAATCTTTTCAGAAGGCGAATTTCTTCGAAATAAACCTTCTCGCAACACTATTTTAGACATACAAAAACAGTAAACTTAGGGGTCACGCTGTGTAACCCCTATGGGGTCTATAATTATTTCCTTTGGTAAAGTACACTAGTACCCCGTACTATAATACCTTGTCCAATTACAACATTGAAGGTTAATATTAAGGTCTGATAGGAGGCATTTTTCTTAACATTGAAAAATGCACTGTTTTAGATATACATACATAGTAAAATTCGGGGTCACGCTTTGTACCCCCTATGGGGTCTATAATTATTTCCTTTGGTAGGGTACACTAGTAACAGGTAATATAACACCTGGTCCACTTAAAATATTAAGGGTCAATATTAAGGTCTGATATGAAGCCATTTCTTAACAATGTGAAAAGACTTAAAATTGATCCGTTTGAACGCTTTTCGGACGGCGAATTTCCTCAAAATAAAGCTTCTCCCAACACTTTTTGAGATATACATACATAGAAAATGTATTTCTCCTCTTGAAAAAAAGACTTCGAATTTCTGCGTATAAAAGCTCTTCAGAAGGCGAAATTCTTCGAAATAGAGCTTCTCGCAACACTATTTTAGACATACAAAAACATTAAAATTCGGGGTCACGCTGTGTACCCCCTATTGGGTCTATAATTTTTTCCTTTGGCAGGGTACACTAGTAAAAGGTAATATAACACCTGGTCCAATTACAACGTTAAAGGTTAATATTAAGGTCTGATAGGAGGCATTTTTCTTAACATTGAAAAAATGCACTGTTTTATATATACATACATAGTAAAGTTCGGGTTACGCAGTGTACCCCCTATGGGGTCTATAATTATTTCCTTTGGTAGGGTACAATAGAACCAGGTAATATAACACCTGGTACACTTAAAATATTAAGGGTCAATATTATGGTCTGATACGAAGCCATTTGTTAACAATGAGAAAAGACTTAAAATTGATCCGTATGAACGCTTTTCGGACGGCGAATTTCCTCAAAATAAAGCTTCTCCCTACACTTTTTGAGATATACATACATAGAAAATTTATTTGTCCTCTTGAAAAAAGACTTCGAATTTCTGCGTATAAAAGCTCTTCAGAAGGCGAAATTCTTCGAAATAGAGCTTCTCGCAACACTATTTTGGACATACAAAAACATTAAAATTCGGGGTCACGCTTTGTATCCCCTATGGGGTCTATAATTTTTTCCTTTGGCAGGGTACACTAGTACAAGGTAATATAACACCTGGTCCAATTGCAACATTAAAGGTTAGTATTAAGGTCTGATAGGAGGCATTTTTCTTAACATTGAAAAAATGCACTGTTTTATATATACATACAAAGTTCGGGGTCACGCTGTGTACCCCCTACGGGGTCTATAATTATTTCCTTTGGTAGGGTACACTAGTACCGAGTAATATAACACCTGGTCCAATTACAACATTAAAGGTTAATATTAAGGTCTTATAGGAGGCATTTTTCTTAACATTAAAAAATGGATTGTTTTAGATATACAAAAAGAGTAAAATTCGGGGTCACGCTGTGTACCCCTATGAGGTCTATAATTATTTCCTTTGGTAGGGTACATTTTTACAAGGTAATATAACACCTGGTCCAATTACAACATTAAAGGTTAATATTAAGGTCTGATAGGAGGCATTTTTCTTAACATTGAAAAAATGCACTGTTTTATATATACATACATAGTAAAGTTCGGGGTCACGCTGTGTACCCCCTATGGGGTCTATAATTATTTCCTTTGGTAGGGTACACTAGTACCAGGTAATATAACACCTGGTCCACTTAAAATATTAAGGGTCAATATTAAGGTCTGTATGAAGCCATTTGTTAACAATGAGAAAAGACTTAAAATTGAACCGTATGAACGCTTTTCGGACGGCGAATTTCCTCAAAATAAAGCTTCTCCCAACACTTTTTGAGATATACATAGATAGAAAATTTATTTGTCCTCTTGAAAAAAGAATTCGAATTTCTGCGTATAAAAGCTCTTCAGAAGGCGAAATTCTTCGAAATAGAGCTTCTCATAACACTATTTTAGACATACAAAAACATTAAAATTCGGGGTCACGCTGTGTACCCCCTATGGGGTCTATAAATTTTTCCTTTGGTAGGGTACACTAGTACAAGGTAATATAACACCTGGTCCAATTACAACATTAAAGGTTAATATTAAGGTCTTATAGGAGGCATTTTTCTTAACATTAAAAAATGGATTGTTTTAGATATACAAAAACAGTAAAATTCGGGGTCACGCTGTGTACCCCCTATGGTGTCTATAATTATTTCCTTTGGTAGGGTACACTAGTAACAGGTAATAGAACACCTGGTCCACTCAAAATATTAAGGGTCAATATTAAGGTCTGATATGAAGCCATTTGTTAACAATGAGAAAAGACTTAAATTTGATCCGTATGAACGCTTTTCGGACGGTGAATTTCCTCAAAATAAAGCTTCTCCCAACTCATTTTGAGATATACATACATAGGAAATTTATTTCTCCTCTTGAAAAAAGGCTTAGAATTTCACCGTATTAACGCTTTTCGGAAGACGAATTTCTTCGAAATAGAGCTTTTCGCAACACTATTTTAGACATACAAAAACTTTAAAATTCGGGGTCACGCTGTGTACCCCCTATGGGGTCTATAATTTTTTCCTTTGGCAGGGTACACTGGTACAAGGTAATATAACACCTAATCCAATTACAACATTAAAGGTTAATATTAAGGTCTGATAGGAGGCATTTTTCTTAACATTGAAAAATGCACTGTTTTAGATATACATACATAGTAAAATTCGGGGTCACGCTTTGTACCCCCTATGGGGTCTATAATTATTTCCTTTGGTAGGGTACACTAGTAACAGGTAATATAACACCTGGTCCACTTAAAATATTAAGGGTCAATATTAAGGTCTGATATGAAGCCATTTGTTAACAATGTGAAAAGACTTAAAATTGATCCGTTTGAACGCTTTTCGGACGGTGAATTTCCTCAAAATAAAGCTTCTCCCAACACTTTTTGAGATATACATACATAGAAAATGTATTTCTTCTCTTGAAAAAAAGACTTCGAATTTCTGCGTATAAAAGCTCTTCAGAAGGCGAAATTCTTCGAAATAGAGGTTCTCGCAACACTATTTTAGACATACAAAAACATTAAAATTCGGGGTCACGCTGTGTACCCCCTATTGGGTCTATAATTTTTTCTTTGGTAGGGCACACTAGTACCCCGTACTATAATACCTTGTCCAATTACAATATTAAAGGTTAATATTAAGGTCTGATAGGAGGCATTTTTCTTAACATTGAAAAATGCATTGTTTTAGATATACAAAAACAGTCAAATTCGGGGTCGCGCTGTGTACCCCCTATGGGGTCTATAATTATTTCCTTTGGTAGGGTATACTAATACTCCGTACTATAATACCTTGTCCAATTACAACATTAAAGGTTAATATTAAGGTCTTATAGGAGGCATTTTTCTTAACATTAAAAAATGGATTGTTTTAAATATACAAAAACAGTAAAATTCGGGGTCACGCTGTGTACCCCCTATGGTGTCTATAATTATTTCCTTTGGTAGGGTACACTAGTACCAGGTAATATAACACCTGGTCCACTTAAAATATTAAGGGTCAATATTAAGGTTTGATAGGAGGCATTTTTCTAAACATTGAAAAATGCATTGTTTTAGATATACAAAAACAGTAAAATTCGGGGTCACGCTGTGTACCCCCTATGGGGTCTATAATTATTTCCTTTCGTAGGGTACACTAGTACCCCGTACTATAATACCTTGTCCAATTACAACATTGAAGGTTAATATTAAGGTCTGATAGGAGGCATTTTTCTTAACATTGAAAAATGCATTGTTTTAGATATACAAAAACAGTCAAATTCGGGGTCGCGCTGTGTACCCCCTATGGGGTCTATAATTATTTCCTTTGGTAGGGTATACTAATACTCCGTACTATAATACCTTGTCCAATTACAACATTAAAGGTTAATATTAAGGTCTTATAGGAGGCATTTTTCTTAACATTAAAAAATGGATTGTTTTAAATATACAAAAACAGTAAAATTCGGGGTCACGCTGTGTACCCCCTATGGTGTCTATAATTATTTCCTTTGGTAGGGTACACTAGTACCAGGTAATATAACACCTGGTCCACTTAAAATATTAAGGGTCAATATTAAGGTCTGATAGGAGGCTTTGTTAAAATTGAGAAAAGACTTGGAATTTCTGCGTATAAAAGCTCTTCAGAAGGCGAATTTCTTGGAAATAGAGCTTCTCGCAACACTATTTTAGATATACAAAAAGAGTAAAATTCGGGGTCACGCTGTGTACCCCCTATTGGGTCTATAATTTTTTCTTTGGTAGGGCACACTAGTACCCCGTACTATAATACCTTGTCCAATTACAATATTAAAGGTTAATATTAAGGTCTGATAGGAGGCATATTTCTTAACATTGAAAAATGCACTGTTTTAGATATACATAGTAAAGTGCGGGGTCACATTGTGTACCCCCTATGGGTACTATAATTATTTCCTTTGGTAGGGTACACTAGTACCAGGTAATATAACACCTTGTCCAATTAAAATATTAAGGGTCATTATTAAGGTCTGATATGAAGCCTTTTGTTAACAATGAGAAAAGACTTAAAATTTCTCCGCATTAACGCTTTTTGGAAGGCGAAATTCTTAGAAATAAAGCTTCTCGCAACACTTTTTGGGGTATACATACATAGAAAATTTATTTCTCTTGAAAAAAGACTTTGAATTTCTCCGTATGAAAGTTATTCAGAAGGCGAATTTCTGCGAAATAAGACTTTTTGAATAAGACTAATAATAATAATAAGACTTTTCAAATAAGACTGCGAAATAAGACTATTTCAGATGGACATACATTGCGGGGTCTCAACGTGTATCCCCTATGGGGTCTATAATTGATTCCTTTTGTAGGGTACACTATTACAAGGTAATATAACACCTGGTCAAATTACAACATTAAAGGTTAACATTAAGGTCTGATAGGAGTCATTTTTCTTAACATTGAAAAATGCACTGTTTTAGATATACATACATAGTAAAGTGCGGGGTCACACTGTGTACCCCCTATGGGGTCTATAATTATTTCCTTTGGTAGGGTACACTAGTACCAGGTAATATAACACCTGGTCCACTTAAAATATTAAGGGTCAATATTAAGGTCTAATAGGAGGCTTTGTTATCATTGAGAAAAGACTTAGAATTTCTGTGTATAAAAGCTCTTAGGAAGGCGAATTTCTTCGAAATAAAGCTTCTCGCAACACTATTTTAGATATACAAAAACAGTGAAATTCGGGGTCACGCTGTGTACCCCCTATGGGGTCTATAATTTTTTCTTTTGGTAGGGTACACTAGTACAAGGTAATATAACACCTGGTCCAATTACAACATTAAAGGTTAATATTAAGGTCTGATAGGAGTCATTTTTCTTAACATTGAAAAAATGCACTGTATATACATACATAGTAAAGTTCGGGTTACGCAGTGTACCCCCTATGGGGTCTATAATTATTTCCTTTGGTAGGGTACACTAGAACCAGGTAATATAACACCTGGTACACTTAAAATATTAAGGGTCAATATTAAGGTCTGATATGAAGCCATTTGTTAACAATGAGAAAAGACTTAAAATTGATCCGTATGAACGCTTTTCGGACGGCGAATTTCCTCAAAATAAAGCTTCTCCCAACACTTTTTGAGATATATATACATAGAAAATTTATTTGTCCTCTTGAAAAAAGACTTCGAATTTCTGCGTATAAAAGCTCTTCAGAAGGCGAAATTCTTCGAAATAGAGCTTCTCGCAACACTATTTTGGACATACAAAAACATTAAAATTCGGGGTCACGCTTTGTACCCCCTATGGGGTCTATAATTTTTTCCTTTGGCAGGGTACACTAGTACAAGGTAATATAACACTTGGTCCAATTGCAACATTAAAGGTTAGTATTAAGGTCTGATAGGAGGCATTTTTCTTAACATTGAAAAAATGCACTGTTTTATATATACATACAAAGTTCGGGGTCACGCTGTGTACCCCCTATGGGGTCTATAATTATTTCCTTTGGTAGGGTACACTAGTACCGGGTAATATAACACCTGGTCCAATTACAACATTAAAGGTTAATATTAAGGTCTTATAGGAGGCATTTTTTTTAACATTAAAAAATGGATTGTTTTAAATATACAAAAAGAGTAAAATTCGGGGTCACGCTGTGTACCCCTATGAGGTCTATAATTATTTCCTTTGGTAGGGTACATTTTTACAAGGTAATATAACACCTGGTCCAATTACAACATTAAAGGTTAATATTAAGGTCTGATAGGAGGCATTTTTCTTAACATTGAAAAAATGCACTGTTTTATATATACATACATAGTAACGTTCGGGGTCACGCTGTGTACCCCCTATGGGGTCTATAATTATTTCCTTTGGTAGGGTACACTAGTACCAGGTAATATAACACCTGGTCCACTTAAAATATTAAGGGTCAATATTAAGGTCTGATATGAAGCCATTTGTTAACAATGAGAAAAGACTTAAAATTGATCCGTATGAACGCTTTTCGGACGGCGAATTTCCTCAAAATAAAGCTTCTCCCAAAACTTTTTGAGATATACATAGATAGAAAATTTATTTGTCCTCTTGAAAAAAGAATTCGAATTTCTGCGTATAAAAGCTCTTCAGAAGGCGAAATTCTTCGAAATAGAGCTTCTCACAACACTATTTTAGACATACAAAAACATTAAAATTCGGGGTCACGCTGTGTACCCCCTATGGGGTCTATAAATTTTTCCTTTGGTAGGGTACACTAGTACAAGGTAATATAACACCTGGTCCAATTACAACATTAAAGGTTAATATTAAGGTCTTATAGGAGGCATTTTTCTTAACATTAAAAAATGGATTGTTTTAGATATACAAAAACAGTAAAATTCGGGGTCACGCTGTGTACCCCCTATGGTGTCTATAATTATTTCCTTTGGTAGGGTACACTATTACCAGGTAATATAACACCTGGTCCACTCAAAATATTAAGGGTCAATATTAAGGTCTGATATGAAGCCATTTGTTAACAATGAGAAAAGACTTAAATTTGATCCGTATGAACGCTTTTCGGACGGTGAATTTCCTCAAAATAAAGCTTCTCCCAACTCATTTTGAGATATACATACATAGGAAATTTATTTCTCCTCTTGAAAAAAGGCTTAGAATTTCACCGTATTAACGCTTTTCGGAAGACGAATTTCTTCGAAATAGAGCTTCTCGCAACACTATTTTAGACATACAAAAACTTTAAAATTCGGGTTCACGCTGTGTACCCCCTATGGGGTCTATAATTTTTTCCTTTGGCAGGGTACACTGGTACAAGGTAATATAACACCTAATCCAATTACAACATTAAAGGTTAATATTAAGGTCTGATAGGAGGCATTTTTCTTAACATTGAAAAAATGCACTGTTTTATATATACATACATAGTAAAGTTCGGGGTCACGCTGTGTACCCCCTATGGGTATTACTAAAGGGTAGGGTACACTATTACAAAATAATATAACACCTGGTCCAATTAAAACATTAAAGGTTAATATTAAGGTCTGATATTTGCATTTTTCTTAACATTTAAATATGCACTGTTTTAGATATACATACATAGTAAAGTGAGGGGTCCCACCGTGTACCCCCTATGGGGTCTATAGTTATTTCCTTTGGTAGGGTACACTAGTACCCCGTAATATAATACCTGGTCCAATTAAAACATTAAAGGTCAATATTAAGGTCTGATAGGAGGCATTTTTCTTAACATTGAAAAATGCTCTGTTTTAGATATACAGACATAGTAAAGTGCGGGTTCACACTGTGTACCCCCTATGGGGTCTATAATTATTTCCTTTGGTAGGGTACACTAGTACCAGGTTATATAACACCTGGTCCACTTAAAATATTAAGGGTCAATATTAAGGTCTGATAGGAGGCTTTGTTAACATTGAGAAAAGACTTAGAATTTCTGCGTATAAAAGCTCATCGGAAGGCTAATTTCTTCGAAATAAAGCTTCCCGCAACACTATTTTAGATATACAAAAAGAGTAAAATTCGGGGTCACGCTGTGTACCCCTTATAGGGTCTATAATTTTTAACTTTGGAAGGGTACACTAGTACAAGGTAATATAACACCTGGTCCAATTACAACATTAAAGGTTAAAATTAAGGTCTGATAGGAGGCATTTTTCTTAACATTGAAAAATGCATTGTTTTAGATATACAAAAACAGTAAAATTTGGGGTCACGCTGTGTACCCCCTATGGGGTCTATAATTATTTCCTTTGGTAGGGTACACTAGTACCAGGTAATATAACACCTGGTCCACTTAAAATATTAAGGGTCAATATTAAGGTCTGATAGGAGGCTTTGTTAACATTGAGAAAAGACTTAGAATTTCTGCGTATAAAAGCTCTTCAGAAGGCGAATTTCTTGGAAATAGAGCTTCTCGCAACACTATTTTAGATATACAAAAAGAGTAAAATTCGGGGTCACGCTGTGTACCCCCTATTGGGTCTATAATTGTTTCTTTGGTAGGGCACACTAGTACCCCGTACTATAATACCATGTCCAATTACAATATTAAAGGTTAATATTAAGGTCTGATAGGAGGCATTTTTCTTAACATTGAAAAATGCACTGTTTTAGATATACATAGTAAAGTGCGGGGTCACATTGTGTACCCCCTATGGGGTCTATAATTATTTCCTTTGGTAGGGTACACTAGTACCCCGTAATATAATACCTGGTCCAAATACAACATTAAAGGTCAATATTAAGGTCTGATAGAAGGCATTTTTCTTAACATTGAAAAATGCACTGTTTTAGATATACATACATAGTAAAGTGCGGGGTCACACTGTGTACCCCCTATGGGGTCTATAATTATTTCCTTTGGTAGGGTACACTAGTACCAGGTAATATAACACCTGGTCCACTTAAAATATTAAGGGTCAATATTAAGGTCTAAAAGGAGGCTTTGTTAGCATTGAGAAAAGACTGAATTTCTCCGTATTAACGCTTTTCGGAAGGCGAATTTCCTCAAAATAAAGCTTCTCCCAACACTTTTTGAGATATACATACATAGAAAATTTATTTCTCTTGAAAAAAGACTTAGAATTTCAGCCTATAAAAGCTCTTTAGAAGGCGAATTTCTTGGAAATAGAGCTTCTCGCAACACTATTTTAGATATACAAAAAGAGTAAAATTCGGGGTCACGCTGTGTACCCCCTATGGGGTCTATAATTTTTTCCTTTGGTAGGGTACACTAGTACCCCGTACTATAATACCTTGTTTAATTACAACATTAAAGGTTAATATTAAGGTCTGATATGAAGCCTTTTGTTAACAATGAGAAAAGACTTAAAATTTCTCCGCATTAACGCTTTTCCGAAGGCGAATTTCTTAGAAATAAAGCTTCTCGCAACACTTTTTGAGGTATACATACATAGAAAATTTATTTCTCTTGAAAAAAGACTTTCTCCGTATAAAAGCTATTCAGAAGGCGAATTTCAGCGAAATAAGACTTTTCGCATCACTATTTCAGATGGACATACATTGCGGGGTCACACCGTGTACCCCCTATGGGGTCTATAATTGATTCCTTTGGTAGGGTACACTATTGCAAAGTAATATAACACCTGGTCCAATTAAAACATTAAAGGTTAATATTAAGGTCTGATATTTGCATTTTTCTTAACATTTAAATATGCACTGTTTTAGATATACATACATAGTAAAGTGAGGGGTCCCACCGTGTACCCCCTATGGGGCCTATAGTTATTTCCTTTGGTAGGGTACACTAGTACCCCGTAATATAATACCTGGTCCAATTAAAACATTAAAGGTCAATATTAAGGTCTGATAGGAGGCATTTTTCTTAACATTGAAAAATGCTCTGTTTTAGATATACATACATAGTAAAGTGCGGGGTCACACTGTGTACCCCCTATGGGGTCTATAATTATTTCCTTTGGTAGGGTACACTAGTACCAGGTTATATAACACGTGATCCAATTACAACATTAAAGGTTAATATTAAGGTCTGATAGGAGGCATTTTTCTTAACATTGAAAAAATGCACTGTTTTAATTTTACATACATAGTATAATGCGGGGTCACACTGTGTACCCCCTATGGGCTCTAAAATTATTTCCTTTGGTAGGGTGCACTAGTACCAGGTAATATAACACCTTGTCCACTTAAAATATTAAGGGTCAATATTAAGGTCTGATAGGAGGCTTTGTTAACATTGAGAAAAGATTTAGAATTTCTGCGTATAAAAGCCCTTCGGAAGGCGAATTTCTTCGAAATAAAGCTTCTCGCAACACTATTTTAGATATACAAAAAGAGTAAAATTGGGGGTCACGGTGTGTACCCCCTATGGGGTCTATAATTTTTTCCTATGGTAGGGTACACTAGTACAAGGTAATATAACACCTGGTCCAATTACAACATTAAAGGTTAATATTAAGGTAAGATATGAAGCCTTTTGTTAACAATGAGAAAAGACTTAAAATTTCTCCGTATTAACGCTTTTCGGAAGGCGAATTTCCTCAAAATAAAGCTTCTCCCAACACTTTTTGAGATATACATATATAGAAAATTTATTTCTCTTGAAAATAGACTTAGAGTTTCTCCGTATAAAAGTTAATTCAGAAGGCGAATTTCTGCGAAATAAGACTTTTCGCATCACTATTTTAGATATACAAAAACAGTAAAATTTGGGTCACGCTGTGTACCTCTATGGGGTCTATAATTATTTCCTTTGGTAGGGTAAACTAGTACCCTATAATAAAATACCTGGTCCAATTACAATATTAAAGGTTAATATTAAGGTCTGATAGGAGGCATTTTTCTTAACATTGAAAAATGCATTGTTTTAGATATACAAAAACAGTAGAATTTGGGGTCACGCTGTGTACCCCCTATGGGGTCTATAATTATTTCCTTTGGTAGGGTACACTAGTATCCCGTAATATAATTCTTGTCCAATTACAACATTGAAGGTCAATATTAAGGTCTGATAGGAGGTATTTTTCTTAACATTGAAAAATGCACTGTTTTAGATATACATACATAGTAAAGTGCGGGGTCACACTGTGTACCCCCGATGGGGTCCATAATTATTTCCTTTGGTAGGGTACACTAGTACCCCGTAATATAATCCCTGGTCCAATTACAACATTAAAGGTCAATATTAATGTCTGATAGGAGGCATTTTTCTTAACATTGAAAAATGCATTGTTTTAGATATACAAAAACAGTAAAATTCGGAGTCACGCTGTGTACCCCCTATGGGGTCTATAATTATTTCCTTTGGTAGGGTACACTAGTACCCTGTACTATAATTCTTGTCCAATTACAACATTAAAGGTTAATATTAAGGTCTGATAGCAGGCATTTTTCTTAACATTAAAAAATGCATTGTTTTAGATATACAAAAACAGTAAAATTCGGGGTCACGCTGTGTACCCCCTATGTTAACCCCCTAAATTAGAATTTCTGCGTATAAAAGCTCTTCAGAAGGCGAAATTCTTCGAAATAGAGCTTCTCGCAACACTATTTTAGACATACAAAAACAGTAAAATTCGGGGTCACGCTGTGTACCTTCTATGGGGTCTATAATTTTTTCCTTTGGTAGGGTACACTAGTACAAGGTAATATAACACCTGGTCCAATTACAACATTAAAGGTATATATTAAGGTCTGATAGGAGGCATTTTTCTTAACATTGAAAAAATGCACTGTTTTATATATACATGTAATACAAAAATTAATATTTTTGTATTAATAAAAGAATTAAATCTCTTTCGTTTTAATAAAATGTCTTTGTTAAAGAATAAGCGTAGAGAGATTCTATTTTGGGAATTCAAGGTTGATAAACATACGATTGAGTTATTTTTAGAATCTCTCCCCCTTTTCACTTCCATATAAGGAAGCATGAAATGATTTTCCTTAACGCGTAAGGATACAAGAATGTCAGAGACAGTGCCTTTTTACTACAAAATGTGTTACTATAAAAGCGAGAGCAATTCTTTTCGCATGGCTTTTTCATCATGTTCTGATCCTGAATAAGTTGTTCCGGAATTGTCCAAAGTCTTGTCCACCCCCTCCCTTGCGGAGTGTGGATGTGAATTGTTATCGATACCAGCCTACTACCATTAATAAAGATTTTTTGTGTGTAACATGGCTTACGACTGCATTATTTAAGCTATCTATATACAAATAAAAGGGATTTTAACCCTTTTATTACAAGACGCCAGGATGGTTACTTGCTGAGGAAACCATTGTTATCTATTTTCCGGCTGAGTACAACGTTGATAAAACTTGATCCCGGGAGACGAAGGACGAAAGACGAAAGTTGCCTATTCTGCAGTGAAAAAAAGAATGAAGGAAGGAAGGATTGATTTCACTACCTGTACACCTCATCGCTGTGAGAATGCTGATGTTGGCTCGAGCTCGTCACATGCCTCTCTGAAACCCATAGTGTTGATCGAGATGACCCTACAGTGTTCAATCTGGAAATGACCGATGACCCTACAATTCCGTAGTGCTCAGATTGTGAAAACAAAAGTGATATGTGCGCGCGTGTAAAATCCCGAAGATTCATGTGAAAACAAAAGTGAATGTGCGCGTTAAAAACAAAAAAATGATAATATTTTTTGTTTCTCTTCAACATAAAAAGTCATGAAGGTCAAGAACAGTGTGGAAAATGGAAAGAAAGTACTGTAGATATATATATTTTTTTATCCTCTTATATTTCTTTCTCACTAGCATAATTGAATAGAATTTTATTAAGAGTTAAAGTGCATTTCTTGTTTTTATATTGCTTTTTCTTTATAAATTGAATAACTGAGTATATTATATTATGAATAGTTAGATTGCTTTTCTTTAAAATGATGATATAATATTGTTTTTTTATCGTGCATTTAAAATGTTTTTGAAAGAAATAAATGTGATTCAAACGTCAATTAAATTAGTGACGGCAAACAAAATTAAGTTATTATTTAAACTTTTGTTTCCTAATGATTTTTCTAGATTAAACCGTAACAAAATTCTAAATTTTTCAGAATTTTCTTTTGAACCTAACGATGAAGAATTTTCAAACAAATTAAAAGAAATTTGTAATACTTTCAATTTTTCGGAATTAGTTAAAATTTCAGACATTTTAAATATTTCCAGTGAAGGAAATAAAGATGAAATTGCAAAGCACATTTTAACTTGTTTATGTGATTTTGATAACTTAAAAAATTCGATAGTAATGAAAAATCCCTCTGAAGATGAGGATGAAACTAATCAGTTTCAATGTAAACAAACTCAAACTGATTTTGAATCACATTTACCAATTAAAACTTGTGTAAGTCAATTTACACAAGTTAGTTTAAATACTAAAATATATGTTGATAAAGAAATACAAACTCATGTTTATACTGATAAAGATATGGCATCCTATAGTCAAAATTCTAGCAAGGATATAAAGAATAGAGAAACAGAAACTAAATTAATAGTAAATTTTTCGGATATTGAAGCAGTTACTTCTATGCTTAAAGGAGAAAAACACGAAAATATTAATTCTTGGTTTGAAAATTTTGAAACTCATTCCAATTTATTTAAATTATCTGATATGCAAAAATTTTTATTTGCGAAAAGATGTTTAAAGGGTAATGCCTTAACATTAATAAGAAGTGAAAGTTGTTTAAATTCATATGAAAAATTAAAAAATCTTTTGCTTGAAGAGTTTGGATTTGATTGTAATAGTGCAGAAATACATGCAATGTTGCAAAAAAGAAAGCAAAGATATAATGAAACTCTTCAAGAGTATTTCCTTAAAATGAAAGAAATTGCCACTCAAAGTGATATTGATGACTTAGCTCTAATCACTTATATAATTCAAGGAATACCTGACCAAACAAATAATAAATCAATTCTTTATGGAGCCAATAATATTTTTGAATTTAAACAAAAACTTAAAATCTATGAAAAAATTAAAAGTGACTTAGATAAAAATAAATTTCAAAATAACAAGGGACCATACATGAAGAAAATGGAAAACCCAAAATATGACATTAGGTGCTTTAAATGTAATGCACCAGGACATAAAGCTCCGGCTTGTCCTAAAAATAAAAGTGTAACCCCGAATGTGACAAAACCCAAAATACATCATACAACACAGGAGATCCCAATAAATCAGTGTAAATACTGGTCGAAGAAAGGACTATTGAATCAGTTTCACATGGGCTCCTCGTGTGTAAACAACCCTAATGTTGTTGAAATGAATGTTCAAAATATGACAAATAAACAATAACAATTAATAATATCCGGATATCAAGTCGAAAATAAGTACATAAATGGATATAAAGTGGAAAATAAATACTTAAATGGACGTCCAAAACCAAAACCAAAACAAAATGAAAATGTAAAAAAAGAGATATTATTGAATGTTGATACCGGGTCAACATTGAATATAATACCAAAAGACCTTGTGTCAAAACTAAATATTCCTATTAAAAAATGTGAGGAATTAAATGTTATCCAAACGAAAGGACAATTAACACTTAACAAAATTTGTGAGTTTCCCCTTAAGATAGGCGAAATTATTAAATCAGCTAAGTTTTTTATAATTGATACTGATTTACCATATGCTTTACTAGGGTTGCAGACTTGCAAGGATTTTTGTTTGTCTATTGACTGTGTCGGGCCAGTTGTTACTCAATTTGGTAAGAGATTGATCACCTCTGCTAATTCTAACAGTGACAACTTATCTTTGCACATTAGACAGTAAAATTCTCAAAGTGTTAGGGTTAAAAATGGTGAAAAAAATAAAAGTTTAAGATGTTTCAATAAAAGTAAACATTTTGAAAAAAATAGAAGTTTAAGATGTTTTAATAAAAGTAAACATTTTGAAAAAATAAAAGTTAAAGATGTTTCAGTAAAAGTAAACATTGAAAAAGATAATGTTAAGGATAACAAAAATAAAAAGAAAAGGAAAAATAGGAAAAAGAAAGAAGGTCCAAAAATTTCAAATGATTCGAAGATAGTACTAGGTAAGGAGTGCACACATTATCAGGTCAATATCGACGAAAGAATAAAAAATGAGAACAAAATTCAAAATGTGGACTTAAAAGAAATTTTAAAAAGTTATGATGATATTTTTGCAAAACATAAACACGACGTGGGAGAAATCAGAATGGAACCACAAAGAGTCAGATTAACCTCAGATTTACCTATATCTCTAAGGCCGTACAAAACATCCCCAAAACAACAACAGGAAATTGATTTACAAATAGAGGAATTGTTAAAAAATAACATTATAAAAGAAAGTTCATCCCCTTATGCTGCCCCTGTAACTTTAGTCTTTAAAAAAGATGAAAATAAAAAGAGTCGTTTATGTATTGACTTTAGGAAATTAAACCAAATTACAAAAACAGATTCTGAACCTCTACCTTTAATACAGTCTTTAATTGAAAAATTGTCTAATAGTAGTTATTTTTCTAAAATAGATTTATCACAGGGATATCATCATGTTCGCATTCATCCTGATGACACTGGGAAATTAGCATTCGCTACTCACAACGGTCAATTTGAATACTTAAGATTACCTTTTGGCTGGAAGAATGCACCAAGCATTTTTCAACGTACAATTCGTAGAATTTTAAATAAACATAAAATTAAATTTGCTACGAACTATTTTGATGATATTATTATATTTTCTAATTCTTATGATGAACATTTAACCCATCTTAAAAAGATTTTCGATATTTGTAAACAAGAAAACTTGAAATTAAAACTTTCAAAATGTTCATTTTTGCAAAAACAAATAGAATTTTTAGGATATGAAATAAGCAATGGGATTGTATCACCCGATAACCATAATATTGAGGTGATTAAAAAATTAATGCCCCCTAAAAATGTAAAATCATTGCAAAGATTTCTTGGATCAATAAATGTTTACAATAAATTTATTGATGGTTATGCAAATATTCGACATCCTTTAAACAACTTGTTAAAGAAAGATGTAAAATGGGTGTGGTCAGAAAAATGTCAACAATCTTTTGAACTGTTAAAAAATGCTATTATTTGTAAACCAATTTTGAAAATTTTTAATCCTATTCATGAATGTCATCTTTTTGTTGATGCATCGTTAATTGGAATTGGAGCTGTGTTAAAACAGACAGATGAATGTGGTGTATTGCATCCTGTAGCTTTTCATTCTCGCTCCTTAAGAGACTATGAAAAAAATTATGCAATTACAGAACTTGAATGTCTTGCTATAGTCGATTCTCTAAATAAATTCCATCATTACCTGCTTGGCCAGAAATTCACCATACATACTGACCATGCTGCTTTGGTTTGGCTAAAAAATGTTAAAAATTTAAAAGGTAGATTGTTTAGATGGTCATTATTGTTAAGTATGTATGAATATGATATTAAATACACAAAAGGTTCTACTAATTTTGAAGCAGATTGGCTTTCAGGAGATGCAACACATTCACTTGTCAAATGTAATAGTAAAAATAGTGTTCATGTTTCACATTTGTTAAAATTGAATGAAATAATTGAAGCTCAAAGGAAAGATAACTTACAAGGTAATTTTGTTGATATCAATGATGTTTTATGTATACGTAAGAAAAATTTTACTAAAATAGTTGTTCCATTTTCGTTGAGATTAAAACTTCTGCAAATTACTCATGATAAATTTAACCATCCAGGAGTGCAGAAAATGATTAATTTAATAACCCCTGTTTATTATTGGAATAACATAACATCAAATATAACAAAATTTTGTAAACATTGTCATACGTGCCAATTAAATAAAAACCCGCGACAAAAAAGATTTGGATTATTACAATCCTTACCCCCTGTGAATCAGTCTTTTGACTTAATAGCAATAGATAGTGTTGGTGGATTGAATTATTATAATTCAACAAAAAAATATTTAACTTTAATTATTGACCACCTAACAAGATCCATTTGGGCTTTTGCGTCAAAATCCATTAGTTCAGAAACATATACTAATTTTTTACATCAAATTTTTCAAAATCGAATACCTAAATCCTTGTTGAGTGATCGAAACGCCGCCCTTACGTCTTCTCATTTTAAAAAAATTTTAAAACATAATAAGATTCAACAATTATTAACAACTGCACATCATCCGCAGTCTAATGGCAAGGTAGAACGCCTTGGTCAAACAATAATTACACGATTAAAATGAAAAATCAAGGAGAAACCTACTAAAACTCCATGGCCTACTTTATTAAAAGATATAGTTAATACTTATAACTTAACTCCCCATTCTGTGACAAAATTTCCACCTGCATACCTCATGCATGGTAGACTCCCCTATGAAAATCCTTTAAATGAAGAAATCTATCCACCTGTTGAGGAAGCTAAAAAAATAGCAATTCAAAGAACTAAAGAATATCATGAAAGAAATAAAATTTACTATGATGCTAGATTTTTAGATATAGACTTTAAAACTGACGAATTAGTTATGTTTGAAGAATTTACTTATCCTAATACGAGGAAGTTGTCACCTCCTTTAAGTGGACCGTATAAAAGTCTTCAAAAAATTTCAGAAGCTAATTACAAAATAAATAAAAAGATAATTGTAATAATTGTTTAAGTAAACAAAATTTTGAAATAGTACATGTATCAAATCTTAGGAAATATAACAACCCACAAATGTTGAAATTAAATCATGAATAGTGTACAAAACAAAACAAAATATGTTACTTTCTTCAATGGAAGAAGTACACCCTATATTTTTTTTGGGAGATCCGAATCGCGTGTGGAGATTTACCTCAACATCAATTAGATGTGAGGGCGATGAAAGTTGAATTTTTTTTTTCTCAACAAGTTGAGAAAAGTATTATAAAATATTTTTGGATTGACCCGTCTGGATCTCTCAATATCACTGTGCTTCATGAAATTCTGTTTTCCTCCATTTTAACGGGGAATACAAATGTTCATAAAGTAAATAACCCCTTTAACCATACAGAATCTTAAATTCTGATTAAAGACACTTGTTGTCCAGTTCGTTTCCATAAAAATTGTGTATATTTTTGTGTGAAAAATTTTTGAAATATTTAGTAGATTAGTTATAAAAATATATGTTTCATTTTTCTTTCTGTTTAGTTGCCTAAACAGATAAAGTGTATTATCATGTTTTTGTTATTGTCATTGTATATAGTTCTTTTTTTTACAGATAATTGAAAAAATGTTATTTGTAGTAAAGAAAAGGAACAGTCGTACCAACATAAATTTTAAAAGTTCAGAGAATTCTAAATTTTATTATGATTTCTTTTTGGCTTGCCAAAAATCTTTTTTGGGGGGGATGTAATACAAAAATTAATACTTTTGTATTAATAAAAGAATTAAATCTCTTTCGTTTTAATAAAATGTCTTTGTTAAAGAATAAGCGTAGAGAGATTCTATTTTGGGAATTCAAGGATGATAAACATACGATTGAGTTAATTTTAGAATCTCTCCCCCTTTTCACTTTCATATAAGGAAGCATGAAATGATTTTCCTTAATGCGTAAGGATACAAGAATGTCAGAGACAGTGCCTTTTTACTACAAAATGTGTTAGTATAAAAGCGAGAGCAATGCTTTTCGCATGGCTTTTTCATCATGTTCTGAACCTGAATAAGTTGTTCCGGAATTGTCCAAAGTCTTGTCCATCCCCTCCCTTGCGGAGTGTGGATGTGAATTGTTATCGATACCAGCCTACTACCATTAATAAAGATTTTTTGAGTGTAACATAGCTTACGACTGCATTATTTAAGCTATCTATATACAAATAAAAGGGATTTTAACCCTTTTATTACATACATACTTAGTAAAGTTCGGGGTCAAACTGTGTACCCCCTATGGGGTCTATAACTATTTCCTTTGGTAGGGTACACTTGTACCAGGTAATATAACACCTGGTCCACTTAAAATATTAAGGGTCAATATTAAGGTCTGATAGGAGGCTTTGTTAACATTGAGAAAAGACTTAAAATTTCTCCGCATTAAAGCTTTTCGGAAGGCGAATTTCTTAGAAATAAAGCTTCTCGCAACACTTTTTGAGGTATACATACATAGAAAATTTATTTCTCTTGAAAAAAGACTTAGAATTTCTCCGTATAAAAGCTATTCCGAAGGCGAATTTCTGCGAAATAAGACTTTTCGCATCACTATTTCAGATGGACATACATTGCGGGGTCACACCGTGTAACCCCTATGGGGTCTATAATTGATTCCTTTGGCAGGGTACACTATTACAAGGTAATATAACACCTGGTCCAATTAAAACATTAAAGGTTAGTATTAAGGTCTGGTATTTGGCATTTTTCTTAACATTGAAAAATGTACTGTTTTAGATATATATACATAGTAAAGTGCGGGGTCCCACCGTGTAAACCCTATGGGGTCTATAATTATTTCCTTTGGTAGGGTACACTAGTAACCCGTACTATAATACCTTGTCCAATTACAATATTAAAGGTTAATATTAAGGTCTGATATGAGGCATTTTTCTTAACATTGAAAAATGCACTGTTTTGGGTATACATACATAGTAAAATGCGGGGTCACGCTGTGTACCCCCTATGGGGTCTATAATTATTTCCTTTGGTAGGGTACACTAGTACCAGGTAATATAACACCTGGTCCACTTAAAATATTAAGGGTCAATATTAAGGTCTGATGGGAGGCTTTGTTAACATTGAGAAAAGACTTAGAATTTCTGCGTATAAAAGCTCTTCGGAAGGCGAATTTCTTCGAAATAAAGCTTCTCGCAACACTATTTTAGATATACAAAAAATGTAAAATTCGGAGTCACGCTGTGTACCCCCTATGGGGTCTATAATTTTTTCCTTTGGTAGGGTACACTAATACAAGGTAATATAAAACCTGGTCCAATTACAACATTAAAGGTTAATATTAAGGTCTGATAGGAGGCATTTTTCTTAACATTGAAAAATACACTGTTTTAGGTATACATACATAGTAAAATGCGGGGTCACGCTGTGTACCCCCTATGGTGCCTATAATTATTTCCTTTGGAAGGGTACACTAGTAACCCGTAATATAATACCTGGTCCAATTACAACATTAAAGGTTAATATTAAGGTCTGATATGAAGCCTTTTGTTAACAATGAGAAAAGACTTAGAATTTCTCCGTATTAACGCTTTTCGGAAGGCGAATTTCCTCAAAATAAAGCTTCTCCCAACACTTTTTGAGATATACATACATAGAAAATTTATTTCTCCTCTTGAAAAAAGACTTCGAATTTCTGCGTATAAAAGCTCTTCAGAAGGCGAAATTCTTCGATATAGAGCTTCTCCCAACTCTATTTTAGACATACAAAAACAGTAAAATTCAGAGTCACGCTGTGTACCCCCTATGGGGTCTATAATTTTTTCCTTTGGTAGGATACACTAGTTCAAGATAATATAACACCTGGTCCAATTACAACATTAAAGGTTAATATTAAGGTCTGATAGGAGGCATTTTTCTTAACATTGAAAAATGCATTGTTTTAGATATACAAAAAGAGTAAAATTCGGGGTCACGCTGTGTACCCCCTATGGGATCTATAACTATTTCCTTTGGTAGGGTACACTAGTACCTGGTGATATAACACCTGGTCCTCTTAAAATATTAAGGGTCAATATTAAGGTCTGATAGGAGGCTTTGTTAACATTGAGAAAAGACTTAGAATTTCTGCGTATAAAAGCTATTCAGAAGGCGAATTTCTGCGAAATAAGACTTTTCGCATCACTATTTCAGATATACAAAAACAGTAAAATTCGGGGTCACGCTGTGTACGCCCTATGGGGTCTGAAAGTTTTTCCTTTGGTAGGGTACACTAGTACAAGGTAATATAACACCTGTTCCAATTACAACATTAAAGGTTAATATTAAGGTCTGATAGGAGGCATTTTTCTTAACATTGAAAAATGCGCTGTTTTAGGTATACAAACATAGTAAAGTGCGGGGTCACACTGTGTACCCCCTATGAGGTCTAACATTATTTCCTTTGGTAGGGTACACTAGCACCTGGTAATATAACACCTTGTCCAATTAAAATATTAAGGGTCAATATTAAGGTCTGATATGAAGCTTTTTGTTAACAATGAGAAAAGACTTAAAATTGCTCCGCATTAACGCTTTTCGGAAGGCGAATTTCTTAGAAATAAAGCTTCTCGCAACACTTTTTGAGGTATACATACATAGAAAATTTATTTCTCTTGAAAAAAGACTTTGAATTTCTCCGTATAAAAGCTATTCAGAAGGCGAATTTCTGCGAAATAAGACTTTTCGCATCACTATTTCAGATGGACATACATTGCGGGGCACACCGTGTACCCCCTATGGGGTCTATAATTGATTCCTTTGGTAGGGTACACTATTACAAGGTAATATAACACCTGGTCCAATTAAAACATTAAAGGTTATTATTAAGGTCTCATAGGAGGCATTTTTCTTAACATTGAAAAATGCATTGTTTTAGATATACAAAAACAGTAAAATTCGGGGTCACGCTGTGTACCCCCTATGGGGTCTATAATTATTTCCTTTGGTAGGGTACACTGGTACCCCGTACTATAATACCTTGTCCAATTACAGCATTAAAGGTTAATATTAAGGTCTGATAGGAGGCATTTTTCTTAACATTGAAAAATGCATTGATTTAGATATACAAAAACAGTAAAATTCGGGGTCACGCTGTGTACCCCCTATGGGGTCTATAATTATTTCCTTTGGTTGGGTACACTAGTACATCGTAATATAATACCTGGTCTAATTACATTAATAAAGGTTAATATTAAGGTCTGATATGAAGCCATTTGTTAACAATGAGAAAAGACTTAAAATTGATCCGTATTAACGCTTTTCGGAAGGCGAATTTCCTCAAAATAAAGCTTCTTCCAACTCTTTTTGAAATATACATACATAAAAAATTTATTCCTCCGATGGAAAAAAGACTTAGAATTTCTGCGAATAAAAGCTCTTCGGAAGGCGAATTTTTTCGAAATAAAGCTTCTCGCAACACTATTTTAGATATACAAAAACAGTAAAATTCGGGGTCACGCTGTGTGCCCCCTATGGGGTCTATAACTATTTCCTTTGGTAGGGTACACTTGTACCAGGTAATATAACACCTGGTCCACTTAAAATATTAAGGGTCAATATTAAGGTCTGATAGGAGGCTTTGTTAACATTGAGAAAAGACTTAAAATTTCTCCGCATTAAAGCTTTTCGGAAGGCGAATTTCTTAGAAATAAAGCTTCTCGCAACACTTTTTGAGGTATACATACATAGAAAATTTATTTCTCTTGAAAAAAGACTTAGAATTTCTCCGTATAAAAGCTATTCCGAAGGCGAATTTCTGCGAAATAAGACTTTTCGCATCACTATTTCAGATGGACATACATTGCGGGGTCACACCGTGTAACCCCTATGGGGTCTATAATTGATTCCTTTGGCAGGGTACACTATTACAAGGTAATATAACACCTGGTCCAATTAAAACATTAAAGGTTAGTATTAAGGTCTGGTATTTGGCATTTTTCTTAACATTGAAAAATGTACTGTTTTAGATATATATACATAGTAAAGTGCGGGGTCCCACCGTGTAAACCCTATGGGGTCTATAATTATTTCCTTTGGTAGGGTACACTAGTAACCCGTACTATAATACCTTGTCCAATTACAATATTAAAGGTTAATATTAAGGTCTGATATGAGGCATTTTTCTTAACATTGAAAAATGCACTGTTTTGGGTATACATACATAGTAAAATGCGGGGTCACGCTGTGTACCCCCTATGGGGTCTATAATTATTTCCTTTGGTAGGGTACACTAGTACCAGGTAATATAACACCTGGTCCACTTAAAATATTAAGGGTCAATATTAAGGTCTGATAGGAGGCTTTGTTAACATTGAGAAAAGACTTAAAATTTCTGCGTATAAAAGCTCTTCGGAAGGCGAATTTCTTCGAAATAAAGCTTCTCGCAACACTATTTTAGATATACAAAAAATGTAAAATTCGGAGTCACGCTGTGTACCCCCTATGGGGTCTATAATTTTTTCCTTTGGTAGGGTACACTAATACAAGGTAATATAAAACCTGGTCCAATTACAACATTAAAGGTTAATATTAAGGTCTGATAGGAGGCATTTTTCTTAACATTGAAAAATACACTGTTTTAGGTATACATACATAGTAAAATGCGGGGTCACGCTGTGTACCCCCTATGGTGCCTATAATTATTTCCTTTGGTAGGGTACACTAGTAACCCGTAATATAATACCTGGTCCAATTACAACAATAAAGGTTAATATTAAGGTCTGATATGAAGCCTTTTGTTAACAATGAGAAAAGACTTTGAATTTCTCCGTATTAACGCTTTTCGGAAGGCGAATTTCCTCAAAATAAAGCTTCTCCCAACACTTTTTGAGATATACATACATAGAAAATTTATTTCTCCTCTTGAAAAAAGACTTCGTATTTCTGCGTATAAAAGCTCTTCAGAAGGCGAAATTCTTCGATATAGAGCTTCTCCCAACACTATTTTAGACATACAAAAACAGTAAAATTCAGGGTCGCGCTGTGTACCCCCTATGGGGACTATAATTTTTTCCTTTGGTAGGGTACACTAGTTCAAGGGAATATAACACCTGGTCCAATTACAACATTAAAGGTTAATATTAAGGTCTGATAGGAGGCATTTTTCTTAACATTGAAAAAATGCACTGTTTTATATATACATACTTAGTAATGTTCGGGGTCACGCTGTGTACCCCCTATGGGGTCTATAACTATTTCCTTTGGTAGGGTACACTAGTACCAAGTGATATAACACCTGGTCCTCTTAAAATATTAAGGGTCAATATTAAGGTCTGATAGGAGGCTTTGTTAACATTGAGAAAAGACTTAGAATTTCTGCGTATAAAAGCTCTTCAGAAGGCGAATTTCTTGGAAATAGAGCTTCTCGCAAAACTATTTTAGATATACAAAAAGAGTAAAATTCGGGGTCACGCTGTGTAGCCCCTAAGGGGTCTATAATTTTTTCCTTTGGTAAGGTACACTAGTACCCCGTACTATAATACCTTTTCCAATTACAACATTAAAGGTTAATATTAAGGTCTGATAGGAGGCATTTTTCTTAACATTGAAAAATGCATTGTTTTAGATGTACAAAAAGAGTAAAATTCGGGGTCACGCTGTGTACCCCCTATGGGGACTATAATAATTTCCTTTGGTTGGGTACACCATTGCAATGTAGTATAACACCTGGTCCAATTAAAACATAAAAGGTTAATATTAAGCTCTGATAGGAGGCTTTGTTATTATTGAGAAAAGACTTAGAATTTTTCCGTATTAACGCTTTTTGGAAGGCGAGTTTCCTCAAAATAAAGCTTCTCCCAACACTTTTTGAGATATACATACATAGAAAATTTATTTCTCTTGAAAAAAGACTTTGAATTTCTCCGTATAAAAGCTATTCAGAAGGCGAATTTCTGCGAAATAAGACTTTTCGCATCACTATTTCAGATGGACATACATTGCGGGGCACACCGTGTACCCCCTATGGGGTCTATAATTGATTCCTTTGGTAGGGTACACTATTACAGGGTAATATAACACCTGGTCCAATTAAAACATTAAAGGTTATTATTAAGGTCTGGTATTAGGCATTTTTCTTAACATTGAAAAATGTACTGTTTTAGATATATATACATAGTAAAGTGCGGGGTACCACCGTGTACCCCCTATGGGGTCGATAATTATTTCCTTTGGTAGGGTACACTAGTACCCCGTAATATAATACCTGGACCAATTACAACATTAAAGGTCAATATTAAGGTGTGATAGGAGGCATTTTTCTTAACATTGAAAAATGCATTGTTTTAGATATACAAAAACAGTAAAATTCGGGGTCACGCTGTGTACCCCCTATGGGGTCTATAATGATTTCCTTTGGTAGGGTAATCTAGTACCCCGTACTATAATACCTTGTCCAATTACAACATTAAAGGTTAATATTAAGGTCTGATAGGAGGCATTTTTCTTAACATTGAAAAATGCATTGATTTAGATATACAAAATCAGTAAAATTCGGGGTCACGCTGTGTACCCCCTATGGGGTCTATAATTATTTCCTTTGGTTGGGTACACTAGTACATCGTAATATAATACCTGGTCCAATTACAACATTGAAGGTTAATATTAAGGTCTGATATGAAGCCATTTGTTAACAATGAGAAAAGACTTAAAATTGATCCGTATTAACGCTTTTCGGAAGGCGAATTTCCTCAAAATAAAGCTTCTCCCAACACTTTTTGAGATATACATACATAAAAAATTTATTTCTCCTCTTGAAAAAAGACTTAAAATTTCTGCCTATAAAAGCTCTTCAGAAGGCGAATTTCTTGGAAATAGAGCTTCTCGCAACACTATTTTAGATATACAAAAAGAGTAAAATTCGGGGTCACGCTGTGTACCCCCTATGGGGTCTGTAATTGATTCCTTTGGTAGGGTACACCATTACAAGGTAATATAACACCTGTTCCAATTACAACAGTAAAGGTTAATATTAAGGTCTGATAGGAGGCATTTTTCTTAACATTGAAAAATGCACTGTTTTAGATAAACATACATAGTAAAGTGCGACGTCACACTGTGTACCCCCTATGGGGTCTATAATTATTTCCGTTGGTAGGGTACACTAGTACCAGGTAATATAACACCTGGTCCACTTAAAATATTAAGGGTCAATATTAAGGTCTAATAGGAGGCTTTATTAACATTGAGAAAAGACTTAGAATTTCTGCGTATAAAAGCTCTTGGGAAGGCGAATTTCTTCGAAATAAATCGTCTCGCAGCACTATTCTAGATATACAAAAACAGTAAAATTCGGGGTCACGCTGTGTACCCCCTATGGGGTCTGTAATTGATTCCTTTGGTAGGGTACACTATTACAAGGTAATATAACACCTGGTCCAATTAAAACATTAAAGGTTAATATTAAGGTCTGATATTAGGTATTTTTCTTAACATTGAAAAATGCTTTGTTTTAGATATATATACATAGTAAAGAGCGGGGTCCCACCGTGTACCCCCTATGGGGTCTATAATTATTTCCTTTGGTAGGGTACACTAGTACCCCGTAGTATAATACCTATTCCAATTACAACATTAAAGGTTAATATTAAGGTCTGATATGAAGCCATTTGTTAAAATTGATCCGTATTAACGCTTTTCGGAAGGCGAATTTCCTCAAAATAAAGCCTCTCCCAACACTTTTTGAGATATACATACATAAAAAATTTATTTCTCCTCTTGAAAAAAGACTTAGAATTTCTGCCTATAAAAGCTCTTCAGAAGGCGAATTTTTTGGAAATAGAGCTTCTCGCAACACTATTTTAGATATACAAAAAGAGTAAAATTCGGGGTCACGCTGTGTACCCCCTATGGGGTCTATAGTTATTTCCATTGGTAGGGTACACCATTACAAGGTAATATAACACCTTGTCCAATTAAAACATTAAAGGTTAATATTAAGCTCTGATAGGAGGCTTTGTTATTATTGAGAAAAGACTTAGAATTTTTCCGTATTAACGCTTTTCGTTCTCTCGTAAAAGCACCGCGGCTACTGCGGTGTCCGGTGCGCCTCTGCCGGCCCTTGCAAATCCGAGGGAGAGAGTGTGATTTTCGTGCCGGTCCGTACCCATATCCGCAGCAGGTCTGCAAGGTAAACAGCCTCAGGTCGATAGAACAATGTAGGTAAGGGAAGTCGGCAAGTTCGATCCTTAACTTCGGGATAAGGATTGACTCTGAGGACTCGGCCCGTCGGGCTGGGGTCCGAAGCGGGTGTGGCACTGCACCGGGACTGGGCGAGACTGGCAGCAGCGATGCAATTCAGCCCGGACCAGCGTCGGGGCCTTCCCGTGGAATGCCTCAGCTGCGCGGCGGGCTCAATTTCTTCACATTGACAAAAGACTTAGAATTTCTGCGAATAAATACTCTTTAGAATGCGAATTACTTCGAAATTAAGCTTCTCGCAACACTTTTTGAGAAATACAAAAACAGTAAAATTCGGGGTCACGCTCTGTACCCCCTAAGGAGTCTATAATTATTTCCTTTGGTAGGGTACACTAGTACCCCATAATATAATACCAGGTCCATTTACAACATTAAAGGTTAATATTAAGGTTTGATAGGAGGCATTTTTCTAAACATTGAAAAATGCATTGTTTTAGATATACAAAAACAGTAAAATTCGGGGTCACGCTGTGTACCCCCTATGGGGTCTATAATTATTTCCTTTCGTAGGGTACACTAGTACCCCGTACTATAATACCTTGTCCAATTACAACATTGAAGGTTAATATTAAGGTCTGATAGGAGGCATTTTTCTTAACATTGAAAAATGCATTGTTTTAGATATACAAAAACAGTAAAATTCGGGGTCAGCCTGTGTACCCCTTATGGGGTCTATAACTATTTCCTTTGGTAGGGTACACTAGTACCCCGTAATATAATACCTGGTCCAATTACAACATTGAAGGTTAATATTAAGGTCTGATATGAATCCATTTGTTAACAATGAGAAAAGACTTAGAATTTCTCCGTATTAACGCTTTTCGGAAGGCGAATTTCCTCAAAATAAAGCTTTTCGCAACACTTTTTGAGGTATACATACATAGAAAATTTATTTCTCTTGAAAATAGACTTAGAATTTCTCCGTATAAAAGCTATTCAGAAGGCGAATTTCTGCGAAATAAGACTTTTCGCATCACTATTTCAGATGGACATACATTGCGGGGACACACCGTGTACCCTCTATGGGGTCTATAATTGATTCCTTTGGAAGGGTACACTAGTACAAGGTAATATAACACCTGGTCCAATTACAACATTGAAGGTTAATATTAAGGTCTGATAGGAGGCAGTTTTCTTAACATTGAAAAATGCACTGTTTTAGGTATACATACATAGTAAAATGCGGGGTCACGCTGTATACCACCTATTGTGTCTATAATTAATTCCTTGGTAGGGTACACTAGTACAAGGTAATATAACACCTGGTCCATTTAAAACATTAAAGGTTAATATTAAGGTCTGATAGGAGGCATTTTTCTTAACATTGAAAAAATGCACTGTTTTAAATATACATACATAGTATAATGCGGGGTCACACTGTGTACCCCCTATGGGGTCTATAATTATTTCCTTTGGTAGGGTACACTAGTACAAGGTAATATAACACCTGTTTCAATTACAACATTAAAGGTTAATATTAAGGTCTGATATGAAGCCCTTTGTTAACAATGAGAAAAGACTTAGACTTTCTCCGTATAAAAGCTATTCATAAGGTGAATTTCTGCGAAATAAAGCTTCTCGCATCACTTTTTGAGATATACAAAAAACAGTTAAATGCGGGGTCACGCTGTGTACCCCCTATTGGGTCCATAATTATTTCCATTGGTAGGGTACACTAGTACCCCGTACTATAATAACTTGTCCAATTACAACATTAAAGGTTAATATTAAGGTCTGATAGGTGGCATTTTTCTTAACATTGAAAAATGCACTGTTTTAGATATACATACATAGTAAAGTGCGGGGTCACACTGTGTACCCCCTATGGGGTCTATAATTATTTCCTTTGGTAGGGTACACTAATACCAGGTAATATAACACCTTGTCCAATTAAAATATTAAGGGTCAATATTAAGGTCTGATATGAAGCCTTTTGTTAACAATGAGAAGAGACTTAAAATTTCTCCGCATTAACGCTTTTCGGAAGGCGAATTTCTTAGAAATTAAGCTTCTCGCAACACTTTTTGAGGTATACATACATAGAAAATTTATTTCTCTTGAAAAAAGACTTAGAATTTCTCCGTGTAAAAGCTATTCAGAAGGCGAATTTCTGCGAAATAGGACCTTTCGCATCACTATTTCAGATAGACATACATTGCGGGGTCACACCGTGTACCCCTATGGGGTCTATAATTGATTCCTTTGGTAGGGTACACTATTACAAGGTAATATAACAACTGGTTAAATTAAAATATTAAGGGTCAATATTAAGGTCTGATAGGAGGCTTTGTTAACATTAAAAAAAAAAGACTTAGAATTTCTGCGTATAAAAGCTCTTCAGAAGGCGAATTTCTTCGAAATAAAGCTTCTCGCAACACTTATTGAGATATACAAAAAACAGTAAAATTCGGGGTCAAGCCGTGTACCCCCTATGGGGTCTATAATTTTTTCCTTTGGTAGGGTACACTAGTACAAGGTAGTATAACACCTGTTTCAATTAAAACATTAAAGGTTAATATTAAGGTCTGATAGGAGGCATTTTTCTTAACATTGATAAATGCACTGTTTTAGTTATACATACATAGTAAAATTCGGGGACACGCTGTGTACCCCCTATGGGGTCTATAATTATTTCCTTTGGTAGGGTTAACAATGAGAAAAGACTTCTGTGTATTAACGCTTTTCAGAAGGCGAATTTCCTCAAAATAAAGCTTCACGGGACAATTTTTGAGATATACATAGAAAATTTATTTCTCCTCTTGAAAAAAGACTTTTAATTTCTGTGTATAAAAGCTCTTCAGAAGGGTTAACAATGAGAAAAGACTTCTGTGTATTAACGCTTTTCAGAAGGGGAATTTCCTCAAAATAAAGCTTCTCGGGACAATTTTTGAGATATACATACATAGAAAATTTATTTCTCCTCTTGAAAAAAGACTTTTAATTTCTGTGTATAAAAGCTCTTCAGAAGGGTTAACAATGAGAAAAGACTTCTGTGTATAAAAGCTCTTCAGAAGGCGAATTTCTTCGAAAAAAAGCTTCTCGCAACACTTTTTGAGATATACAAAAACAGTAAAATTCGGGGACACGCTGTGTACCCCCTATGGGGTCTATAATTATATCCTTTGATAGGGTACACTAGTACCCCGTAATATAATACCTGGTCCAATTACAACATTAAAGGTTAATATTAAGGTCTGATAGGTGGCATTTTTCTTAACATTGAAAAATGCATTGTTTTAGATATACAAAAACAGTAAAATTCCGGGTCACGCTGTGTACCCCCTATGGGGTCTATAATTATTTCCTTTGGTAGGGTACACTAGTACCCGGTAATGTAACACCTGGTCTCGTGCCATTAAATGTTAAATATTAAAATATTAACGGTCAATATTAAGGTCTGATATGAAGCCATTTGTTAACAATGAGAAAAGACTTAAAATTTCTCCGTATGAACGCTTTTCAGAAGGCTAATTTCCTCAAAATAAAGCTTCTCCCAACACTTTTTGAGATATACATAGAAAATTTATTTCTCCTCTTGAAAAAAGACTTAGAATTTCTGCGTATAAAAGCTATTCAGAAGGCGAATTTCTGCGAAATAAGACTTTTCGCATCACTTTTTCAGATAGACATACATTGCGGGGTCGCACCATGTATCCCCCATGGGGTCTATAATTGATTCCTTTGGTAGGATACAATATTACTAGGTAATATAACACCTGGTCCAATTACAACATTAAAGGTTAATATTAAGGTCTGATAGGAGGCATTTTTCTTAACATTGAAAAATGCATTGTTTTAGATATACAAAAACAGTAAAATTTGGGGTCACGCTGTGTACCCCCTATGGGGTCTATAATTATTTACTTTGGTAGGGTACACTAGTACTCCGTACTTTAATAACTTGTCCAATTACAACATTAAAGGTTAATATTAAGGTCTGATAGGAGGCATTTTTCTTAACATTGAAAAATGCACTGTTTTAGATATACATACATAGTAAAGTGCGGGTTCACACTGTGTACCCCCTATGGGGTCTATAATTATTTCCTTTGGTAGGGTACACTAATACCAGGTAATATAACACCTTGTCCAATTAAAATATTAAGGGTCAATATTAAGGTCTGATATGAAGCCTTTTGTTAACAATGAGAAGAGACTTAAAATTTCTCCGCATTAACGCTTTTCGGAAGGCGAATTTCTTTGAAATTAAGCTTCTCGCAACACTTTTTGAGGTATACATACATAGAAAATTTATTTCTCTTGAAAAAAGACTTAGAATTTCTCCGTGTAAAAGCTATTCAGAAGGCGAATTTCTGCGAAATAGGACCTTTCGCATCACTATTTCAGATAGACATACATTGCGGGGTCACACCGTGTACCCCTATGGGATCTATAATTGATTCCTTTGGTAGGGTACACTATTACAAGGTAATATAACAACTGGTTAAATTATAACATTAAAGATTAAAATAAAGGTAAGATATGAAGCCTTTTGTTAACAATGAGAAGAGACTTAAAATTTCTCCGCATTAACGCTTTTCGGAAGGCGAATTTCTTAGAAATTAAGCTTCTCGCAACACTTTTTGAGGTATACATACATAGAAAATTTATTTCTCTTGAAAAAAGACTTAGAATTTCTCCGTGTAAAAGCTATTCAGAAGGCGAATTTCTGCGAAATAGGACCTTTCGCATCACTATTTCAGATAGACATACATTGCGGGGTCACACCGTGTACCCCTATGGGATCTATAATTGATTCCTTTGGTAGGGTACACTATTACAAGGTAATATAACAACTGGTTAAATTATAACATTAAAGATTAAAATAAAGGTAAGATATGAAGCCTTTTGTTAACAATGAGAAAAGACTTAAAATTTCTCCGTATTAACGCTTTTCGGAAGACGAATTTCCTCAAAATAAAGCTTCTCGCAACACTTTTTGAGATATACAAAAACAGTTAAATGCGAGGTAACGCCGTGTACACCCTATGGGTTCTATAATTATTTCCTTTGGTAGGGTACACTAGTACAAGGTAATATAACACCTGTTTCAATTAAAACATTAAAGGTTAATATTAACGTCTGATAGGAGGCATTTTTCTTAACATTGATAAATGCACTGTTTTAGTTATACATACATAGTAAAATTCGGGGACACGCTGTGTACCCCCTATGGGGTCTATAATTATTTCCTTTGGTAGGGTACAATAGTACCAGGTAATATAAAGCACCTGGTCAAGGTAAAATATTAAGGGTCAATATTAAGGTCTGTTAGGAGGCTTTGTTAACATTGAGAAAAGACTTAGAATTTCTGCGTATAAAAGCTCTTCAGAAGGCGAATTTCTTCAAAATAAAGCTTCTTGCAACACTTTTTGAGATATACAAAAATAGTTAAATGCGGGATCACGCTGTGTACCCCCTATGGGGTCTATAATTTTTTCCTTTGGTAGGGTTAACAATGAGAAAAGACTTCTGTGTATTAACGCTTTTCAGAAGGCGAATTTCCTCAAAATAAAGCTTCTCGGGACAATTTTTGAGATATACATACATAGAAAATTTATTTCTCCTCTTGAAAAAAGACTTTTAATTTCTGTGTCTAAAAGCTCTTCAGAAGGGTTAACAATGAGAAAAGACTTCTGTGTATTAACGCTTTTCAGAAGGCGAATTTCCTCAAAAAAAACGCATTAACGCTTTTCGGAAGGCGAATTTCTTAGAAATTAAGCTTCTCGCAACACTTTTTGAGGTATACATAGAAAATTTATTTATCTTGAAAATAGACTTAGAATTTCTCCGTATAAAAGCTATTCAGAAGGCGAATTTCTGCGAAATAAGACTTTTCGCATCACTATTTCAGATGAACATACATTGCGGGGTCACACCGTGTACCCTCTATGGGGTATATAATTGATTCCTTTGGAAGGGTACACTAGTACAAGGTAATATAACACCTGGTCCAATTACAACATTAAAGGTTAATATTAAGGTCTGATAGGAGGCAGTTTTCTTAACATTGAAAAATGCACTGTTTTAGGTATACATACGTAGTAAAATGCGGGGTCACGCTGTATACCACCTATGGTGTCTATAATTAATTCCTTGGTAGGGTACACTAGTACAAGGTAATATAACACCTGGTCCAATTAAAAGATTAAAGGTTAATATTAAGGTCTGATATGAAGCCATTTGTTAACAATGAGAAAAGACTTAAAATTGATCCGTATTAATGCTTTTCGGAAGGCGAATTTCCTCAAAATAAAGCTTCTCGCAACACTTTTTGAGATATACATACATAGAAAATTTATTTCTCCTCTTGAAAAAAGACTTTGAATTTCTGCGTATAAAAGCTCTTCAGAAGGCGAATTTCTTCGAAATAAAGCTTCTTGCAACACAATTTTAGATATACAAAAAGAGTAAAATTCGGGGTCACGCTGTGTACCCCCTATGGGGTCTATAATTATTTCCTTTGGTAGGGTAAACTATTACAAGGTAATATAACACCTGGTCAATTAAAACATTAAAGGTTAGTATTAAGGTCTGGTATTTGGCATTTTTCTTAACATTGAAAAATGTACTGTTTTAGATATATATACATAGTAAAGTGCGGGGTCCCACCGTGTAAACCCTATGGGGTCTATAATTATTTCCTTTGGTAGGGTACACTAGTAACCCGTACTATAATACCTTGTCCAATTACAATATTAAAGGTTAATATTAAGGTCTGATATGAGGCATTTTTCTTAACATTGAAAAATGCACTGTTTTGGGTATACATACATAGTAAAATGCGGGGTCACGCTGTGTACCCCCTATGGGGTCTATAATTATTTCCTTTGGTAGGGTACACTAGTACCAGGTAATATAACACCTGGTCCACTTAAAATATTAAGGGTCAATATTAAGGTCTGATAGGAGGCTTTGTTAACATTGAGAAAAGACTTAAAATTTCTGCGTATAAAAGCTCTTCGGAAGGCGAATTTCTTCGAAATAAAGCTTCTCGCAACACTATTTTAGATATACAAAAAATGTAAAATTCGGAGTCACGCTGTGTACCCCCTATGGGGTCTATAATTTTTTCCTTTGGTAGGGTACACTAATACAAGGTAATATAAAACCTGGTCCAATTACAACATTAAAGGTTAATATTAAGGTCTGATAGGAGGCATTTTTCTTAACATTGAAAAATACACTGTTTTAGGTATACATACATAGTAAAATGCGGGGTCACGCTGTGTACCCCCTATGGTGCCTATAATTATTTCCTTTGGTAGGGTACACTAGTAACCCGTAATATAATACCTGGTCCAATTACAACAATAAAGGTTAATATTAAGGTCTGATATGAAGCCTTTTGTTAACAATGAGAAAAGACTTTGAATTTCTCCGTATTAACGCTTTTCGGAAGGCGAATTTCCTCAAAATAAAGCTTCTCCCAACACTTTTTGAGATATACATACATAGAAAATTTATTTCTCCTCTTGAAAAAAGACTTCGTATTTCTGCGTATAAAAGCTCTTCAGAAGGCGAAATTCTTCGATATAGAGCTTCTCCCAACACTATTTTAGACATACAAAAACAGTAAAATTCAGGGTCGCGCTGTGTACCCCCTATGGGGACTATAATTTTTTCCTTTGGTAGGGTACACTAGTTCAAGGGAATATAACACCTGGTCCAATTACAACATTAAAGGTTAATATTAAGGTCTGATAGGAGGCATTTTTCTTAACATTGAAAAAATGCACTGTTTTATATATACATACTTAGTAATGTTCGGGGTCACGCTGTGTACCCCCTATGGGGTCTATAACTCTTTCCTTTGGTAGGGTACACTAGTACCAAGTGATATAACACCTGGTCCTCTTAAAATATTAAGGGTCAATATTAAGGTCTGATAGGAGGCTTTGTTAACATTGAGAAAAGACTTAGAATTTCTGCGTATAAAAGCTCTTCAGAAGGCGAATTTCTTGGAAATAGAGCTTCTCGCAAAACTATTTTAGATATACAAAAAGAGTAAAATTCGGGGTCACGCTGTGTAGCCCCTAAGGGGTCTATAATTTTTTCCTTTGGTAAGGTACACTAGTACCCCGTACTATAATACCTTTTCCAATTACAACATTAAAGGTTAATATTAAGGTCTGATAGGAGGCATTTTTCTTAACATTGAAAAATGCATTGTTTTAGATGTACAAAAAGAGTAAAATTCGGGGTCACGCTGTGTACCCCCTATGGGGACTATAATAATTTCCTTTGGTTGGGTACACCATTGCAATGTAGTATAACACCTGGTCCAATTAAAACATAAAAGGTTAATATTAAGCTCTGATAGGAGGCTTTGTTATTATTGAGAAAAGACTTAGAATTTTTCCGTATTAACGCTTTTTGGAAGGCGAATTTCCTCAAAATAAAGCTTCTCCCAACACTTTTTGAGATATACATACATAGAAAATTTATTTCTCTTGAAAAAAGACTTAGAATTTCTAGGTATAAAAGCTATTCAGAAGGCGAATTTCTGCGAAATAAGACTTTTCGCATCACTATTTCAGATATACAAAAACAGTAAAATTAGGGGTCACGCTGTGTACCCCCTATGGGGTCTGAAATTTTTTCCTTTGCTAGGGTACACTAGTACAAGGTAATATAACACCTGTTCCAATTACAACATTAAAGGTTAATATTAAGGTCTGATAGGAGGCATTTTTCTTAACATTGAAAAATGCGCTGTTTTAGGTATACATACATAGTAAAGTGCGGGGTCACACTGTGTACCCCCTATGGGGTCTAACATTATTTCCTTTGGTAGGGTACACTAGTACCTGGTAATATAACACCTTGTCCAATTAAAATATTAAGGGTCAATATTAAGGTCTGATATGAAGCTTTTTGTTAACAATGAGAAAAGACTTAAAATTTCTCCGCATTAACGCTTTTCGGAAGGCGAATTTCTTAGAAATAAAGCTTCTCGCAACACTTTTTGAGGTATACATACATAGAAAATTTATTTCTCTTGAAAAAAGACTTTGAATTTCTCCGTATAAAAGCTATTCAGAAGGCGAATTTCTGCGAAATAAGACTTTTCGCATCACTATTTCAGATGGACATACATTGCGGGGCACACCGTGTACCCCCTATGGGGTCTATAATTGATTCCTTTGGTAGGGTACACTATTACAAGGTAATATAACACCTGGTCCAATTAAAACATTAAAGGTTATTATTAAGGTCTGGTATTAGGCATTTTTCTTAACATTGAAAAATGTACTGTTTTAGATATATATACATAGTAAAGTGCGGGGTACCACCGTGTACCCCCTATGGGGTCTATAATTATTTCCTTTGGTAGGGTACACTAGTACCCCGTAATATAATACCTGGACCAATTACAACATTAAAGGTCAATATTAAGGTGTGATAGGAGGCATTTTTCTTAACATTGAAAAATGCATTGTTTTAGATATACAAAAACAGTAAAATTCGGGGTCACGCTGTGTACCCCCTATGGGGTCATAATGATTTCCTTTGGTAGGGTAATCTAGTACCCCGTACTATAATACCTTGTCCAATTACAACATTAAAGGTTAATATTAAGGTCTGATAGGAGGCATTTTTCTTAACATTGAAAAATGCATTGATTTAGATATACAAAATCAGTAAAATTCGGGGTCACGCTGTGTACCCCCTATGGGGTCTATAATTATTTCCTTTGGTTGGGTACACTAGTACATCGTAATATAATACCTGGTCCAATTACAACATTAAAGGTTAATATTAAGGTCTGATATGAAGCCATTTGTTAACAATGAGAAAAGACTTAAAATTGATCCGTATTAACGCTTTTCGGAAGGCGAATTTCCTCAAAATAAAGCTTCTCCCAACACTTTTTGAGATATACATACATAAAAAATTTATTTCTCCTCTTGAAAATATTAAGGGTCAATATTAAGGTCTGATAGGAGGCTTTGTTAACATTGAGAAAAGACTTAAAATTTCTGCCTATAAAAGCTCTTCAGAAGGCGAATTTCTTGGAAATAGAGCTTCTCGCAACACTATTTTAGATATACAAAAAGAGTAAAATTCGGGGTCACGCTGTGTACCCCCTATGGGGTCTGTAATTGATTCCTTTGGTAGGGTACACCTTTACAAGGTAATATAACACCTGTTCCAATTACAACAGTAAAGGTTAATATTAAGGTCTGATAGGAGGCATTTTTCTTAACATTGAAAAATGCACTGTTTTAGATAAACATACATAGTAAAGTGCGACGTCACACTGTGTACCCCCTATGTGGTCTATAATTATTTCCGTTGGTAGGGTACACTAGTACCAGGTAATATAACACCTGGTCCACTTAAAATATTAAGGGTCAATATTAAGGTCTAATAGGAGGCTTTATTAACATTGAGAAAAGACTTAGAATTTCTGCGTATAAAAGCTCTTCGGAAGGCGAATTTCTTCGAAATAAATCGTCTCGCAACACTATTCTAGATATACAAAAACAGTAAAATTCGGGGTCACGCTGTGTACCCCCTATGGGGTCTGTAATTGATTCCTTTGGTAGGGTACACTATTACAAGGTAATATAACACCTGGTCCAATTAAAACATTAAAGGTTAATATTAAGGTCTGATATTAGGCATTTTTCTTAACATTGAAAAATGCTTTGTTTTAGATATATATACATAGTAAAGAGCGGGGTCCCACCGTGTACCCCCTATGGGGTCTATAATTATTTCCTTTGGTAGGGTACACTAGTACCCCGTAGTATAATACCTGTTCCAATTACAACATTAAAGGTTAATATTAAGGTCTGATATGAAGCCATTTGTTAAAATTGATCCGTATTAACGCTTTTCGGAAGGCGAATTTCCTCAAAATAAAGCCTCTCCCAACACTTTTTGAGATATACATACATAAAAAATTTATTTCTCCTCTTGAAAAAAGACTTAGAATTTCTGCCTATAAAAGCTCTTCAGAAGGCGAATTTTTTGGAAATAGAGCTTCTCGCAACACTATTTTAGATATACAAAAAGAGTAAAATTCGGGGTCACGCTGTGTACCCCCTATGGGGTCTATTGTTATTTCCATTGGTAGGGTACACCATTACAAGGTAATATAACACCTTGTCCAATTAAAACATTAAAGGTTAATATTAAGCTCTGATAGGAGGCTTTGTTATTATTGAGAAAAGACTTAGAATTTTTCCGTATTAACGCTTTTCGTTCTCTCGTAAAAGCACCGCGGCTACTGCGGTGTCCGGTGCGCCTCTGCCGGCCCTTGCAAATCCGAGGGAGAGAGTGTGATTTTCGTGCCGGTCCGTACCCATATCCGCAGCAGGTCTGCAAGGTAAACAGCCTCAGGTCGATAGAACAATGTAGGTAAGGGAAGTCGGCAAGTTCGATCCTTAACTTCGGGATAAGGATTGGCTCTGAGGACTCGGCCCGTCGGGCTGGGGTCCGAAGCGGGTGTGGCACTGCACCGGGACTGGGCGAGACTGGCAGCAGCGATGCAATTCAGCCCGGACCAGCGTCGGGGCCTTCCCGTGGAATGCCTCAGCTGCGCGGCGGGCTCAATTTCTTCACATTGACAAAAGACTTAGAATTTCTGCGAATAAATACTCTTTAGAATGCGAATTACTTCGAAATAAAGCTTCTCGCAACACTTTTTGAGAAATACAAAAACAGTAAAATTCGGGGTCACGCTCTGTACCCCCTAAGGAGTCTATAATTATTTCCTTTGGTAGGGTACACTAGTACCCCATAATATAATACCAGGTCCATTTACAACATTAAAGGTTAATATTAAGGTTTGATAGGAGGCATTTTTCTAAACATTGAAAAATGCATTGTTTTAGATATACAAAAACAGTAAAATTCGGGGTCACGCTGTATACCCCCTATGGGGTCTATAATTATTTCCTTTCGTAGGGTACACTAGTACCCCGTACTATAATACCTTGTCCAATTACAACATTGAAGGTTAATATTAAGGTCTGATAGGAGGCATTTTTCTTAACATTGAAAAATGCATTGTTTTAGATATACAAAAACAGTAAAATTCGGGGTCAGCCTGTGTACCCCTTATGGGGTCTATAACTATTTCCTTTGGTAGGGTACACTAGTACCCCGTAATATAATACCTGGTCCAATTACAACATTGAAGGTTAATATTAAGGTCTGATATGAATCCATTTGTTAACAATGAGAAAAGACTTAGAATTTCTCCGTATTAACGCTTTTCGGAAGGCGAATTTCCTCAAAATAAAGCTTTTCGCAACACTTTTTGAGGTATACATACATAGAAAATTTATTTCTCTTGAAAATAGACTTAGAATTTCTCCGTATAAAAGCTATTCAGAAGGCGAATTTCTGCGAAATAAGACTTTTCGCATCACTATTTCAGATGGACATACATTGCGGGGACACACCGTGTACCCTCTATGGGGTCTATAATTGATTCCTTTGGAAGGGTACACTAGTACAAGGTAATATAACACCTGGTCCAATTACAACATTGAAGGTTAATATTAAGGTCTGATAGGAGGCAGTTTTCTTAACATTGAAAAATGCACTGTTTTAGGTATACATACATAGTAAAATGCGGGGTCACGCTGTATACCACCTATTGTGTCTATAATTAATTCCTTGGTAGGGTACACTAGTACAAGGTAATATAACACCTGGTCCATTTAAAACATTAAAGGTTAATATTAAGGTCTGATAGGAGGCATTTTTCTTAACATTGAAAAAATGCACTGTTTTAAATATACATACATAGTATAATGCGGGGTCACACTGTGTACCCCCTATGGGGTCTATAATTATTTCCTTTGGTAGGGTACACTAGTACAAGGTAATATAACACCTGTTTCAATTACAACATTAAAGGTTAATATTAAGGTCTGATATGAAGCCCTTTGTTAACAATGAGAAAAGACTTAGACTTTCTCCGTATAAAAGCTATTCATAAGGTGAATTTCTGCGAAATAAAGCTTCTCGCATCACTTTTTGAGATATACAAAAAACAGTTAAATGCGGGGTCACGCTGTGTACCCCCTATTGGGTCCATAATTATTTCCATTGGTAGGGTACACTAGTACCCCGTACTATAATAACTTGTCCAATTACAACATTAAAGGTTAATATTAAGGTCTGATAGGAGGAATTTTTCTTAACATTGAAAAATGCACTGTTTTAGATATACATACATAGTAAAGTGCGGGGTCACACTGTGTACCCCCTATGGGGTCTATAATTATTTCCTTTGGTAGGGTACACTAATACCAGGTAATATAACACCTTGTCCAATTAAAATATTAAGGGTCAATATTAAGGTCTGATATGAAGCCTTTTGTTAACAATGAGAAGAGACTTAAAATTTCTCCGCATTAACGCTTTTCGGAAGGCGAATTTCTTAGAAATTAAGCTTCTCGCAACACTTTTTGAGGTATACATACATAGAAAATTTATTTCTCTTGAAAAAAGACTTAGAATTTCTCCGTGTAAAAGCTATTCAGAAGGCGAATTTCTGCGAAATAGGACCTTTCGCATCACTATTTCAGATAGACATACATTACGGGGTCACACCGTGTACCCCTATGGGGTCTATAATTGATTCCTTTGGTAGGGTACACTATTACAAGGTAATATAACAACTGGTTAAATTAAAATATTAAGGGTCAATATTAAGGTCTGATAGGAGGCTTTGTTAACATTAAAAAAAAAAGACTTAGAATTTCTGCGTATAAAAGCTCTTCAAAAGGCGAATTTCTTCGAAATAAAGCTTCTCGCAACACTTATTGAGATATACAAAAAACAGTAAAATTCGGGGTCAAGCCGTGTACCCCCTATGGGGTCTATAATTTTTTCCTTTGGTAGGGTACACTAGTACAAGGTAGTATAACACCTGTTTCAATTAAAACATTAAAGGTTAATATTAAGGTCTGATAGGAGGCATTTTTCTTAACATTGATAAATGCACTGTTTTAGTTATACATACATAGTAAAATTCGGGGACACGCTGTGTACCCCCTATGGGGTCTATAATTATTTCCTTTGGTAGGGTACAATAGTACCAGGTAATATAAAGCACCTGGTCCAAGTAAAATATTAAGGGTCAATATTAAGGTCTGATAGGAGGCTTTGTTAACATTAAAAAAAAAAAGACTTAGAATTTCTGCGTATAAAAGCTCTTCAGAAGGCGAATTTCTTCAAAATAAAGCTTCTTGCAACACTTTTTGAGATATACAAAAATAGTTAAATGCGGGATCACGCTGTGTACCCCCTATGGGGTCTATAATTTTTTCCTTTGGTAGGGTTAACAATGAGAAAAGACTTCTGTGTATTAACGCTTTTCAGAAGGCGAATTTCCTCAAAATAAAGCTTCACGGGACAATTTTTGAGATATACATAGAAAATTTATTTCTCCTCTTGAAAAAAGACTTTTAATTTCTGTGTATAAAAGCTCTTCAGAAGGGTTAACAATGAGAAAAGACTTCTGTGTATTAACGCTTTTCAGAAGGGGAATTTCCTCAAAATAAAGCTTCTCGGGACAATTTTTGAGATATACATACATAGAAAATTTATTTCTCCTCTTGAAAAAAGACTTTTAATTTCTGTGTATAAAAGCTCTTCAGAAGGGTTAACAATGAGAAAAGACTTCTGTGTATAAAAGCTCTTCAGAAGGCGAATTTCTTCGAAAAAAAGCTTCTCGCAACACTTTTTGAGATATACAAAAACAGTAAAATTCGGGGACACGCTGTGTACCCCCTATGGGGTCTATAATTATATCCTTTGATAGGGTACACTAGTACCCCGTAATATAATACCTGGTCCAATTACAACATTAAAGGTTAATATTAAGGTCTGATAGGTGGCATTTTTCTTAACATTGAAAAATGCATTGTTTTAGATATACAAAAACAGTAAAATTCCGGGTCACGCTGTGTACCCCCTATGGGGTCTATAATTATTTCCTTTGGTAGGGTACACTAGTACCCGGTAATGTAACACCTGGTCTCGTGCCATTAAATGTTAAATATTAAAATATTAACGGTCAATATTAAGGTCTGATATGAAGCCATTTGTTAACAATGAGAAAAGACTTAAAATTTCTCCGTATGAACGCTTTTCAGAAGGCTAATTTCCTCAAAATAAAGCTTCTCCCAACACTTTTTGAGATATACATAGAAAATTTATTTCTCCTCTTGAAAAAAGACTTAGAATTTCTGCGTATAAAAGCTATTCAGAAGGCGAATTTCTGCGAAATAAGACTTTTCGCATCACTTTTTCAGATAGACATACATTGCGGGGTCGCACCATGTATCCCCCATGGGGTCTATAATTGATTCCTTTGGTAGGATACAATATTACTAGGTAATATAACACCTGGTCCAATTACAACATTAAAGGTTAATATTAAGGTCTGATAGGAGGCATTTTTCTTAACATTGAAAAATGCATTGTTTTAGATATACAAAAACAGTAAAATTTGGGGTCACGCTGTGTACCCCCTATGGGGTCTATAATTATTTACTTTGGTAGGGTACACTAGTACTCCGTACTTTAATAACTTGTCCAATTACAACATTAAAGGTTAATATTAAGGTCTGATAGGAGGCATTTTTCTTAACATTGAAAAATGCACTGTTTTAGATATACATACATAGTAAAGTGCGGGTTCACACTGTGTACCCCCTATGGGGTCTATAATTATTTCCTTTGGTAGGGTACACTAATACCAGGTAATATAACACCTTGTCCAATTAAAATATTAAGGGTCAATATTAAGGTCTGATATGAAGCCTTTTGTTAACAATGAGAAGAGACTTAAAATTTCTCCGCATTAACGCTTTTCGGAAGGCGAATTTCTTTGAAATTAAGCTTCTCGCAACACTTTTTGAGGTATACATACATAGAAAATTTATTTCTCTTGAAAAAAGACTTAGAATTTCTCCGTGTAAAAGCTATTCAGAAGGCGAATTTCTGCGAAATAGGACCTTTCGCATCACTATTTCAGATAGACATACATTGCGGGGTCACACCGTGTACCCCTATGGGATCTATAATTGATTCCTTTGGTAGGGTACACTATTACAAGGTAATATAACAACTGGTTAAATTATAACATTAAAGATTAAAATAAAGGTAAGATATGAAGCCTTTTGTTAACAATGAGAAGAGACTTAAAATTTCTCCGCATTAACGCTTTTCGGAAGGCGAATTTCTTAGAAATTAAGCTTCTCGCAACACTTTTTGAGGTATACATACATAGAAAATTTATTTCTCTTGAAAAAAGACTTAGAATTTCTCCGTGTAAAAGCTATTCAGAAGGCGAATTTCTGCGAAATAGGACCTTTCGCATCACTATTTCAGATAGACATACATTGCGGGGTCACACCGTGTACCCCTATGGGATCTATAATTGATTCCTTTGGTAGGGTACACTATTACAAGGTAATATAACAACTGGTTAAATTATAACATTAAAGATTAAAATAAAGGTAAGATATGAAGCCTTTTGTTAACAATGAGAAAAGACTTAAAATTTCTCCGTATTAACGCTTTTCGGAAGACGAATTTCCTCAAAATAAAGCTTCTCGCAACACTTTTTGAGATATACAAAAACAGTTAAATGCGAGGTAACGCCGTGTACACCCTATGGGTTCTATAATTATTTCCTTTGGTAGGGTACACTAGTACAAGGTAATATAACACCTGTTTCAATTAAAACATTAAAGGTTAATATTAACGTCTGATAGGAGGCATTTTTCTTAACATTGATAAATGCACTGTTTTAGTTATACATACATAGTAAAATTCGGGGACACGCTGTGTACCCCCTATGGGGTCTATAATTATTTCCTTTGGTAGGGTACAATAGTACCAGGTAATATAAAGCACCTGGTCAAGGTAAAATATTAAGGGTCAATATTAAGGTCTGTTAGGAGGCTTTGTTAACATTGAGAAAAGTTAGTGGCTTTGTTAACATTGAAAAAATTCACTGTTTTAGATATACATACATAGTAAAGTGCGGGGTCACACTGTGTACCCCCTATGGGGTCTATAATTATTTCCTTTGGAAGGGTACACTAATACTAGGTAATATAACACCTTGTCCAATTAAAATATTAAGAGTCAATATTAAGGTCTGATATGAAGCCTTTTGTTAACAATGAGAAGAGACTTAAAATTTCTCCGCATTAACGCTTTTCGGAAGGCGAATTTCTTAGAAATTAAGCTTCTCGCAACACTTTTTGAGGTATACATACATAGAAAATTTATTTCTCTTGAAAAAAGACTTAGAATTTCTCCGTGTAAAAGCTATTCAGAAGGCGAATTTCTGCGAAATAGGACCTTTCGCATCTCTATTTCAGATAGACATACATTGCGGGGTCACACCGTGTACCCCTATGGGGTCTATAATTGATTCCTTTGGTAGGGTACACTATTACAAGGTAATATAACAACTGGTTAAATTAAAATATTAAGGGTCAATATTAAGGTCTGATAGGAGGCTTTGTTAACATTAAAAAAAAAAAAAACTTAGAATTTCTGCGTATAAAAGCTCTTCAGAAGGCGAATTTCTTCGAAATAAAGCTTCTCGCAACACTTTTTGAGATATACAAAAAACAGTAAAATTCGGGGTCAAACCGTGTACCCCCTATGGGGTCTATAATTTTTTCCTTTGGTAGGGTACACTAGTACAAGGTAATATAACACCTGTTTCAATTAAAACATTAAAGGTTAATATTAGGTCTGATAGGAGGTATTTTTCTTAACATTGAAAAATGCACTGTTTTAGATATACATACATAGTAAAGTGCGGGAACACACTGTGTACCCCCTATGGGGTCTATAATTATTTCCTTTGGTAGGGTACACTAATACCAGGTAATATAACACCTTGTCCAATTAAAATATTAAGGGTCAATATTAAGGTCTGATATGAAGCCTTTTGTTAACAATGAGAAGAGACTTAAAATTTCTCCGCATTAACGCTTTTCGGAAGGCGAATTTCTTAGAAATTAAGCTTCTCGCAACACTTTTTGAGGTATACATACGTAGAAAATTTATTTCTCTTGAAAATAGACTTATAATTTCTCCGTATAAAAGCTATTCAGAAGGCGAATTTCTGCGAAATAAGACTTTTCGCATCACTATTTCAGATGGACATACATTGCGAGGTCACACCGTGTACCCTCTATGGGGTCTATAATTGATTCCTTTGGAAGGGTACACTAGTACAAGGTATTATAACACCTGGTCCAATTACAACATTAAAGGTTAATATTAAGGTCTGATAGGAGGCAGTTTTCTTAACATTGAAAAATGCACTGTTTTAGGTATACATACATAGTAAAATGCGGGGTCACGCTGTATACCACCTATGGTGTCTATAATTATTTCCTTGGTAGGGTACACTAGTACAAGGTAATATAACACCTGGTCCAATTAAAACATTAAAGGTTAATATTAAGGTCTGATAGGAGGCATTTTTCTTAACATTGAAAAAATGCACTGTTTTAAATATACATACATAGTATAATGCGGGGTCACACTGTGTACCCCCTATGGGGTCTATAATTATTTCCTTTGGTAGGGTACACTAGTACCAGGTAATATAACACCTGGTCCAATTAAAATCTTAAGGATCAATATTAAGGTCTGATAGGAGGCTTTGTTAAGAATGAGAAAAGACTTAGAATTTCTGCTTATAAAAGCTCTTCAGAAGGCGAATTTCTTCGAAAAAAAGCTTCTCGCAGCACTTTTTGAGATATACAAAAACAGTAAAATTCGGGGACACGCTGTGTACCCCCTATGGGGTCTATAATTATATCCTTAGATAGGGTACACTAGTACCCCGTAATATAATACCTGGTCCAATTACAACATTAAAGGTTAATATTAAGGTCTGATAGGAGGCATTTTTCTTAACATTGAAAAATGCATTGTTTTAGATATACTTAAACAGTAAAATTCGGGGTCACGCTGTGTACCCCCTATGGGGTCTATAATTATTTCCTTTGGTAGGGTACACTAGTACCCGGTAATATAACACCTGGTCTCGTGCCATTAAATATTAAATATTAAAATATTAACGGTCAATATTAAGGTCTGATATGAAGCCAATTGTTAACAATGAGAAAAGACTTAAAAATTCTCCGTATGAACGCTTTTCAGAAGGCTAATTTCCTCAAAATAAAACTTCTCCCAACACTTTTTGAGATATATATAGAAAATTTATTTCTCCTCTTGAAAAAAGACTTAGAATTTCTGCGTATAAAAGCTATTCGAAGGCGAATTTCTGCGAAATAAGACTTTTCGCATCACTATTTCAGATAGACATACATTGCGGGTCACACCATATACCCCCCATGGGGTCTATAATTGATTCCTTTGGTAGGATACAATATTACTAGGTAATATAACACCTGGTCCAATTAAAACATTGAAGGTTAATATTAAGGTCTGAGAGGAGGCATTTTTCTTAACATTGAAAAATGCATTGTTTTAGATATACAAAAACAGTAAAATTTGGGGTCACGCTGTGTACCCCCTATGGGGTCTATAATTATTTACTTTGGTAGGGTACACTAGTACCCCGTAATATAATTCCTGATCCAATTACAACATTAAAGGTTAATATTAAGGTCTGATATGAAGCCATTTGTTAACAATGAGAAAAGACTTAAAATTGATCCGTATTAATGCTTTTCGGAAGGCGAATTTCCTCAAAATAAAGCTTCTCGCAACACTTTTTGAGATATACATACATAGAAAATTTATTTCTCATCTTGAAAAAAGACTTTGAATTTCTGCGTATAAAAGCTCTTCAGAAGGCGAATTTCTTCGAAAGAAAGCTTCTCGCAACACTTTTTCAGATATACAAAAATAGTTAAATGCGGGGTCACGCTGTGTACCCCCTATGGGGTCTATAATTTTTCCATTGGTAGGGTACACTGGCAAAGGGTAATGTAACACCTGGTCCAATTAAAACATTAAAGGTTAATATTAAGGTAAGATATGAAGCCTTTTGTTATTATTCAGAAAAGACTTAGAATTTTTCCGTAGTAACTCTTTTCGGCAGATGAATTTCCTCAAAATATAGCTTCTCACAACACTTTTTGAGGTATACATACATAGTAAATTTATTTCTCTCCTAAAAGCACTGCGGCTCCTGCGGTGTCTGGTGCGCCTCTGCCGGCCCTTGCAAATCCGAGGGAGAGAGTGTGATTTTCGTGCCGCTCCGTACCCATATCCGCAGCAGGTCTCCAAGGTGAACAGCCTCTAGTCGATAGAACAATGTAGGTAAGGGAAGTCGGCAAGTTCGATCCGTAACTTCAGGATAAGGATTGGCTCTGAGGACTGGGCCCGTCGGGCTGGGGACCGAAGCGGGTGTGGCACTGCACCGGGACTGGGCGATACTGGCTGCAGCGATGCAGTCCGGTCCAACCCGGACTAGCGTCGGGGCCTTCCCGTGGAATGCCTCAGCTGCGCGGCGGTCCCAATATCTTCACATTGAGAAAAGACTTAAAATTTCTGCGTATAAATACTCTTCAGAAGGCGAATTTCTTCGAAATAAAGCTTCTCGCAACACTTTTTGAGATATAAAAAAACAGTAAAATGCGGGGTCACGCTGAGTACCCCCTATGGGATCTATAATTACTTCCTTTGGTAGGGTACACTAGTACCCGGTAATGTAATACCTGGTCTCATTAAAATATTAAGGGTCAATATTAAGGTCTGATATGAAGCCATTTGTTAACAATGAGAAAAGACTTAAAATTTCTCCGTATGAACGCTTTTCGGAAGGCGAATTTCCTCAAAATAAAGCTTCTCCCAACACTTTTTGAGGTATACATACATAGTAAATTTATTTCTCTCCTAAAAGCACTGCGGCTCCTGCGGTGTCTGGTGCGCCTCTGCCGGCCCTTGCAAATCCGAGGGAGAGAGTGTGATTTTCGTGCCGCTCCGTACCCATATCCGCAGCAGGTCTCCAAGGTGAACAGCCTCTAGTCGATAGAACAATGTAGGTAAGGGAAGTCGGCAAGTTCGATCCGTAACTTCAGGATAAGGATTGGCTCTGAGGACTGGGCCCGTCGGGCTGGGGACCGAAGCGGGTGTGGCACTGCACCGGGACAGGGCGATACTGGCTGCAGCGATGCAGTCCGGTCCAACCCGGACTAGCGTCGGGGCCTTCCCGTGGAATGCCTCAGCTGCGCGGCGGGCCCAATATCTTCACATTGAGAAAAGACTTAAAATTTCTGCGTATAAATACTCTTCAGAAGGCGAATTTCTTCGAAATAAAGCTTCTCGCAACACTTTTTGAGATATAAAAAAAACAGTAAAATGCGGGGTCACGCTGAGTACCCCCTATGGGATCTATAATTATTTCCTTTGGTAGGGTACACTAGTACCCGGTAATGTAATACCTGGTCTCATTAAAATGTTAAGGGTCAATATTAAGGTCTGATATGAAGCCATTTGTTAACAATGAGAAAAGACTTAAAATTTCTCCGTATGAACGCTTTTCGGAAGGCGAATTTCCTCAAAATAAAGCTTCTCCCAACACTTTTTGAGGTATACATACATAGTAAATTTATTTCTCTCCTAAAAGCACTGCGGCTCCTGCGGTGTCTGGTGCGCCTCTGCCGGCCCTTGCAAATCCGAGGGAGAGAGTGTGATTTTCGTGCCGCTCCGTACCATATCCGCAGCAGGTCTCCAAGGTGAACAGCCTCTAGTCGATAGAACAATGTAGGTAAGGGAAGTCGGCAAGTTCGATCCGTAACTTCAGGATAAGGATTGGCTCTGAGGACTGGGCCCGTCGGGCTGGGGACCGAAGCGGGTGTGGCACTGCACCGGGACTGGGCGATACTGGCTGCAGCGATGCAGTCCGGTCCAACCCGGACTAGCGTCGGGGCCTTCCGTGGAATGCCTCAGCTGCGCGGCGGGCCCAATATCTTCACATTGAGAAAAGACTTAAAATTTCTGCGTATAAATACTCTTCAGAAGGCGAATTTCTTCGAAATTAAAGCTTCTCGCAACACTTTTTGAGATATAAAAAAACAGTAAAATGCGGGGTCATGCTGAGTACCCCCTATGGGATCTATAATTATTTCCTTTGGTAGGGTACACTAGTACCCGGTAATGTAATACCTGGTCTCATTAAAATATTAAGGGTCAATATTAAGGTCTGATATGAAGCCATTTGTTAACAATGAGAAAAGACTTAAAATTTCTCCGTAAGAACGCTTTTCGGAAGGCGAATTTCCTCAAAATAAAGCTTCTCCCAACACTTTTTGAGATATACATACATAGAAAATTTATTTCTCCTCTTGAAAAAAGATTTAGAATTTCTGCGTATAAAAGCTCTTCAGAAGGCGAATTTCTTCGAAATAAAGCTTCTCGCAACACTTATTGAGATATACAAAAAACAGTAAAATTCGGGGACAAGCCGTGTACCCCCTATGGGGTCTATAATTTTTTCCTTTGGTAGGGTACACTAGTACAAGGTAATATAACACCTGTTTCAATTAAAACATTAAAGGTTAATATTAAGGTCTGATAGGAGGCATTTTTCTTAACATTGAAAAATGCATTGTTTTAGATATACTTAAACAGTAAAATTCGGGGTCACGCTGTGTACCCCCTATGGGGTCTATAATTATTTCCTTTGGTAGGGTACACTAGTACCCGGTAATATAACACCTGGTCTCGTGCCATTAAATATTAAATATTAAAATATTAACGGTCAATATTAAGGTCTGATATGAAGCCAATTGTTAACAATGAGAAAAGACTTAAAAATTCTCCGTATGAACGCTTTTCAGAAGGCTAATTTCCTCAAAATAAAACTTCTCCCAACACTTTTTGAGATATATATAGAAAATTTATTTCTCCTCTTGAAAAAAGACTTAGAATTTCTGCGTATAAAAGCTATTCGAAGGCGAATTTCTGCGAAATAAGACTTTTCGCATCACTATTTCAGATAGACATACATTGCGGGTCACACCATATACCCCCCATGGGGTCTATAATTGATTCCTTTGGTAGGATACAATATTACTAGGTAATATAACACCTGGTCCAATTAAAACATTGAAGGTTAATATTAAGGTCTGAGAGGAGGCATTTTTCTTAACATTGAAAAATGCATTGTTTTAGATATACAAAAACAGTAAAATTTGGGGTCACGCTGTGTACCCCCTATGGGGTCTATAATTATTTACTTTGGTAGGGTACACTAGTACCCCGTAATATAATTCCTGATCCAATTACAACATTAAAGGTTAATATTAAGGTCTGATATGAAGCCATTTGTTAACAATGAGAAAAGACTTAAAATTGATCCGTATTAATGCTTTTCGGAAGGCGAATTTCCTCAAAATAAAGCTTCTCGCAACACTTTTTGAGATATACATACATAGAAAATTTATTTCTCATCTTGAAAAAAGACTTTGAATTTCTGCGTATAAAAGCTCTTCAGAAGGCGAATTTCTTCGAAAGAAAGCTTCTCGCAACACTTTTTCAGATATACAAAAATAGTTAAATGCGGGGTCACGCTGTGTACCCCCTATGGGGTCTATAATTTTTCCATTGGTAGGGTACACTGGCAAAGGGTAATGTAACACCTGGTCCAATTAAAACATTAAAGGTTAATATTAAGGTAAGATATGAAGCCTTTTGTTATTATTCAGAAAAGACTTAGAATTTTTCCGTAGTAACTCTTTTCGGCAGATGAATTTCCTCAAAATATAGCTTCTCACAACACTTTTTGAGGTATACATACATAGTAAATTTATTTCTCTCCTAAAAGCACTGCGGCTCCTGCGGTGTCTGGTGCGCCTCTGCCGGCCCTTGCAAATCCGAGGGAGAGAGTGTGATTTTCGTGCCGCTCCGTACCCATATCCGCAGCAGGTCTCCAAGGTGAACAGCCTCTAGTCGATAGAACAATGTAGGTAAGGGAAGTCGGCAAGTTCGATCCGTAACTTCAGGATAAGGATTGGCTCTGAGGACTGGGCCCGTCGGGCTGGGGACCGAAGCGGGTGTGGCACTGCACCGGGACTGGGCGATACTGGCTGCAGCGATGCAGTCCGGTCCAACCCGGACTAGCGTCGGGGCCTTCCCGTGGAATGCCTCAGCTGCGCGGCGGTCCCAATATCTTCACATTGAGAAAAGACTTAAAATTTCTGCGTATAAATACTCTTCAGAAGGCGAATTTCTTCGAAATAAAGCTTCTCGCAACACTTTTTGAGATATAAAAAAACAGTAAAATGCGGGGTCACGCTGAGTACCCCCTATGGGATCTATAATTACTTCCTTTGGTAGGGTACACTAGTACCCGGTAATGTAATACCTGGTCTCATTAAAATATTAAGGGTCAATATTAAGGTCTGATATGAAGCCATTTGTTAACAATGAGAAAAGACTTAAAATTTCTCCGTATGAACGCTTTTCGGAAGGCGAATTTCCTCAAAATAAAGCTTCTCCCAACACTTTTTGAGGTATACATACATAGTAAATTTATTTCTCTCCTAAAAGCACTGCGGCTCCTGCGGTGTCTGGTGCGCCTCTGCCGGCCCTTGCAAATCCGAGGGAGAGAGTGTGATTTTCGTGCCGCTCCGTACCCATATCCGCAGCAGGTCTCCAAGGTGAACAGCCTCTAGTCGATAGAACAATGTAGGTAAGGGAAGTCGGCAAGTTCGATCCGTAACTTCAGGATAAGGATTGGCTCTGAGGACTGGGCCCGTCGGGCTGGGGACCGAAGCGGGTGTGGCACTGCACCGGGACAGGGCGATACTGGCTGCAGCGATGCAGTCCGGTCCAACCCGGACTAGCGTCGGGGCCTTCCCGTGGAATGCCTCAGCTGCGCGGCGGGCCCAATATCTTCACATTGAGAAAAGACTTAAAATTTCTGCGTATAAATACTCTTCAGAAGGCGAATTTCTTCGAAATAAAGCTTCTCGCAACACTTTTTGAGATATAAAAAAACAGTAAAATGCGGGGTCACGCTGAGTACCCCCTATGGGATCTATAATTATTTCCTTTGGTAGGGTACACTAGTACCCGGTAATGTAATACCTGGTCTCATTAAAATGTTAAGGGTCAATATTAAGGTCTGATATGAAGCCATTTGTTAACAATGAGAAAAGACTTAAAATTTCTCCGTATGAACGCTTTTCGGAAGGCGAATTTCCTCAAAATAAAGCTTCTCCCAACACTTTTTGAGGTATACATACATAGTAAATTTATTTCTCTCCTAAAAGCACTGCGGCTCCTGCGGTGTCTGGTGCGCCTCTGCCGGCCCTTGCAAATCCGAGGGAGAGAGTGTGATTTTCGTGCCGCTCCGTACCCATATCCGCAGCAGGTCTCCAAGGTGAACAGCCTCTAGTCGATAGAACAATGTAGGTAAGGGAAGTCGGCAAGTTCGATCCGTAACTTCAGGATAAGGATTGGCTCTGAGGACTGGGCCCGTCGGGCTGGGGACCGAAGCGGGTGTGGCACTGCACCGGGACAGGGCGATACTGGCTGCAGCGATGCAGTCCGGTCCAACCCGGACTAGCGTCGGGGCCTTCCCGTGGAATGCCTCAGCTGCGCGGCGGGCCCAATATCTTCACATTGAGAAAAGACTTAAAATTTCTGCGTATAAATACTCTTCAGAAGGCGAATTTCTTCGAAATAAAGCTTCTCGCAACACTTTTTGAGATATAAAAAAACAGTAAAATGCGGGGTCACGCTGAGTACCCCCTATGGGATCTATAATTATTTCCTTTGGTAGGGTACACTAGTACCCGGTAATGTAATACCTGGTCTCATTAAAATGTTAAGGGTCAATATTAAGGTCTGATATGAAGCCATTTGTTAACAATGAGAAAAGACTTAAAATTTCTCCGTATGAACGCTTTTCGGAAGGCGAATTTCCTCAAAATAAAGCTTCTCCCAACACTTTTTGAGGTATACATACATAGTAAATTTATTTCTCTCCTAAAAGCACTGCGGCTCCTGCGGTGTCTGGTGCGCCTCTGCCGGCCCTTGCAAATCCGAGGGAGAGAGTGTGATTTTCGTGCCGCTCCGTACCCATATCCGCAGCAGGTCTCCAAGGTGAACAGCCTCTAGTCGATAGAACAATGTAGGTAAGGGAAGTCGGCAAGTTCGATCCGTAACTTCAGGATAAGGATTGGCTCTGAGGACTGGGCCCGTCGGGCTGGGGACCGAAGCGGGTGTGGCACTGCACCGGGACTGGGCGATACTGGCTGCAGCGATGCAGTCCGGTCCAACCCGGACTAGCGTCGGGGCCTTCCCGTGGAATGCCTCAGCTGCGCGGCGGGCCCAATATCTTCACATTGAGAAAAGACTTAAAATTTCTGCGTATAAATACTCTTCAGAAGGCGAATTTCTTCGAAATAAAGCTTCTCGCAACACTTTTTGAGATATAAAAAAACAGTAAAATGCGGGGTCATGCTGAGTACCCCCTATGGGATCTATAATTATTTCCTTTGGTAGGGTACACTAGTACCCGGTAATGTAATACCTGGTCTCATTAAAATATTAAGGGTCAATATTAAGGTCTGATATGAAGCCATTTGTTAACAATGAGAAAAGACTTAAAATTTCTCCGTAAGAACGCTTTTCGGAAGGCGAATTTCCTCAAAATAAAGCTTCTCCCAACACTTTTTGAGATATACATACATAGAAAATTTATTTCTCCTCTTGAAAAAAGATTTAGAATTTCTGCGTATAAAAGCTCTTCAGAAGGCGAATTTCTTCGAAATAAAGCTTCTCGCAACACTTATTGAGATATACAAAAAACAGTAAAATTCGGGGACAAGCCGTGTACCCCCTATGGGGTCTATAATTTTTTCCTTTGGTAGGGTACACTAGTACAAGGTAATATAACACCTGTTTCAATTAAAACATTAAAGGTTAATATTAAGGTCTGATAGGAGGCATTTTTCTTAACATTGATAAATGCACTGTTTTAGTTATACATACATAGTAAAATTCGGGGACACGCTGTGTACCCCCTATGGGGTCTATAATTATTTAATTTGGTAGGGTACAATAGTACCAGGTAATATAAAGCACCTGGTCCAAGTAAAATATTAAGGGTCAATATTAAGGTCTGTTAGGAGGCTTTGTTAACATTGAGAAAAGACTTAGAATTTCTGCGTATAAAAGCTCTTCAGAAGGCGAATTTCTTCAAAATAAAGCTTCTTGCAACACTTTTTGAGATATACAAAAATAGTTAAATGCGGGATCACGCTGTGTACCCCCTATGGGGTCTATAATTTTTTCCTTTGGTAGGGTTAACAATGAGAAAAGACTTCTGTGTATTAACGCTTTTCAGAAGGCGAATTTCCTCAAAATAAAGCTTCACGGGACAATTTTTGAGATATACATAGAAAATTTATTTCTCCTCTTGAAAAAAGACTTTTAATTTCTGTGTATAGAAGCTCTTCAGAAGGGTTAACAATGAGAAAAGACTTCTGTGTATTAACGCTTTTCAGAAGGGGAATTTCCTCAAAATAAAGCTTCTCGGGACAATTTTTGAGATATACATACATAGAAAATTTATTTCTCCTCTTGAAAAAAGACTTTTAATTTCTGTGTATAAAAGCTCTTCAGAAGGGTTAACAATGAGAAAAGACTTCTGTGTATAAAAGCTCTTCAGAAGGCGAATTTCTTCGAAAAAAAGCTTCTCGCAACACTTTTTGAGATATACAAAAACAGTAAAATTCGGGGACACGCTGTGTACCCCCTATGGGGTCTATAATTATATCCTTTGATAGGGTACACTAGTACCCCGTAATATAATACCTGGTCCAATTACAACATTAAAGGTTAATATTAAGGTCTGATAGGTGGCATTTTTCTTAACATTGAAAAATGCATTGTTTTAGATATACAAAAACAGTAAAATTCCGGGTCACGCTGTGTACCCCCTATGGGGTCTATAATTATTTCCTTTGGTAGGGTACACTAGTACCCGGTAATGTAACACCTGGTCTCGTGCCATTAAATGTTAAATATTAAAATATTAACGGTCAATATTAAGGTCTGATAAGAAGCCATTTGTTAACAATGAGAAAAGACTTAAAATTTCTCCGTATGAACGCTTTTCAGAAGGCTAATTTCCTCAAAATAAAGCTTCTCCCAACACTTTTTGAGATATACATAGAAAATTTATTTCTCCTCTTGAAAAAAGACTTAGAATTTCTGCGTATAAAAGCTATTCAGAAGGCGAATTTCTGCGAAATAAGACTTTTCGCATCACTTTTTCAGATAGACATACATTGCGGGGTCGCACCATGTACCCCCCATGGGGTCTATAATTGATTCCTTTGGTAGGATGCAATATTACTAGGTAATATAACACCTGGTCCAATTACAACATTAAAGGTTAATATTAAGGTCTGATAGGAGGCATTTTTCTTAACATTGAAAAATGCATTGTTTTAGATATACAAAAACAGTAAAATTTGGGGTCACGCTGTGTACCCCCTATTGGGTCTATAATTATTTACTTTGGTAGGGTACACTAGTACTCCGTACTTTAATAACTTGTCCAATTACAACATTAAAGGTTAATATTAAGGTCTGATAGGAGGCATTTTTCTTAACATTGAAAAATGCACTGTTTTAGATATACATACATAGTAAAGTGCGGGTTCACACTGTGTACCCCCTATGGGGTCTATAATTATTTCCTTTGGTAGGGTACACTAATACCAGGTAATATAACACCTTGTCCAATTAAAATATTAAGGGTCAATATTAAGGTCTGATATGAAGCCTTTTGTTAACAATGAGAAGAGACTTAAAATTTCTCCGCATTAACGCTTTTCGGAAGGCGAATTTCTTAGAAATTAAGCTTCTCGCAACACTTTTTGAGGTATACATACATAGAAAATTTATTTCTCTTGAAAAAAGACTTAGAATTTCTCCGTGTAAAAGCTATTCAGAAGGCGAATTTCTGCGAAATAGGACCTTTCGCATCACTATTTCAGATAGACATACATTGCGGGGTCACACCGTGTACCCCTATGGGATCTATAATTGATTCCTTTGGTAGGGTACACTATTACAAGGTAATATAACAACTGGTTAAATTATAACATTAAAGGTTAATATTAACGTCTGATAGGAGGCATTTTTCTTAACATTGATAAATGCACTGTTTTAGTTATACATACATAGTAAAATTCGGGGACACGCTGTGTACCCCCTATGGGGTCTATAATTATTTCCTTTGGTAGGGTACAATAGTACCAGGTAATATAAAGCACTTGGTCAAGGTAAAATATTAAGGGTCAATATTAAGGTCTGTTAGGAGGCTTTGTTAACATTGAGAAAAGACTTAGAATTTCTGCGTATAAAAGCTCTTCAGAAGGCGAATTTCTTCAAAATAAAGCTTCTTGCAACACTTTTTGAGATATACAAAAATAGTTAAATGCGGGATCACGCTGTGTACCCCCTATGGGGTCTATAATTTTTTCCTTTGGTAGGGTTAACAATGAGAAAAGACTTCTGTGTATTAACGCTTTTCAGAAGGCGAATTTCCTCAAAATAAAGCTTCTCGGGACAATTTTGGAGATATACATACATAGAAAATTTATTTCTCCTCTTGAAAAAAGACTTTTAATTTCTGTGTCTAAAAGCTCTTCAGAAGGGTTAACAATGAGAAAAGACTTCTGTGTATTAACGCTTTTCAGAAGGCGAATTTCCTCAAAAAAAACGCATTAACGCTTTTTGGAAGGCGAATTTCTTAGAAATTAAGCTTCTCGCAACACTTTTTGAGGTATACATAGAAAATTTATTTATCTTGAAAATAGACTTAGAATTTCTCCGTATAAAAGCTATTCAGAAGGCGAATTTCTGCGAAATAAGACTTTTCGCATCACTATTTCTGATGAACATACATTGCGGGGTCACACCGTTTACCCTCTATGGGGTCTATAATTGATTCCTTTGGAAGGGTACACTAGTACAAGGTAATATAACACCTGGTCCAATTACAACATTAAAGGTTAATATTAAGGTCTGATAGGAGGCAGTTTTCTTAACATTGAAAAATGCACTGTTTTAGGTATACATACGTAGTAAAATGCGGGGTCACGCTGTATACCACCTATGGTGTCTATAATTAATTCCTTGGTAGGGTACACTAGTACAAGGTAATATAACACCTGGTCCAATTAAAACATTAAAGGTTAATATTAAGGTCTGATATGAAGCCATTTGTTAACAATGAGAAAAGACTTAAAATTGATCCGTATTAATGCTTTTCGGAAGGCGAATTTCCTCAAAATAAAGCTTCTCGCAACACTTTTTGAGATATACATACATAGAAAATTTATTTCTCCTCTTGAAAAAAGACTTTGAATTTCTGCGTATAAAAGCTCTTCAGAAGGCGAATTTCTTCGAAATAAAGCTTCTTGCAACACAATTTTAGATATACAAAAAGAGTAAAATTCGGGGTCACGCTGTGTACCCCCTATGGGGTCTATAATTATTTCCTTTGGTAGGGTAAACTATTACAAGGTAATATAACACCTGGTCCAATTAAAACATCAAAGGTCAATATTAAGGTCTGATAGGAGGCTTTGTTATTATTGATAAAAGACTTAGAATTTTTCCGTATTGGCTCTTTTCGGCAGGCGAATTTCCTCAAAATAAAGCTTCTCCCAACACTTTTTGAGATATACATACATAGAAAATTTATTTCTCTAGAAAAATGACTTAGAATTTCTCCGTATAAAAGCTATTCAGAAGGCGAATTTCTGCGAAATAAGACTTTTCGCATCACTATTTCAGATGGACATACATTGCGGGGTCACACCATGTACCCTCTATGGGGTCTATAATTGATTCCTTTGGAAGGGTACACTAGTACAAGGTAATATAACACCTGGTCCAATTACAACATTAAAGGTTAATATTAAGGTCTGATAGGAGGCATTTTCCTTAACATTGAAAAAATTCACTGTTTTAGATATACATACATAGTAAAGTGCGGGATCACACTGTGTACCCCCTATGCCCCTATGAGGTCTATAATTATTTCCTTTGGAAGGGTACACTAATACTAGGTAATATAACACCTTGTCCAATTAAAATATTAAGAGTCAATATTAAGGTCTGATATGAAGCCTTTTGTTAACAATGAGAAGAGACTTAAAATTTCTCCGCATTAACGCTTTTCGGAAGGCGAATTTCTTAGAAATTAAGCTTCTCGCAACACTTTTTGAGGTATACATACATAGAAAATTTATTTCTCTTGAAAAAAGACTTAGAATTTCTCCGTGTAAAAGCTATTCAGAAGGCGAATTTCTGCGAAATAGGACCTTTCGCATCACTATTTCAGATAGACATACATTGCGGGGTCACACCGTGTACCCCTATGGGGTCTATAATTGATTCCTTTGGTAGGGTACACTATTACAAGGTAATATAACAACTGGATAAATTAAAATATTAAGGGTCAATATTAAGGTCTGATAGGAGGCTTTGTTAACATTAAAAAAAAAAAGACTTAGAATTTCTGCGTATAAAAGCTCTTCAGAAGGCGAATTTCTTCGAAATAAAGCTTCTCGCAACACTTTTTGAGATATACAAAAAACAGTAAAATTCGGGGTCAAGCCGTGTACCCCCTATGGGGTCTATAATTTTTTCCTTTGGTAGGGTACACTAGTACAAGGTAATATAACACCTGTTTCAATTAAAACATTAAAGGTTAATATTAAGGTCTGATAGGAGGTATTTTTCTTAACATTGAAAAATGCACTGTTTTAGATATACATACATAGTAAAGTGCGGGAACACACTGTGTACCCCCTATGGGGTCTATAATTATTTCCTTTGGTAGGGTACACTAATACCAGGTAATATAACACCTTGTCCAATTAAAATATTAAGGGTCAATATTAAGGTCTGATATGAAGCCTTTTGTTAACAATGAGAAGAGACTTAAAATTTCTCCGCATTAACGCTTTTCGGAAGGCGAATTTCTTAGAAATTAAGCTTCTCGCAACACTTTTTGAGGTATACATACGTAGAAAATTTATTTCTCTTGAAAATAGACTTATAATTTCTCCGTATAAAAGCTATTCAGAAGGCGAATTTCTGCGAAATAAGACTTTTCGCATCACTATTTCAGATGGACATACATTGCGGGGTCACACCGTGTACCCTCTATGGGGTCTATAATTGATTCCTTTGGAAGGGTACACTAGTACAAGGTATTATAACACCTGGTCCAATTACAACATTAAAGGTTATTATTAAGGTCTGATAGGAGGCATTTTTCTTAACATTGAAAAAATGCACTGTTTTAAATATACATACATAGTATAATGCGGGGTCACACTGTGTACCCCCTATGGGGTCTATAATTATTTCCTTTGGTAGGGTACACTAGTACCAGGTAATATAACACCTGGTCCAATTAAAATCTTAAGGATCAATATTAAGGTCTGATAGGAGGCTTTGTTAACAATGAGAAAAGACTTAGAATTTCTGCTTATAAAAGCTCTTCAGAAGGCGAATTTCTTCGAAAAAAAGCTTCTCGCAACACTTTTTGAGATATACAAAAACAGTAAAATTCGGGGTCGCGCAGCGTACCCCCTATAGGATCTATAATTATATGTAGGTAAGGGAAGTCGGCAAGTTCGATCTGTAACTTCAGGATAAGGATTGGCTCTGAGGACTGGGCCCGTCGGGCTGGGGACCGAAGCGGGTGTGGCACTGCACCGGGACTGGGCGATACTGGCTGCAGCGATGCAGTCCGGTCCAACCCGGACTAGTGTCGGGGCCTTCCCGTGGAATGCCTCAGCTGCGCGGCGGGCCCAATATCTTCACATTGAGAAAAGACTTAAAATTTCTGCGTATAAATACTCTTCAGAAGGCTAATTTCTTCGAAATAAAGCTTCTCGCAACACTTTTTGAGATATAAAAAAACAGTAAAATTCGGGGACACGCTGTGTACCCCCTATGGGGTCTATAATTATATCCTTTGATAGGGTACACTAGTACCCCGTAATATAATACCTGGTCCAATTACAACATTAAAGGTTAATATTAAGGTCTGATAGGAGGCATTTTTCTTAACATTGAAAAATGCATTGTTTTAGATATACTTAAACAGTAAAATTCGGGGTCACGCTGTGTACCCCCTATTGGGTCTATAATTATTTCCTTTGGTAGGGTACACTAGTACCCGGTAATGTAACACCTGGTCTCGTGCCATTAAATATTAAATATTAAAATATTAACGGTCAATATTAAGGTCTGATATGAAGCCAATTGTTAACAATGAGAAAAGACTTAAAAATTCTCCGTATGAACGCTTTTCAGAAGGCTAATTTCCTCAAAATAAAACTTCTCCCAACACTTTTTGAGATATATATAGAAAATTTATTTCTCCTCTTGAAAAAAGACTTAGAATTTCTGCGTATAAAAGCTATTCGAAGGCGAATTTCTGCGAAATAAGACTTTTCGCATCACTATTTCAGATAGACATACATTGCGGGTCACACCATATACCCCCCATGGGGTCTATAATTGATTCCTTTGGTAGGATACAATATTACTAGGTAATATAACACCTGGTCCAATTAAAACATTGAAGGTTAATATTAAGGTCTGAGAGGAGGCATTTTTCTTAACATTGAAAAATGCATTGTTTTAGATATACAAAAACAGTAAAATTTGGGGTCACGCTGTGTACCCCCTATGGGGTCTATAATTATTTACTTTGGTAGGGTACACTAGTACCCCGTAATATAATTCCTGATCCAATTACAACATTAAAGGTTAATAATAAGGTCTGATATGAAGCCATTTGTTAACAATGAGAAAAGACTTAAAATTGATCCGTATTAATGCTTTTCGGAAGGCGAATTTCCTCAAAATAAAGCTTCTCGCAACACTTTTTGAGATATACATACATAGAAAATTTATTTCTCATCTTGAAAAAAGACTTTGAATTTCTGCGTATAAAAGCTCTTCAGAAGGCGAATTTCTTCGAAAGAAAGCTTCTCGCAACACTTTTTCAGATATACAAAAATAGTTAAATGCGGGGTCACGCTGTGTACCCCCTATGGGGTCTATAATTTTTCCATTGGTAGGGTACACTGGCAAAGGGTAATGTAACACCTGGTCCAATTAAAACATTAAAGGTTAATATTAAGGTAAGATATGAAGCCTTTTGTTATTATTCAGAAAAGACTTAGAATTTTTCCGTAGTAACTCTTTTCGGCAGATGAATTTCCTCAAAATATAGCTTCTCACAACACTTTTTGAGGTATACATACATAGTAAATTTATTTCTCTCCTAAAAGCACTGCGGCTCCTGCGGTGTCTGGTGCGCCTCTGCCGGCCCTTGCAAATCCGAGGGAGAGAGTGTGATTTTCGTGCCGCTCCGTACCCATATCCGCAGCAGGTCTCCAAGGTGAACAGCCTCTAGTCGATAGAACAATGTAGGTAAGGGAAGTCGGCAAGTTCGATCTGTAACTTCAGGATAAGGATTGGCTCTGAGGACTGGGCCCGTCGGGCTGGGGACCGAAGCGGGTGTGGCACTGCACCGGGACTGGGCGATACTGGCTGCAGCGATGCAGTCCGGTCCAACCCGGACTAGTGTCGGGGCCTTCCCGTGGAATGCCTCAGCTGCGCGGCGGGCCCAATATCTTCACATTGAGAAAAGACTTAAAATTTCTGCGTATAAATACTCTTCAGAAGGCTAATTTCTTCGAAATAAAGCTTCTCGCAACACTTTTTGAGATATAAAAAAACAGTAAAATGCGGGGTCACGCTGAGTACCCCCTATGGGATCTATAATTATTTCCTTTGGTAGGGTACACTAGTACCCGGTAATGTAATACCTGGTCTCATTAAAATATTAAGGGTCAATATTAAGGTCTGATATGAAGCCATTTGTTAACAATAAGAAAAGACTTAAAATTTCTCCGTATGAACGCTTTTCGGAAGGCGAATTTCCTCAAAATAAAGCTTCTCCCAACACTTTTTGAGATATACATACATAGAAAATTTATTTCTCCTCTTGAAAAAAGATTTAGAATTTCTGCGTATAAAAGCTCTTCAGAAGGCGAATTTCTTCGAAATAAAGCTTCTCGCAACACTATTTTAGATATACAAAAACAGTAAAATTCGGGGTCACGCTGTGTACCCCCTATGGGGTCTAAAATTATATCCTTTGGTAGGGTAAAATAGTACCCCGTAATATAATACCTGGTCTAATTACAACATTAAAGTTTAATATTTAGGTCTGATAGGAGGCATTTTTCTTAACATTGAAAAATGCACTGTTTTAGATATACATACATAGTAAAATGCGGGGTCACACTGTGTACCCCCTATGGGCTGTATAATTATTTCCTTTGGTTGGGTACACTAGTACAAGGTAATATAACACCTGGTCCACTTAAAATATTAAGGGTCAATATTAAGGTCTGATAGAAGGCTTTGTTAACATTGAGAAAAGACTTAGAATTTCTGCCTATAAAAAATCTTCGGAAGGCGAATTTCTTCGAAATAAAGCTTCTCGCAACACTTTTTGAGATATACAAAAACATTAAAATTCGGGGTCACGCTGTGTACCCCCTATGGGGTCTATAATTTTTTTCTTTGGAAGGGTACACTAGTACAAGGTAATATAACACCTGGTCCAATTAAAATATTAAGGGTCAATATTAAGGTCTGATATGAAGCCTTTTGTTAACAATGAGAAAAGACTTAAAATTTCTCCGAATTAACGCTTTTCGGAAGGCGGATTTCCTCAAAATAAAGCTTCTCCCAGCACTTTTTGAGATATACATACATAGTAAAATTTATTTCTCCTTTTTAAAAAAAGATTTAGAATTTCTGCGTATAAAAGCTCTTCAGAAGGCGAATTTCTTCGAAATAAAGCTTCTCGCAACACTATTTTAGATATACAAAAACAGTAAAATTCGGGGTCACGTTGTGTACCCCCTATGGGGTTCATAATTATTTCCTTTGGTAGGGTACACCACCATAGGGGGTACACAGCGTGACCCCCGCACTTTACTATGTATGTATACCTAAAACAGTGCATTTTTCAATGTTAAGAAAAATGCCTCCTATCAGACCTTAATATTAACCTTTAATGTTGTAATTGGACCAGGTGTTATATTACCTTGTACTCGTGTACCCTACCAAAGGAAAAAATTATAGACCCTATAGGGGGTACACAGCGTGACCCCGAACTTTACTGTTTTTGTTGAGATTTATAGCTTAATATTAAAGCGAGTTATGTGGTCTTGAAAACTTACCCGTACATGCCTATTTTATGTTATTTTTTATTCCATTACACGTTCTTTAACGAAGAAAGAGGATTTTTTTTATACAGAGAACATATTAGGCAGGCCAAACTATCGAAAATATTGTAAATAATATGAATAAATTAATTTTAATTGATTTTTCCTATTTTTAAGCTCTGTTCTCACTTTCCCGAACTTAAAAAAATTATTTTTCATATATAGTTCCTTCTAAAATATAGAAAAAGACATTAAATGAATAATATAATGTAAAATTAACAATAGAAAAAAAAATAAACAAATTTTAAAAATTGTCCACACTGGGATTCGAACCCGCACCGTCTCGCTCAGCTGCTATCACGCTATCCGCTCCACCACGATTACACGGTCAGCGAGTTACTTCATGGCTTCAAAAGCAATCTCGCGGTCAGTTTAACGATGTACTTTGGGGGCCCATTGCGACCCTTCAAATTAAGCTATAAATATTTCCTTAGGCACAGGGGTTGGGGGCATGGTACCCTATTTTGGTACCAAGTTTGAGATTTATAGCATAATATTAAAGCGAGTTATGTGGTCTTGAAAACTTATCCGTACATACCTATTTTATGTTATTTTTTATTCCATTATACGTTTTTTAACGAAGAAAGAGGAATGTTTTTATACAGAGAACATACTAGGCAGGCCAAACTATCGAAAGTATTGTAAATAATATGAATAAATTAATTTTAATTGATTTTTTCTGTTTTTAAGGTCTGATCTCATTTTCCCGAACTTAAAAAAATTATTTTTCATATATAGTTCCTTCTATGATATAGAGAAACACATTAAATAAATAATATAATGTAAAATTAACAAAAGAAAAAAAAAATTAAAAATGGTCCCCACCGGGATTCGAACCCGCGTCGTCCCGCTCAGCTGCTATCACGCTATCCGCTCCACCACGTATACATGGTAAGCGTCGTATTCCATGCCTTCAAAAGCACTTTCCCGGTTAGTTGATCGATGTACTTTGGGGACCCCTTGCGATCTTCCTAATTAACCTATAAATATTTCCTTCGGCACTGAGGTGGGGGGCATGGTATCCTATTGTGGTACGGAGTTTGAGATTTATAACTTAATATTAAAGCGAGTTACGTGGTCTTGAAATTTGATCCGTACATACCTATTTTATGTTATTTTTTGTTCCATTATACGTTCTTTAACAAAGAAAGAGGATTGTTTTTATACAGAGAACATACTAGGCAGGCCTAACTATCGAAAGTATTGTAAATAATATGAATAAATTAATTTTAATTGATTTTTTCTGTTTTTAAGCTCTGATCTCACTTTCCCGAACTTAAAAAAATTATTTTTCATATATAGTTCATTCTAAAATATAGAAAAAGACATTAAATGAATAATATGATGTAAAATTAACAATAGAAAAAAAAATAAACAAATTTTAAAAATTGTCCACACTGGGATTCGAACCCGCACCGTCTCGCTCAGCTGCTATCACGCTATCCGCTCCACCACGATTACACGGTCAGCGAGCTACTTGATGGCTTCAAAAGCAATCTCGCGGTCAGTTTAACGATGTACTTTGGGGGCCCATTGCGACCCTCCTAATTAAGCTATAAATATTTCCTTAGGCACAGGGGTTGGGGGCATGGTACCCTATTTTGGTACCGAGTTTGAGATTTATAGCTTAATATTAAAGCGAGTTATGTGGTCTTGAAAACTTACCCGTACATGCCTATTTTATATTATTTTTAATTCCATTACGCGTTCTTTAACGAAGAAAGAGGATTGTTTTTATACAGAGAACATATTAGGCAGGCCAAACTATCGAAAGTATTGTAAATAATATGAATAAATTAATTTTAATTGATTTTTCCTGTTTTTAAGCTCTGTTCTCACTTTCCTGAACTTAAAAAAATTATTTTTCATATATAGTTCCTTCTAAAATATAGAAAAAGACATTAAATGAATAATATAATTTAAAATTAACAATAGAAAAAAAAATAAACAAATTTTAAAAATTTTCTATGTATGTATGTATGTATACCTCAAAAAGTGTTGGGAGAAGCTTTATTTTGAGGAATTTCGCCTTCCGAAAAGCGTTAATACGAAAAAATTCTAAGTCTTTTCTCATTGTTAACAAAAGGCTTCATATTATACTATAATATTAACCTTTAATGTTGTAATTGGACCAGGTACTATATTACCGGGTACTAGTTTACCCTACCAAAGGAAATATTAATGGACCCCGCATTTTACTGTTTTTGTATATCTCAAAAAGTGTTGCGAGAAGCTTTTTTGACCTTTTTTGACCTTAATATTAACCTTTAATGTTTTAATTGGACGAGGTGTTATATTACCTTGTAATAGTGTACCCTACCAAAGGAATCAATTATAGACCCCATAGGGGGTACACGGTGTGACCCCGCAATGTATGTCTATCTGAAATAGTGATGCGAAAAGTCTTATTTCGCAGAAATTCGCCTTCCGAAAAGCGTTAATACGGAAAAATTCTAAGTCTTTTCTCAATAATAACAAAGCCTCCTATCAGACCTTAATATTGACCTTTAAATTTGTAATTGGACCAGGTATTATATTACGGGGTACTAGTGTACACTACCAAAGGAAAAAATTATAGACCTCATAGGGCGTACACAGCGTGACCCCGAATTTTACTGTTTTTGTATATCTAAAATAGTGTTGCGAGAAGCTTTATTTCGAAGAAATTCGCCTTCCGAAAAGCGTTAATACGGAAAAATTCTAAGTCTTTTCTCAATAATAACAAAGCCTCCTATCAGATCTTAATATTAACCTTTAATGTTGTAATTGGACCAGGTGTTATATTACCTTGTACTAGTGTACCCTACTAAAGGAAATAATTATAGACCCTATAGGGGGTACACAGTGTGACCCCGAATTTTACTGTTTTTGTATATCTAAAATAGTGTTGCGAGAAGCTTTATTTCGCAGAAATTCGCCTTCTGAATAGCTTTTATACGGAGAAATTCTAAGTCTTTTTTCAAGAGAAATGAATTTTCTATGTATGTATATCTCAAAAAGTGTTGCGAGAAGCTTTATTTTGAAGAAATTCGCTTTCTGAAAATCTTTTATACGCATAATCTTTCAACGGGAAGGCTCCGACGCTGGTCCCCGTACCGGACCGGAGTGTATTGCCGGCAGAGGCGCTCCGGATACCGCAGCAGCCGGGTTGCTTTTACGAGAGAAATAAATTTTCTATGTATGTATGTATACCTCAAAAAGTGTTGGGAGAAGCTTTATTTTGAGGAAATTCGCCTTCCGAAAAGCGTTAATACGAAAAAATTCTAAGTCTTTTCTCATTGTTAACAAAAGGCTTCATATTATACTATAATATTAACCTTTAATGTTGTAATTGGATCAGGTGTTATATTACCTTGTACTAGTGTACCCTACCAAAGGAAATAATTATAGAGCCCATAGGGGGTACACAGCGTGACCCCGAATTTTACTCTTTTTGTATATCTCCAAAAGTGTTTCGAGAAGCTTTATTTCAATAGCTCTTATAGGCAGAAATTCTAAGTCCATTCTCAATATTAACAAAGCCTCCTATCAGACCTTAATATTAACCTTTAATGTTTTAGTTGGACCAGGTGTTGTATTACCTTGTACTAGTGTACCCTACCAAAGGAATCAAATATAGACCCCATAGGGAGTACACAGCGTGACCCCGAATTTTACTGTTTTTGTATATCTCCAAAAGTGTTGCGAGAAGCTTTATTTCGAAGAAATTCGCCTTCCGAAGAGCTTTTATACGCAGAAATTCTAAGTCTTTTTTCAAGAGGAGAAATAGATTTTCTATGTAGTGTTGGGAGAAGCTTTATTTTGAGGAAATTCGCCTTCCGAAAAGCGTTAATACGGATCAATATAAAGTCTTTTCTCATTGTTAACAAATGGCTTCATATCAGACCTTAATATTAACCTTTAATGTTGTAATTGGACCAGGTATTATATTACGGAGTACTAGTGTACCATACCAAAGGAAATAATTTTAGAGCCCATAGGGGGTACACAGTGTGACCCCGCATTTTACTATGTATGTATATTTAAAACAATGCATTTTTCAATGTTAAGAAAAATGCCTCCTATAAGACCTTAATATTAACCTTTAATGTTGTAATTGGGCCAGGTATTATATTACGGGTTACTAGTGTACCCTACCAAAGGAAATAATTATAGACACCATAGGGGGTACACAGCGTGACCCCGAATTTTACTGTTTTTGTATATATAAAACAATGCATTTTTCAATGTTAAGAAAAATGCCGCCCATCAGACCTTAATATTAACCTTTAATGTTGTAATTGGACCAGGTATTATATTACGGGGTACTAGTGTACCCTTCCAGAGGACATAATTATAGACCCCATAGGGGGTACACAGCGTGACCCCGAATTTTACTGTTTTTGTATATCTCCAAAAGTGTTGCGAGAAGCTTTATTTCGAAGAAATTCGCCTTCTGAAGAGCTTTTATACGCAGAAATTCTACGTCTTTTCTCAATGTTAACAAACCCTCCTATCAGACCTTAATATTGACCCTTAATATTTTACGTGGACCAGGTGTTATATTACCTTGTACTAGTGTACCCTACCAAAGGAAATAATTATAGACACCATAGGGGGTACACAGCGTGACCCCGCACTTTACTATGTATGTATACCAAAAACAGTGCATTTTTCAATGTTAAGAAAAATGCCTCCTATCAGACCATAATATTAACCTTTAATGTTGCAATTGGACCAGGTGTTATATTACCTTGTACTCGTGTACCCTACCAAAGGAAAAAATTATAGACCCCATAGGGGGTACACAGCGTGACCCCGAACTTTACTGTTTTTGTTGAGATTTATAGCTTAATATTAAAGCGAGTTATGTGGTCTTGAAATTTTATCCGAACATACCTATTTCATGTTATTTTTTATTCCATTATGCGTTCTTTAACGAAGAAAGAGGATTGTTTTTATACAGAGAACATACTAGGCAGGCCAAACTATCGAAAGTATTGTAAATAATATGAATAAATTAATTTTAATTGATTTTTTCTGTTTTTAAGCTCTGATCTCATTTTCCCGAACTTAAAAAAATTATTTTTCATATATAATTCCTTCTATAATATAGAAAAACACATTAAATAAATAAAATAATGTAAAATTAACAAAAGAAAAAAAAACAAATTTCAAAAAATGGACAGCACTGGGATTCGAACCCTCGCCATCTCGCTCAGCTGCTATCACGCTATCCGCTACTCCACGCATACACGGTGATGGTGGTATTCCATGCCTTCAAAAGCACTCTCCCGGTCAGTTGATCGATGTATTTTGGGGGCCCATTGCGATCCTCCTAATTAACCTATAAATATTTCCTTTGGCACAGAGGTGGGGGGCATGGTACCCTATTTTGGTACCGAGTTTGAGATTTATAACTTAATATTAAAGCGAGTTACGTGGTCTTGAAAATTGATCCGTACATACCTATTTTATGTTATTTTTTATTCCATTATGCGTTCTTTAACAAAGAAAGAGGATTGTTTTTATACAGAGAACATACTAGGCAGGCCAAACTATCGAAAGTATTGTAAATAATATGAATAAATTAATTTTAATTGATTTTTTCTGTTTTTAAACTCTGATCTCACTTTCCCGAACTATATATGAAAAAATTATTTTTCATATATAGTTCCTTCTAAAATATAGAAAAAGACATTAAATGAATAATATGATGTAAAATTAACAATAGAAAAAAAAATAAACAAATTTTAAAAATTGTCCACACTGGGATTCGTACCCGCACCGTCTCGCTCAGCTGCTATCACGCTATCCGCTCCACCACGATTACACGGTCAGCGAGCTACTTGATGGCTTCAAAAGCAATCTCGCGGTCAGTTTAACGATGTACTTTGGGGGCCCATTGCGACCCTCCTAATTAAGCTATAAATATTTCCTTAGGCACAGGGCTTGGGGGCATGGTACCCTATTTTGGTAACGAGTTTGAGATTTATAGCTTAATATTAAAGCGAGTTATGTGGTCTTGAAACCTTACCCGTACATGCCTATTTTATGTTATTTTTTATTCCATTACGCGTTCTTTAACGAAGAAAGAGGATTGTTTTTATACAGAGAACATATTAGGCAGGCCAAACTATCGAAAGTATTGCAAATAATATGAATAAATTAATTTTAATTGATTTTTCCTGTTTTTAAGCTCTGTTCTCACTTTCCAGAACTTAAAAAAATTATTTTTCATATATAGTTCCTTCTAAAATATAGAAAAAGACATTAAATGAATAATATAATGTAAAATTAACAATAGAAAAAAAATAAACAAATTTTAAAAATTGTCTACACTGGGATTCGAACCCGCACCGTCTCGCTCAGCTGCTATCACGCTATCCGCTCCACCACGATTACACGGTCAGCGAGCTACTTGATGGCTTCAAAAGCAATCTCGCGGTCAGTTTAACGATGTACTTTGGGGGCCCATTGCGACCCTCCTAATTAAGCTATAAATATTTCCTTTGGCACAGGGGTTGGAGGCATGGTACCCTATTTTGGTACCGAGTTTGAGATTTATAGCTTAATATTAAAGCGAGTTATGTGGTCTTGAAAACTTACCCGTACATGCCTATTTTATGTTATTTTTAATTCCATTACGCGTTCTTTAACGAAGAAAGAGGATTGTTTTTATACAGAGAACATATTAGGCAGGCCAAACTATCGAAAGTATTGTAAATAATATGAATAAATTAATTTTAATTGATTTTTCCTGTTTTTAAGCTCTGTTCTCACTTTCCCGAACTTAAAAAAATTATTTTTCATACATAGTTCCTTCTAAAATATAGAAAAAGACATTAAATGAATAATATAATGTAAAATTAACAATAGAAAAAAAAATAAACAAATTTTAAAAATTTTCCACACTGGGATTCGAACCCGCACCGTCTCGCTCAGCTGCTATCACGCTATCCGCTCCACCACGATTACACGGTCAGCGAGCTACTTGATGGCTTCAAAAGCAATCTCGCGGTCAGTTTAACGATGTACTTTGGGGGCCCATTGCGTCCCTCCTAATTAAGCTATAAATATTTCCTTAGGCACAGGGGTTGGGGGCATGGTACCCTATTTTGGTACCGAGTTTGAGATTTATAGCTTAATATTAAAGCGAGTTATGTGGTCTTGAAAACTTACCCGTACATGCCTATTTTATGTTATTTTTTATTCCATTACGCGTTCTTTAATGAAGAAAGAGGATTGTTTTTATACAGAGAACGTATTAGGCAGGCCAAACTATCGAAAGTATTGTAAATAATATGAATAAAATAATTTTAATTGATTTTTCCTGTTTTTAAGCTCTGTTCTCACTTTCCCGAACTTAAAAAAATTATTTTTCATATATAGTTCCTTCTAAAATATAGAAAAAGACATTAAATGAATAATATAATGTAAAATTAACAATAGAAAAAAAAATAAACAAATTTTAAAAATTTTCTATGTATGTATGTATGTATGTATACCTCAAAAAGTGTTGGGAGAAGCTTTATTTTGAGGAATTTCGCCTTCCGAAAAGCGTTAATACGAAAAAATTCTAAGTCTTTTCTCATTGTTAACAAAAGGCTTCATATTATACTATAATATTAACCTTTAATGTTGTAATTGGACCAGGTACTATATTACCGGGTACTAGTTTACCCTACCAAAGGAAATATTAATGGACCCCGCATTTTACTGTTTTTGTATATCTCAAAAAGTGTTGCGAGAAGCTTTTTTGACCTTTTTTGACCTTTTTTGACCTTAATATTAACCTTTAATTTTGTTATTGGACTAGGTATTATATTACGGGGTACTAGTGTACCCTACCAAAGGAAATAATTATAGACCTCATAGGGGGTACACAGTGTAACCCCTCATTTTACTATGTATGTATGTATGTATGTATATCTAAAACAGGGCATTTTTCAATGTTAAGAAAAATGCCTCCTATCAGACCTTAATATTAACCTTTAATGTTTTAATTGGACGAGGTGTTATATTACCTTGTAATAGTGTACCCTACCAAAGGAATCAATTATAGACCCCATAGGGGGTACACGGTGTGACCCCGCAATGTATTTCTATCTGAAATAGTGATGCGAAAAGTCTTATTTCGCAGAAATTCGGCTTCCGAAAAGCGTTAATACGGAGAAATTCTTTTTTCAAGAGAAATAAATTTTCTATGTATGTATATCTCAAAAAGTGTTGCGAGAAGCTTTATTTGTAAGAAATTCGCCTTCCGAAAAGCGTTAATACCATAGAGTTGAAATAGTAAGTAGAGGAACCAAGCTTGCTTTATTCCTTCCGAAACGACACGCCACAGATAGCAAGCAAAGAGCTACAATCACGTGATGGAAAGAGTGCAATACTTGGCGCAGTATCACAAATGTTGGCGCGCAGAATTTTTTAACCAGCTTTATTTCGATATTACCGATGCGCAAATAATTGCAGCATTGGAAAGAGAGAAAAAAAAATATTTTCGTTAATCACATTTCTTTAATATTGTTAAACTGGTTTTTAAAACATACGGAGTTTTTTTTCTTAACATTTAATTTTAGTACTGCCTTCATTAAAAAATTTAAGTAGTTCTCGTCTTTACCCTTAACACTATTCCTTAAAATTTATTCATAATATAAAAATAAAAAACGATATTCTGCACCACTTATATTTATTATTATATTCAGAAAAAAAAATTTGTAAATGTTTTTATTACAAAAACCTATTTAAAAAAATTAACAATATATATTGTAATAACTATTATTACATTTAACTATTGTTATTTTTAAAAAAATATATATAATAACTTCGATACAAAAATCACTACTTTTTTAACACCTACCAGGGCTTAAAATGTGGATTTGAAAATGTTGCCTTTCTTTTTTAATGAAACATAGGTTCGTTTAAAAAAGAAATTTAATCTTTGCGTTTTAAAAGTTTTATCACTGTTAGATAAAACAAATTGTAAAATTAAACCGATTGTCTGAAAAAAGTTCGATGCTTAGAAATAAAATAAAGAAATAAAAAGGTTCAGCTTTAATACGTAAAATATACGTTAATGTTGCAACACTTTTATAATTTTTATTTATGCTCACCAAGAGACTGCTCCAGAGGTAAATTTCGGGAAAAATAGCTTCGAGAAAAATAAAACCCTTTTTTAGTAGAATAGAATAGTTAGAAAACCTATTTGTGATAAAATGTAATTACGTTTAGAATTTTATTTATACATTGAATACATCAAATTATTTATACAATAAAGATTATTTGCGTTATTAATTTAGAATTTTAACTTCTTTTTTTCCTGACACATAAAATTGATATTTTCAAAAATAAACTACTGTTGCATTTTAACTTAATACTCAACAATTTGTCTAAATATGAAATAAAATATTTATTCTAATATAAAAGTTTTCAGTGCCGAATAGAGAAAAATGTAAGATTAAAAGCATTAAACTAATAAAAGAAAATAATAAAAGAGTTTAATTAGAAATTTTACTTTGTATTTCATGTACTATAAATTACAAGAAAAATTGAACTGTACACACAAAGTGACTATTAGAAAAGCTTCCGAAATTTGAACAAAAAATACTTAAATAAAAGAGAAAACAATTAGAATTTTTGCACTAAATGTAGATTGAAACTAATAACAAACTTATAATTAAAAATCCTTACTTTTATTGTGATAGAAATTGAAATTTATGCAATTTTTTTATGAGGTAAATTTATGCTACTATTATAATTCAATATATATTTAATAATTTTTATACAGAAAACCAGTAACTTAAAAATTAACAGTTAAAAATATTTTATTTTACAAATAAAAAAACCTTAATCATTTTATAGACATTAAGAAAATTACAATGCCCCTCCATAAAAAATGTAATTTTCTTAAAAATAGTAAACACATTTAAAACTATATCTCTTAGCCAGCTAGCAAATAAATTATATACAATCTATACAAAGGTAAAAACAGTTGAAATTTTACAAGAAAGGTTCAGGATGTTAAATCGTTGCATCACAGCCAGCTGTTAGCCTTGGCCGTCTGAACAGTTTATTCCATACCAATCAATCACATGCTAGTACACTGCACTAATTTGCTCCTATACAACTTAGCCACTTCTATGCTATGTTTTCTGAATTTGTTGCACTAAATCAAACTAACTCTACAGTTAAATGTATTAGTAAAAAAGTATTTCCAATAAAGCAACTATTTTTAAATAAAAAGAAGGTAAACAAGTACTTAATGATTATATTAAATGTACCTTAATTTATTTTCTAAATAGTACATAATTTCGTATTCATTTTATGTATAGTAACAGAATTATACAATTATATTAAAAATTAACACTAATGCTACTATACACTATTTTATATTTAAATACTAAAAATATTTCATAGAATTTAATTATTCATCAAACATATAAGAATATACAAAAATTTATTTTTTAAGCATTCCTGTGTAATTTAAAAAACACAACTTCTTATGTACCATATTTTTTATTTAAATATATATATTTATAGGAAACATTTCAGAACAAGATAAATATTGGATTTTAGTAATCAAGAGGTAAAGATATGCAAAATCTTCAAAATATATAGAAATGATAACGACATTTAAAGAGAACTAAAACAAAACCGAAAGTTTACTCAACTGTTCCTTGGCGCTAGAGTATCTCGCCAAGGAAGCCAACAAAGCTTTGCAGCTATTTCAGCTAAAAATAGAGTATATATTGAAATATACTTAAAGATTATAAGTTTAAAGTTTAAGAAACAATAAAAACTTATGTTAAATGTAAAAAAAGTGAACAAAAACGAATGTAATTGATTATTAAAGCAAATAAAACATGATTATCAGAGCATGACTGAGTATCGGAAAACTTTTAAAATCAATTTTAAAGTAGAAAAAGTGAAAAAAAATGTCGCCCGTTCTTGTAAAAAGTTGTCGGACAGTCCCTAGAAAACTTCTCCGTGCAGAAAAATGCTCAGGACTTTTGTACCATTCTTATTTCTGAATTAAAAAGACAGACAGTTAATTGCATCAAACTATCGCAATGCTAAACGAATGGACGGGAATAGAAGCGGTCTCAGTCAACCGCAAGTTTGGGCTACAGTCACGTGACTTCATCTTGTCCACGGGTTGGGGGTTATTCTACTCTCTCTACCCTAGTATTTCAACTCTATGGTTAATACGGAAAAATTCTAAGTCTTTTCTCAATAATAACAAAGCCTCCTATCAGACCTTAATATTGACCTTTAAATTTGTAATTGGACCAGGTATTATATTACGGGGTACTAGTGTACCCTACCAAAGGAAAAAATTATAGACCTCATAGGGCGTACACAGCGTGACCCCGAATTTTACTGTTTTTGTATATCTAAAATAGTGTTGCGAGAAGCTTTATTTCGAAGAAATTCGCCTTTTGAAGAGCTTTTATACGCAGAAATTCTAAGTCTTTTCTCAATGTTAACAAAGACTCCTATCAGACCTTAATATTGACCCTTAATATTTTAATTAGACCAGGTGTTATATTTCCTGGTACTAGTGTACCCTACCAAAGGAAATAATTATAGAGCCCATAGGGGGTACACGGTGTAACGCCGCATTTTACTATGTATGTATATCTAAAACAGTGCATTTTTCAATGTTAAGAAAAATGCCTCCTATCAGACATTAATATTAACCTTTAATGTTTTAATAGGACCAGGTGTTATATTACCTTGTACTAGTGTACCTTACCATAGGAAATATTTATAGACCCCATAGGGGGTACGCAGCGTGACCCCGAATTTTACTATGTATGTATGTATATCTCAAAAAGTGTTGCGAGAAGCTTTATTTCGAAGAAATTCGCCTTCCGAAGAGCTTTTATACGCAGAAATGCTAAGTCTTTTTTCAAGAGGAGTAATAAATTTTCTATGTATGTATATCTCAAAAAGTGTTTCGAGAAGCTTTATTTTGAAGAAATTCGCCTTCTGAAAATCTTTTATACGCATAATCTTTCAACGGGAATCTCCGACGCTGGTCCCCGTACCGGACCGGATTGTATTGCCGGCAGAGGCGCTCCGGATACCGCAGCAGCCGGGTTGCTTTTACGAGAGAAATAAATTTTCTATGTATGTATGTATACCTCAAAAAGTGTTGGGAGAAGCTTTATTTTGAGGAAATTCGCCTTCCGAAAAGCGTTAATACGGAGAAATTCTAAGTCTTTTCTCATTGTTAACAAAAGCCTTCATATCAGACCTTAATATTAACCTTTAATGTTGTAATTGGGCCAGGTATTATATTACGGGTTACTAGTGTACCCTATCAAAGGAAATAATTATAGACACCATAGGGGGTACACAGCGTGACCTCGAATTTTACTGTTTTTGTATATATAAAACAATGCATTTTTCAATGTTAAGAAAAATGCCGCCTATCAGACCTTAATATTAACCTTTAATGTTGTAATTGGACCAGGTATTATATTACGGGGTACTAGTGTACCCTACCAAAGGACATAATTATAGACCCCATAGGATGTACACAGCGCGACCCCGAATTTTACTGTTTTTGTATATCTCCAAAAGTGTTGCGAGAAGCTTTATTTCGAAGAAATTCGCCTTCTGAAGAGCTTTTATACGCAGAAATTCTACGTCTTTTCTCAATGTTAACAAACCCTCCTATCAGACCTTAATATTGACCCTTAATATTTTAAGTGGACCAGGTGTTATATTACCTTGTACTAGTGTACCCTACCAAAGGAAATAATTATAGACACCATAGGGGGTACACAGCGTGACCCCGCACTATACTATGTATGTATACCTAAAACAGTGCATTTTTCAATGTTAAGAAAAATGCCTTCTATCAGACCATAATATTAACCTTTAATGTTGTAATTGGACCAGGTGTTATATTACCTTATACTCGTGTACCCTACCAAAGGAAAAAATTATAGACCCCATAGGGGGTACACAGCGTGACCCCGAACTTTACTGTTTTTGTTGAGATTTATAGCTTAATATTAAAGCGAGTTATGTGGTCTTGAAAACTTACCCGTACATGCCTATTTTATGTTTTTTTTTATTCCATTACACGTTCTTTAACGAAGAAAGAGGATTGTTTTTATACAGAGAACATATTAGGCAGGCCAAACTATCGAAAATATTGTAAATAATATGAATAAATTAATTTTAATTGATTTTTCCTATTTTTAAGCTCTGTTCTCACTTTCCCGAACTTAAAAATATTATTTTTCATATATAGTTCCTTCTAAAATATAGAAAAAGACATTAAATGAATAATATGATGTAAAATTAACAATAGAAAACAAAAATAAACAAATTTTAAAAAATTGTCCACACTGGGATTCGAACCCGCACCGTCTCGCTCAGCTGCTATCACGCTATCCGCTCCACCACGATTACACGGTCAGCGAGTTACTTCATGGCTTCAAAAGCAATCTCGCGGTCAGTTTAACGATGTACTTTGGGGGCCCATTGCGACCCTCCTAATTAAGCTATAAATATTTCCTTAGGCACATGGGTTGGGGGCATGGTACCCTATTTTGGTACCAAGTTTGAGATTTATAGCTTAATATTAAAGCTAGTTATGTGGTCTTGAAAACTTATCCGTACATACCTATTTTATGTTATTTTTTATTCCATTATACGTTCTTTAACGAAGAAAGAGGAATGTTTTTATACAGAGAATAAAAATAGAAATAAATGTAGAAAGGATGTATTTCTAAATTTGATTGTTATTGTAATGAAAAGGAATATTCACAATATATTGATAATGATTATGGGCATATTATTACGGGAAATTTGGAGATTGTTGGTAATGAAGATTTAATTAATATTTTAGGCAAAGGTTCAAAATTTAGGACAAGGTTTAGAATGAATAAAAAAGATTTTATTTTGTCCATTAAAAAAGATATTGATTTTATTATAGCAAAAATTTCCAGAAAATATCATTGGCCCGTTGAGGGTTTTTCAGAGTGGAAGGCTAAAATTATTGAAAAGGTTAATTTTAATTTATTTAATACCAGTTTTGGTTCTTTTCCCAGTGGTACCATTATTGATTATGATCTGTCTAGTAAAATTAAAAATCTTAAGGATAAATTTATTGTTACGGTTGTGGATAAAGCTTCAAATAATTTTTGTATTATGTGTAAATTTTTTTTTAAAAATTTGATTATTGGAGAATATAACGCAAATAATTCTTATTTAAAATTAAAAGTAGATAGGAAGGTTGCTGAAGAAAGAATTATTGCGTTTAGTAAAAAATTAAAATTTAGGTTAAATAGGATTAAATTTCCATATTTATTTCCTATTGTTAAATTTCATAAAAATCCTGTTAAATTTAGGTTTATAGCGTGTGGTACTAATTGTTACAATTCTGATGTTAGTAAAAAGTTTTTTAGTTTTCTAAAAATTATTTTGCTTAAAATTAAAAAAGAAAAAAATATTGTTATTAATAGTAATGTTGATGTTTTGGATTATATTAATAATAATGAAATATCCAACATTAATACTTTTGATTTTGAAAATTTGTATACAAGTATACCACACGAAAAGATTATTGATATCTGTAATGGCATTTTTGATAAATATTTATTTAATGAGAAAATTGATAAGTCTAATTGGTTGGATTTATGTAGGTTTAATCTTTTTGAGAATGTTTTTTTTAATGGTTTAGATTTTTATAAACAAATTATTGGAATTCCACAAGGTAATTCCTTTTCTGGTGCTTTTGCTAATATTTTTTTGCATGTTTTTGAAGCTAAATTTCTTGAAATTAATGATTTTAAAGCTTTTAGATATATTGATGACCTGATTTTGTTTAATAGTGATAATTATAATTTTATTTATAATATTTATCCTGGAGATTTGGTTTTGAAGAAAACTAATGAGGATTGTTTTAATGTTGAGTATTTAGATTTTAAAATTGTTATTGTGGACAAAATTATTAAAATTGGTGTTTTTGATAAAAGAAAGGCTTTTAAATTTAAAGTTATTTTTTTCTGCAACTTTTATACTAATTTGTGTAATAAAATTTTTAAAAATTTAGTTTTTTCACAATTGGTTAGGATTAATAATATTTGCAATAATGTTGAAAGTTTTCAAGAGACTGTGAATAATTTTTTGAATAATTTGAGTAATAATGATTTTCCTTATAATTTTTGTAATGTTAATTTGTTAATTAAGAAAATGATTGAAGAATATTAGTTTTTTTATTTCTTTTAACAGGGCGCAATTCAAGACTTAACTGAGCAGCCCCAGTTAAGCATTCTATTAATATGTGACGTAAACTTTCTTTGACAACTTCTACCTATCTTTTTCTCAATCTGCGCATTTTAAAAGAGGGCGTTGTTTTTCTTTTGGTTTAAGTGATTCCTTTTCATTTGGTTTGCTTTAGAGTTCGCTGTCTGACCTTGTTTATGTGAGTTTTTATTTTCTGTTGATTTTTATTTTCTGAATAATTTGAGTTTTTGATGAGTTGTATGAGTTTCTTTTCTGTATTAGTTTTATGTCTTGCTTGTTTTTTTCTCCTGGACTGTTAAACAAAACCTTCGGGGTACTGAGGAAGATTTTTAGGCTTTTGCCTTCTTCCTCAATAGAAAATGTTTTGTTTTTTGGCCACTGGGGCCGGTACCCCCTGAAGACGTCGGCTTCAGTGGTCATATTTTTATATTTTTATTTTTAATTTTGTTTTTTCCTTTTCTACATTTATTTCTATTTTTATTCACTCTTTTTTTGAAAATTCTGCTGCTTTTTAGCGCATTTTTTTAAAAGAAGTTTTGTTCATTTTGTTTAGATATTAATTGTACTCTTTTAGTATTTATACAGAGAACATACTAGGCAGGCCAAACTATCGAAAGTATTGTAAATAATATGAATAAATTAATTTTAATTGATTTTTTCTGTTTTTAAGGTCTGATCTCATTTTCCCGAACTTAAAAAAATTATTTTTCATATATAGTTCCCTCTATGATATAGAGAAACACATTAAATAAATAATATAATGTAAAATTAACAAAAGAAAAAAAAATTTAAAAATAGACCACACCGGGATTCGAACCCACGCCGTCTCGCTCAAGTGCTACCACGCTATCCGCTCAACCACGCATAGATGGTAAGCGTGGTATTCCATGCCTTCAAAAGCACTTTCCCGGTTAGTTGATCGATGTACTTTGGGGGCCCATTGCGATCCTCCTAATTAACCTATAAATATTTTCTTTGGCACAGAGATGGGGGGCATGGTACCCTAATTTGGTACCGAGTTTGAGATTTATAACTTAATATTAAAGCGAGTTACGTGGTCTTGAAAATCTATCCGAACATACCTATTTTATGTTATTTTTTATTCCATTATGCGTTCTTTAACGAAGAAAGAGGATTGTTTTTATACAGAGAACATACTAGGGAGGCCAAACTATCGAAAGTATTGTAAATAATATGAATAAATTAATTTTAATTGAATTTTCCTGTTTTTAAGCTCTGTTCTCACTTTCCCGAACTTAAAAAAATTATTTTTCCTATATAGTTACTTATATAATATAGAAAAACACATTAAATAAATAATATAATGTAAAATTAACAAAAGAAAAAAAATTTAAAAATGGTCCACACCGGGATTCGAACCCGCGTCGTCCCGCTCAGCTGCTATCACGCTATCCGCTCCACCACGTATACATGGTAAGCGTCGTATTCCATGTCTTCAAAAGCACTTTCCCGGTTAGTTGATCGATGTACTTTGGGGGCCCCTTGCGATCCTCCTAATTAACCTATAAATATTTCCTTCGGCACTGAGGTGGGGGGCATGGTATCCTATTTTGGTACCGAGTTTGAGATTTATAACTTAATATTAAAGCGAGTTACGTGGTCTTGAAAATTGATCCGTACATACCTATTTTATGTTATTTTTTATTCCATTATGCGTTCTTTAACAAAGAAAGAGGATTGTTTTTATACAGAGAACATACTAGGCAGGCCAAACTATCGAAAGTATTGTAAATAATATGAATAAATTAATTTTAATTGATTTTTTCTGTTTTTAAGCTCTGATCTCACTTTCCCGAACTTAAAAAAATTATTTTTCATATATAGTTCCTTCTAAAATATAGAAAAAGACATTAAATGAATAATATGATGTAAAATTAACAATAGAAAAAAAAAATAAACAAATATTAAAAATTGTCCACACTGGGATTCGAACCCGCACCGTCTCGCTCAGCTGCTATCACGCTATCCGCTCCACCACGATTACACGGTCAGCGAGCTACTTGATGGCTTCAAAAGCAATCTCGCGGTCAGTTTAACGATGTACTTTGGGGGCCCATTGCGACCCTCCTAATTAAGCTATTAATATTTCCTTAGGCACAGGGGTTGGGGGCATGGTACCCTATTTTGGTACCGAGTTTGAGATTTATAGCTTAATATTAAAGCGAGTTATGTGGTCTTGAAAACTTACCCGTTCATGCCTATTTTATGTTATTTTTTATTCCATTACGCGTTCTTTAACGAAGAAAGAGGATTGTTTTTATACAGAGAACATATTAGGCAGGCCAAACTATCGAAAGTATTGTAAATAATATGAATAAATTAATTTTAATTGATTTTTCCTGTTTTTAAGCTCTGTTCTCACTTTCCCGAACTTAAAAAAATTATTTTTCATATATAGTTCCTTCTAAAATATAGAAAAAGACATTAAATGAATAATATAATGTAAAATTAACAATAGAAAAAAAAATAAACAAATTTTAAAAATTGTCCACACTGGGATTCGAACCCGACCGTCTCGCTCAGCTGCTATCACGCTATCCGCTCCACCACGATTACACGGTCAGCGAGCTACTTGATGGCTTCAAAAGCAATCTCGCGGTCAGTTTAACGATGTACTTTGGGGGCCCATTGCGACCCTCCTAATTAAGCTATAAATATTTCCTTAGGCACAGGGGTTGGGGGCATGGTACCCTATTTTGGTACCGAGTTTGAGATTTATAGCTTAATATTAAAGCGAGTTATGTGGTCTTGAAAACTTATCCGTACATGACTATTTTATGTTATTTTTAATTCCATTACGCGTTCTTTAACGAAGAAAGAGGATTGTTTTTATACAGAGAACATATTAGGCAGGCCAAACTATCGAAAGTATTGTAAATAATATGAATAAATTAATTTTAATTGATTTTTCCTGTTTTTAAGCTCTGTTCTCACTTTCCCGAACTTAAAAAAATTATTTTTCATATATAGTTCCTTCTAAAATATAGAAAAAGAACTTAAATGAATAATATAATGTAAAATTAACAATAGAAAAAAAAATAAACAAATTTTAAAAATTTTCTATGTATGTATGTATGTATGTATGTATACCTCAAAAAGTGTTGGGAGAAGCTTTATTTTGAGGAATTTCGCCTTCCGACAAGCGTTAATACGAAAAAATTCTAAGTCTTTTCTCATTGTTAACAAAAGGCTTCATATTATACTAAAAAATTAACCTTTAATGTTGTAATTGGACCAGGTACTATATTACCGGGTACTAGTTTACCCTACCAAAGGAAATATTAATGGACCCCGCATTTTACTGTTTTTGTATATCTCAAAAAGTGTTGCGAGAAGCTTTTTTGACCTTTTTTAACCTTTTTGGACCTTAATATTAACCTTTAATGTTGTTATTGGACTAGGTATTATATTACGGGGTACTAGTGTACCCTACCGAAGGAAATAATTATAGACCTCATAGGGGGTACACAGTGTAACCCCTCATTTTACTATGTATGTATGTATGTATGTATATCTAAAAAAGGGCATTTTTCAATGTTAAGAAAAATGCCTCCTATCAGACCTTAATATTAACCTTTAATGTTTTAATTGGACGAGGTGTTATATTACCTTGTAATAGTGTACCCTACCAACGGAATCAATTATAGACCCCATAGGGGGTACACGGTGTGACCCCGCAATGTATGTCTATCTGAAATAGTGATGCGAAAAGTCTTATTTCGCAGAAATTCGCCTTCCGAAAAGCGTTAATACGGAGAAATTCTTTTTTCAAGAGAAATAAATTTTCTATGTATGTATATCTCAAAAAGTGTTGCGAGAAGCTTTATTTGTAAGAAGTTCGCCTTCCGAAAAGCGTTAATACGGAAAAATTCTAAGTCTTTTCTCAATAATAACAAAGCCTTCTATCAGACCTTAATATTGACCTTTAAATTTGTAATTGGACCAGGTATTATATTACGGGGGACTAGTGTACCCTACCAAAGGAAAAAATTATAGACCTCATAGGGCGTACACAGCGTGACCCCGAATTTTACTGTTTTTGTATATCTAAAATAGTGTTGCGAGAAGCTTTATTTCGAAGAAATTCGCCTTTTGAAGAGCTTTTATACGCAGAAATTCTAAGTCTTTTCTCAATGTTAACAAAGCCTCCTATCAGACCTTAATATTGACCCTTAATATTTTAATTGGGCCAGGTGTTATATTACCTGGTACTAGTGTACCCTACCAAAGGAAATAATTATAGAGCCCATAGGGGGTACACGGTGTAACGCCGCATTTTACTATGTATGCATATCTAAAACAGTGCATTTTTCAATGTTAAGAAAAATGCCTCCTATCAGACCTTAATATTAACCTTTAATGTTTTAATTGGACCAGGTGTTATATTACCTTGTACTAGTGTACCCTACCAAAGGAAATAATTATAGAGCCCATAGGGGGTACACAGCGTGACCCCGAATTTTACTCTTTTTGTATATCTCCAAAAGTGTTTCGAGAAGCTTTATTTCGCAGAAATTCGCCTCCTCAATAGCTCTTATACGCAGAAATTCTAAGTCCATTCTCAATATTAACAAAGCCTCCTATCAGACCTTAATATAAACCTTTAATGTTTTAGTTGGACCAGGTGTTGTATTACCTTGTACTAGTGTACCCTACCAAAGGAAATAATTATAAAGCCCATAGGGGGTACACAGCTTGACCCCGCACTTTACTATGTATGTATATCTAAAACAGTGCATTTTTCAATGTTAAGAAAAGTGCCTCCTATCAGACCTTAATATTAACCTTTAATGTTTTAATTGGACGAGGTGTTATATTACCTTGTAATAGTGTACCCTACCAAAGGAATCAAATATAGACCCCATAGGGGGTACACAGCGTGACCCCGAATTTTACTATGTATGTATGTATATCTCAAAAAGTGTTGCTAGAATGTTGTAAATGGACCAGGTATTATATTATGGGGTACTAGTGTACCCTACCAAAGGAAATAATTATAGACACCATAGGGGGTACACAGCGTGACCCCAAATTTTACTGTTTTTGTATATCTAAAACAATGCATTTTTCAATGTTAAGAAAAATGCCTCCTATCAGACCTTTATATTAACCTTTAATGTTGTAAATGGATCAGTTGTTATATTACCTTGTACTAGTGTACCCTACTAAAGGATATAATTATAGACCCCATAGGGGGTACACAGCGTGACCCCGAATTTTACTGTTTTTGTATATCTCCAAAAGTGTTGCGAAAAGTCTTATTTCGCAGAAATTCGCCTTCTGAGTAGCTTTATACGGAGAAACTCTAAGTCTTTTTTCAAGAGAAATAAATTTTCTATGTATGTATTCATATCTCAAAAAGTGTTGGGAGAAGCTTTATTTTGAGGAAATTCGCCTTCCGAAAAGCGTTAATACGGAGAAATTCTAAGTCTTTTCTCATTGTTAACAAAAGGCTTCATATCAGACCTTAATATTAACCTTTAATGTTGTAATTAGGCCAGGTATTATATTACGGGTTACTAGTGTACCCTACCAAAGGAAATAATTATAGACACCATAGGGGGTACACAGCGTGACCCCGAATTTTACTGTTTTTGTATATATAAAACAATGCATTTTTCAATGTTAAGTAAAATGCCGCCTATCAGACCTTAATATTAACCTTTAATGTTGTAATTGGACCAGGTATTATATTACGGGGTACTAGTGTACCCTACCAAAGGACATAATTATAGACCCCATAGGGGGTACACAGCGCGACCCCGAATTTTACTGTTTTTATATATCTCCAAAAGTGTTGCGAGAAGCTTTATTTCGAAGAAATTCGCCTTCTGAAGAGCTTTTATACGCAGAAATTCTACGTCTTTTCTCAATGTTAACAAACCCTCCTATCAGTCCTTAATATTGACCCTTAATATTTTAAGTGGACCAGGTGTTATATTACCTTGTACTAGTGTACCCTACCAAAGGAAATAATTATAGACACCATAGGGGGTACACAGCGTGACCCCGCACTTTTCTATGTATGTATACCTAAAACAGTCCATTTTTCAATGTTAAGAAAAATGCCTCCTATCAGACCTTAATATTAACCTTTAATGTTGTAATTGGACCAGGTGTTATACTACCTTGTACTCGTGTACCCTACCAAAGGAAAAAATTATAGACCCCATAGGGGGTACACAGCGTGACCCCGAACTTTACTGTTTTTGTTGAGATTTATAGCTTAATATTAAAGCGAGTTATGTGGTCTTGAAAACTTACCCGTACATGCCTATTTTATGTTATTTTTTATTCCATTACACGTTCTTTAACGAAGAAAGAGGATTGTTTTTATACAGAGAACATATTAGGCAGGCCAAACTATCGAAAATATTGTAAATAATATGAATAAATTAATTTTAATTGATTTTTCCTATTTTTAAGCTCTGGTCTCACTTTCCCGAACTTAAAAAATTATTTTTCATATATAGTTCCTTCTAAAATATAGAAAAAGACATTAAATGAATAATATAATGTAAAATTAACAATAGAAAAAAAATAAACAAATTTTAAAAATTGTCCACACTGGGATTCGAACCCGCAACGTCTCGCTCAGCTGCTATCACGCTATCCGCTCCACCACGATTACACGGTCAGCTTACTTCATGGTTCAAAAGCAATCTCGCGGTCAGTTTAACGATGTACTTTGGGGGCCCATTGCAACCCTCCTAATTAAGCTATAAATATTTCCTTAGGCACAGGGGTTGGGGGCATGGTACCCTATTTTGGTACCAAGTTTGAGATTTATAGCTTAATATTAAAGCGAGTTATGTGGTCTTGAAAACTTATCCGTACATACCTATTTTATGTTATTTTTTATTCCATTATACGTTCTTTAACGAAGAAAGAGGAATGTTTTTATACAGAGAACATACTAGGCAGGCCAAACTATCGAAAGTATTGTAAATAATATGAATAAATTAATTTTAATTGATTTTTTCTGTTTTTAAGGTCTGATCTCATTTTCCCGAACTTAAAAAAATTATTTTTCATATATAGTTCCTTCTATGATGTAGAGAAACACATTAAATAAATAATATAATGTAAAATTAACAAAAGAAAAAAAAATTTAAAAATAGACCACACCGGGATTCGAACCCACGCCGTCTCGCTCAAGTGCTACCACGCTATCCGCTCAATCACGCATAGATGGTAAGCGTGGTATTCCATGCCTTCAAAAGCACTTTCCCGGTTAGTTGATCGATGTACTTTGGGGGCCAATTGCGATCCTCCTAATTAACCTATAAATATTTCCTTTGGCACAGAGATGGGGGGCATGGTACCCTAATTTGGTACCGAGTTTGAGATTTATAACTTAATATTAAAGCGAGTTACGTGGTCTTGAAAATTTATCCGAACATACCTATTTCATGTTATTTTTTATTCCATTCTGCGTTCTTTAACGAAGAAAGAGGATTGTTTTAATACAGAGAACATACTAGGCAGGCCAAACTATAGAAAGTATTGTAAATAATATTAATAAATTAATTTTAATTGATTTTTTCTGTTTTTAAGCTTTGATCTCATTTTCCCGAACTTAAAAAAATTATTTTTCATATATAATTCCTTCTATAATATAGAAAAACACATTAAATAAATAAAATAATGTAAAATTAACAAAAGAAAAAAAAACAAATTTCAAAAAATGGACAGCACTGGGATTCGAACCCTCGCCATCTCGCTCAGCTGCTATCACGCTATCCGCTACTCCACGTATACACGGTGATGGTGGTATTCCATGCCTTCAAAAGCACTCTCCCGGTCAGTTGATCGATGTATTTTGGGGGCCCATTGCGATCCTCCTAATTAACCTATAAATATTTCCTTTGGCACAGAGGTGGGGGGCATGGTACCCTATTTTGGTACCGAGTTTGAGATTTATAACTTAATATTAAAGCGAGTTCCGTGGTCTTGAAAATTGATCCGTACATACCCATTGTATGTTATTTTTTATTCCATTATGCGTTCTTTAAGGAAGGAAGAGTATTGTTTTTATACAGAGAACATACTAGGGAGGCCAAACTATCGAAAGTATTGTAAATAATATGAATAAATTAATTTTAATTGAATTTTCCTGTTTTTAAACTCTGTTCTCACTTTCCCGAACTTAAAAAAATTATTTTTCCTATATAGTTACTTATGTAATATAGAAAAACACATTAAATAAATAATATAATGTAAATTTAACAAAAGAAAAAAAATTTAAAAATGGTCCACACCGGGATTCGAACCCGCGTCGTCCCGCTCAGCTGCTATCACGCTATCCGCTCCACCACGTATACATGGTAAGCGTCGTATTCCATGCCTTCAAAAGCACTTTCCCGGTTAGTTGATCGATGTACTTTGGGGGCCCCTTGCGATCCTCCTAATTAACCTATAAATATTTCCTTCGGCACTGAGGTGGGGGGCATGGTATCCTATTGTGGTACGGAGTTTGAGATTTATAACTTAATATTAAAGCGAGTTACGTGGTCTTGAAATTTGATCCGTACATATCTATTTTATGTTATTTTTTATTCCATTATGCGTTCTTTAAGGAAGAAAGAGTATTGTTTTTATACAGAGAACATACTAGGGAGGCCAAACTATCGAAAGTATTGTAAGTAATATGAATAAATTAATTTTAATTGATTTTTTCTGTTTTTAAGCTCTGATCTCACTTTCCCGAACTTAAAAAAATTATTTTTCATATATAGTTCCTTCTAAAATATAATAAAGACGTTAAATGAATAATATGATGTAAAATTAACAATAGAAAAAAAAATAAACAAATTTTAAAAATTTTCTATGTATGTATGTATGTATGTATGTATGTATGTATGTATACCTCAAAAAGTGTTGGGAGAAGCTTTATTTTGAGGAATTTCGCCTTCCGACAAGCGTTAATACGAAAAAATTCTAAGTCTTTTCTCATTGTTAACAAAAGGCTTCATATTATACTATAATATTAACCTTTAAATTTGTAATTGGACCAATTACAACATTAAAGGTTAATATTAAGGTCTGATATGAAGCCATTTGTTAACAATGAGAAAACACTTAAAATTGATCCGTATTAACGCTTTTCGGAAGGCGAATTTCCTCAAAATAAAGCTTCTCCCAACACTTTTTGAGATATACATACATAGAAAATCTATTTCTCCTCTTGAAAAAAGACTTAGAATTTCTGCCTATAAAAGCTCTTCAGAAGGCGAATTTCTTGGAAATAAAGCTTCTCGCAACACTATTTTAGCTATACAAAAAGAGTAAAATTCGGGGTCACACTGTGTACCCCCTATGGGGTCTATAATTATTTCCTTTGGTAGGGTACACTAGTACCAGGTAATACATCACCTTGTCCAATTACAACATTAAAGGTTAATATTAAGGTCTGATAGGAGGCATTTTTCTTAACATTGAAAAATGCACTGTTTTAGATATACATACATAGTAAAGTGCGGGGTCACACTGTGTACCCTCTATGGGGTCTATAATTATTTCCTTTGGTAGGGTACACTAGTACCAGGTAATATAACACCTTGTCCAATTAAGATATTAAGGGTCAATATTAAGGTCGAATATGAAGCCTTTTGTTAACAATGAGAAAAGACTTAAAATTTCTCCGCATTAACGCTTTTCGGAAGGCGAATTTCTTAAAAATAAAGCTTCTCGTAACACTTTTTGAGGTATACATACATAGAAAATTTATTTCTCTTGAAAAAAGAATTTCTCCGTATTAACGCTTTTCGGAAGGCGAATTTCTGCGAAATAAGACTTTTCGCATCACTATTTCAGATAGACATACATTGCGGGGTCACACCGTTTACCCCCTATGGGGTCTATAATTGATTCCTTTGGTACAGTACACTATTACAAGGTAATATAACACCTGCTCTAATTAAAACATTAAAGGTTTATATTAAGCTCTGATATTAGGCATTTTTCTTAACATTGAAAAATGCACTGTTTTAGGTATACATACATAGTAAAATGCGGGGTCACGCTGTGTACCCCCTAAGGGCTGTATAATTATTTCCTTTGGTAGGGTACACTAGTACCAGGTAATATAAAACCTGGTCCACTTAAAATATTAAGGGTCAATATTAAGTTCTGATAGGAGGTTTTGTTAACATTGAGAAAAGACGTAGAATTTCTGCGTATAAAAGCTCTTCAGAAGGCGAATTTCTTCGAAATAAACCTTCTCGCAACACTTTTGGAGATATACAAAAAAAGTAAAATTCGGGGTCGCGCTGTTTACCCTCTATGGGGTCTATAATTATATGCTATGGTAGGGTACACTAGTACCCCGTAATATAACACCTGGTCCAATTACAACATTAAAGGTTAATATTAAGGCCTGACAGGAGGCATTTTGTTAACAATGAGAAATGCACTGTTATAAATATACATACATAGTAAAATGCGGGGTCACACTGTGTACCCCCTATGGGCACTAAAATTATTTCCTTTGGTAGGGTACACTAGTTCCCCGTAATATAATACCTGGTACAATTACAACATTAAAGGTTAATATTAAGGTCTGATATGAAGCCATCTGTTAACAATGAGAAAAGACTTTAAATTGATCCGTATTAACGCTTTTCGGAAGGAAGAATTTCCTCAAAATAAAGCTTCTCGCAACAGTTTTGGAGATATACATACATAAAAAATTTATTTCTCCTCTTGAAAAAAGACTTAGAATTTCTGCCTATAAAAACTCTTCAGAAGGCGAATTTCTTGGAAATAGAGCTTCTCGCGACACTATTTTAGATATACAAAAAGAGTAAAATTCGGGGTCACGCCGTGTACCCCCTATGGGGTCTATACTTATTTCCTTTGGTAGGGTACACTAGTACCCCGTAATATAATACCTGGTCCAATTACAACATTAAAGGTCAATATTAAGCTCTGATATTAGGCATTTTTCTTAACATTGAAAAATGCACTGTTTTAGGTATACATACATAGTAAAATGCGGAGTCACGCTGTGTACTCCCTAAGGGCTGTATAATTATTTCCTTTGGTAGGGTACACTAGTACCAGGTAATATAAAACCTGGTCCACTTAAAATATTAAGGGTCAATATTAAGTTCTGATAGGAGGTTTTGTTAACATTGAGAAAAGACGTAGAATTTCTGCGTATAAAAGCTCTTCAGAAGGCGAATTTCTTCGAAATAAACCTTCTCGCAACACTTTTGGAGATATACAAAAACAGTAAAATTCGGGGTCGCGCTGTTTACCCTCTATGGGGTCTATAATTATATGCTATGGTAGGGTACACTAGTACCCCGTAATATAACACCTGGTCCAATAACAACATTAAAGGTTAATATTAAGGCCTGACAGGAGGCATTTTGTTAACAATGAGAAATGCACTGTTATAAATATACATACATAGTAAAATGCGGGGTCACACTGTGTACCCCCTATGGGCTCTAAAATTATTTCCTTTGGTAGAGTACACTAGTTCCCCGTAATATAATACCTGGTACAATTACAACATTAAAGGTTAATATTAAGGTCTGATATGAAGCCATCTGTTAACAATGAGAAAAGACTTAAAATTGATCCGTATTAACGCTTTTCGGAAGGAAGAATTTCCTCAAAATAAAGCTTCTCGCAACACTTTTGGAGATATACATACATAAAAAATTTATTTCTCCTCTTGAAAAAAAGACTTAGAATTTCTGCCTATAAAAGCTCTTCAGATGGTGAATTTCTTGGAAATAGAGCTTCTCGCGACACTATTTTAGATATACAAAAAGAATAAAATTCGGGGTCACGCCGTGTACCCCCTAAGGGGTCTATAATTATTTCCTTTGGTAGGGTACACTATTACAAGGTAATATAACACCTGGTCCAATTAAAATATTAATGGTCAATATTAAGGTCAGATAGGAAGCATTTTCCTTAACATTGAAAAATGCACTGTTTTAGGTATACATACATAGTGAAATTCGGGGTCCTGCTGTGTACCCCCTTTAGGGTCTATAATTGTTTCCTTTAGTAGGGTACACTAGTACCCCGTATTATAATACCTTGTCCAATTACAACATTAAAGGTTAATATTAAGGTCTGATAGGAGGCATTTTTCTTAACATTGAAAAATGCACTGATTTAGATATACATACATAGTAAAGGGCGGGGTCACACTGTGTACCCCCTATGAGGTCTATAATTATTTCCTTTGGTAGGGTACACCATTACAAGGTAATATAACACCTGGTCCAATTAAAATATTAAAGGTTAATATTAAGGTCTGATAGGAGGCATTTTTCTTAACATTGAAAAATGCACTGTTTTAAATATACATAGTAAAATGCGGGGTCACGCTGTGTACCCCCTATGGGGTCTATAATTATTTCCTTTGGTAGGGTGCACTAGTACCAGGTAATAAAACACCTGTTCCACTTAAAATATTAAGGGTCAATATTAAGGTCTGATAGGAGGCATTTTTCTTAACATTGAAAAATGCATTGTTTTAGATATACAAAAACAGTAAAATTCGGGGTCACGCTGTGTACCCCCTATGGGGTCTATAATTATTTCCTTTGGTAGCGTCTACTACTACCCCGTAATATAATACCTTGTCCAGTTACAACATTAAAGGTTAATATTAAGGTCTGATAGGAGGCATTTTTCTTAACATTAAAAAATGCACTGTTTTAAATATACATACATAGTAAAATGCGGGGTCACACTGTGTATCCCCTATTCGCTCTATAGATATTTCCTTTGGTAGGGTACACTAGTACCCCGTACTATAATACCTTATCCAATTACAACATTAAAGGTTAATATTAAGGTCTGATATGAAGCCATTTGTTAACAATGAGAAAAGACTTAAAATTGATCTGTATTAACGCTTTTCGGAAGGCGAATTTCCTCAAAATAAAGCTTCTCGCAACACTTTTGGAGATATACATACATAAAAAATTTATTTCTCCTTTTGAAAAAAAGTCTTAGAATTTCTGCCTATAAAAGCTCTTCAGAAGGCGAATTTCTTGGAAATAGAGCTTCTCGCGACACTATTTTAGATATACAATAAGTGTAAAATTCGGGGTCACGCCGTGTACCCCCTATGAGGTCTATAATTATTTCCTTTTGTAGGGTACACCATTACAAGGAAATATAATACCTTGTCCAATTACAACATTAAAGGTTAATATTAAGGTCTGATAGGAGGCATTTTTCTTAACATTGAAAAATTCACTGATATAAATATACATACATAGTAAAATGCGGGGTCACACTGTGTACCCCCTATGGGCTCTAAAATTATTTCCTTTGGTAGGGTACACTAGTTCCCCGTAATATAATACCTGGTACAATTACAACATTAAAGGTTAATATTGAGGTCTGATATGAAGCCATTTGTTAACAATGAGAAAACACTTAAAATATATCCGTATTAACCCTTTTCGGAAGGCGAATTTCCTCAAAATAAAGCTTCTCGCAACACTTTTGGAAATATACATACATAAAAAATTTATTTCTCCTCTTGAAAAAAGACTTAGAATTTCTGCCTATAAAAGCTCTTCAGATGGCGAATTTCTTGGAAATAGAGCTTCTCGCGACACTATTTTAGATATACAAAAAGAATAAAATTCGGGGTCACGCCGTGTACCCCCTATGGGGTCTATAATTATTTCCTTTGGTAGGGTACACTATTACATGGTAATATAATACCTGGTCCAATTAAAATATTAAAGTTCAATATTAAGGTCAGATAGGAGGCATTTTTCATAACATTGAAAAATGCACTGTTTTAGGTATACATACATAGTAAAATGCGGGGTCACGCTGTGTACCCCCTAAAGGCTGTATAATTATTTCCTTTGGTAGGGTACACTAGTACCAGGTAATATAACACCTGGTCCACTTAAAATCTTAAGGATCAATATTAAGGTCTGATAGGAGGCTTTGTTAACATTGAGAAAAGACGTAGAATTTCTGCGTATAAAAGCTCTTCAGAAGGCGAATTTCTTCGAAATAAAGCTTCTCGCAACACTCTTGGAGATATACAAAAACAGTAAAATTCGGGGTCGCGCTGTGTACCCCCTATGGGGTCTATAATTATTTCCTTTGGTAGGGTACACTAGTACCTCGTAATATAATACCTGGTCCAATTACAACATTAAAGGTTAATATAAAGGTCTGTTAAGGGGCATTTTGTTAACAATGAGAAAAGACTTAGAATTTCTCCGTATTAACGCTTTTCGGGAGGCGAATTTCTTGGAAAAAGAGCTTCTCGCAACACTTTTGGAGATATACAAATCAGTAAAATTCGGGGTCACGCTGTGTACCCCCTATGGGGTCTATAAATGTTTCCTTTGGAAGGGTGCACTAGTAACCCGTACTATAATACCTTGTCCAATTACAACATTAAAGGTTAATATTAAGGCCTGACAGGAGGCATTTTGTTAACAATGAAAAATGCACTGTTATAAATATACATACATAGTAAAATGCGGGGTCACACTGTGTACCCCCTATGGGCTCTAAAATTATTTCCTTTGGTAGGGTACACTAGTTCCCCGTAATATAATACCTGGTACAATTACAACATTAAAGGTTAATATTAAGGTCTGATATGAAGCCATTTGTTAACAATGAGAAAAGACTTAAAATTGATCCGTATTAACGCTTTTCGGAAGGAAGAATTTCCTCAAAATAAAGCTTCTCGCAACACTTTTGGAGATATACATACATAAAAAATTTATTTCTCCTCTAGAAAAAAGACTTAGAATTTCTGCCTATAAAAACTCTTCAGAAGGCGAATTTCTTGGAAATAGAGCTTCTCGCGACACTATTTTACATATACAAAAAGAGTAAAATTCTGGGTCACGCCGTGTACCCCCTATGGGGTCTATAATTATTTTCTTTGGTAGGGTACACTAGTACCCCGTAATATAATACCTGGTCCAATTACAACATTAAAGGTCGATATTAAGCTCTGATATTAGGCATTTTCCTTAACATTGAAAAATGCACTGTTTTAGGTATACATACATAGTAAAATTCGGGGTCCCGCTGTGTTCCCCCTATAGGGTCTATAATTTTTTCCTTTAGTAGGGTACACTAGTACCCCGTATTATAATACCTTGTCCAATTACAACATTAAAGGTTAATATTAAGGTCTGATAGGAGGCATTTTTCTTAACATTTAAAAATGCACTGTTTTAGATATACATACATACATAGTAAAGTGCGGGGTCACACTGTGTACCCCCTATGAGGTCTATAATTATTTCCTTTGGTAGGGTACACCATTACAAGGTAATATAACACCTGGTCCAATTAAAATATTAAAGGTTAATATTAAGGTCTGATAGGAGGCATTTTTCTTAACATTGAAAAATGCAATGTTTTAGGTATACATACATAGTAAAATGCGGGGTCACGCTGTGTACCCCCTAAGGGCTGTATAATTATATCCTTTGGTAGGGTGCACTAGTACCAGGTAATAAAACACCTGTTCCACTTAAAATATTAAGGGTCAATATTAAGGTCTGATAGGAGGCATTTTTCTTAACGTTGAAAAATGCATTGTTTTAGATATACAAAAACAGTAAAATTCGGGGTCACGCTGTGTACCCCCTATGGGGTCTATAATTATTTCCTTTGGTAGCGTCTACTACTACCCCGTACTATAATACCTTGTCCAATTACAACATTAAAGGTTAATATTAAGGTCTGATAGGAGGCATTTTTCTTAACATTAAAAAATGCACTGTTTTAAATATACATACATAGTAAAATGCGGGGTCACACTGTGTACCCCCTATTCGCTCTATAGATATTTCCTTTGGTAGGGTACACTAGTACCCCGTACTATAATACCTTGTCCAATTACAACATTAAAGGTAAATATTAAGGTCTGATATGAAGCCATTTGTTAACAATGAGAAAAGACTTAAAATTTCTCCGTATGATCGCTTTTCGGAAGTCGAATTTCCTCAAAATAAAGCTTCTCGCAACACTTTTGGAGATATACATACATAAAAAATTTATTTCTCCTCTTGAAAAAAAGACTTAGAATTTCTGCCTATAAAAGCTCTTCAGAAAGCGAATTTCTTGGAAACAGAGCTTCTCGCGACACTATTTTAGATATACAATAAGTTTAAAATTCGGGGTCACGCCGTGTACCCCCTATGAGGTCTATAATTATTTCCTTTGGTAGGGTACACCATTACAAGGTAATATAACACCTGGTCCAATTAAAATATTAAAGGTTAATATTAAGGTCTGATAGGAGGCATTTTTCTTAACATTGAAAAATTCAGTGTTTTAGGTATACATACATAGTAAAATGCGGGGTCACGCTGTGTACCCCCTAAGGGCTGTATAATTATTTCCTTCGGTAGGGTACACTAGTACCAGGTAATAAAGCACCTGGTCCACTTAAAATATTAAGGGTCAATATTAAGGTATGATAGGAGGCTTTGTTAACATTGAGAAATGACGTAGAATTTCTGCGTATAAAAGCTCTTCAGAAGGCGAATTTCTTCGAAATAAAGCTTCTCGCAACACTTTTGGAGATATACAAAAACAGTAAAATTCGGGGTCGCGCTGTGTAAACCCTATGGGATCTATAATTATATGCTATGGTAGGGTACACTAGTACCCCGTAATATAACACCTGCTCCAATTACAACAAAGGTTAATATTAAGGTCTGATAGGAGGCATTTTTCTTAACATTGAAAAATGCATTGTTTTAGATATACAAAAACAGTAAAATTTGGGGTCACGCTGTGTACCCCTTATGGGGTCTATAATTATTTCCTTTGGTAGGGTACACTAGTACCCCATAATATAACAACTGGTCCAATTACAACATTAAAGGTTAATATTAAGGTCTGATAGGAGGCATTTTTCTTAACATTGAAAAATGCATTGTTTTAGATATGCAAAAACAGTAAAATTCGGGGTCACGCTGTGTACCACCTATGGGGTCTATAATTATTTCCGTTGGTAGGATACACTAGTACCCCGTACTATAATACCTTGTCCAATTACAACATTAAAGGTTAATGTTAAGGTCTGATAGGAGGCATTTATCTTAACATTAAAAAATGCACTGTTTTAAATATACATACATAGTAAAATGCGGGGTCACACTGTGTACCCCCTATGGGCTCTATAATTATTTCCTTTGGTAGGGTACACTAGTACCCCGTACTATAATACCTTGTCCAATTACAACATTAAAGGTTAATATTAAGGTCTGATATGAAGCTATTTGTTAACAATGAGAAAAGACTTAAAATTGATCTGTATTAGCGCTTTTCGGAAGGCGAATTTCCTCAAAATAAAGTTTCTCGCAACACTTTTGGAGATATACATACATAAAAAATTTATTTCTCCTCTTGAAAAAAAGACTTAGAATTTCTGCCTATAAAAGCTCTTCAGAAGGCGAATTTCTTCGAAATAAAGCTTCTCACAACACTTTTGGAGATATACAAAAACAGTAAAATTCGGGGTCGCGCTGCGTACCCCCTATAGGGTCTATAATTTTTTCCTTTGGTAGGGTACACTAGTACAAGGAAATATAACACCTGGTCCAATAACAACGTTAAAGGTTAATATTGAGGTCTGATAGGAGGCATTTTTCTTAACATTGAAAAATGCACTGTTTTAAATATACATACATAGTAAAATGCGGGGTCACACTGTGTACCCCCTATGGGCTCTATAATTATTTCCTTTGGTAGGGTACACTAGTACCAGGTAATGTAACTCCTGGTCTCATTAAAAAATATTAAGGGTCAATATTAAGATCTTATATGAAGCCATTTGTTAACAATGAGAAAAGACTTAAAATTTCTCCGTATGAACGCTTTTCGAATTTTCTCAAAATAAAGCTTCTCCCAACACTTTTTGTGATATACATACATAGAAAATCTATTCTATAATTTCTGCCTATAAAAGCTCTTCAGAAGGCGAATTTCTTCGAAATAAAGCTTCTCACAACACTTTTGGAGATATACAAAAAGAGTAAAATTCGGGGTCACGCCGTGTACCCCCTCTGGGGTCCATAATTATTTCCTTTGGTAGTGTACACCATTACAAGGTAATATAACCTCTGGTCCAATTAAAACATTAAAGGTTAATATCAAGCTATGATAGGAGGCTTTGTTGTTATTGAGAAAGGACTTAGAATTTTTCCGTATTAACGCTTTTCGGAAGACGAACTTCCTCAAAATAAAGACTGGACCGGGCATGACTGGACCATAGAGGCCTACCTTGGGACCTAGTTTGAAAATTGTAATTTAATATTAAAGGGAGCTAGAAGGTCTCGAAGCCTGAACCTTATTCTCGACATTTCAACTTTTTTTAAAAAAATTTTATTATTATTCCAAAAAATTTTCTTTAACAAAAAAGATGCTCGATTTTATACACAGAGCACCTTATGCATGATAGACTACCTAAATTGTTGCAATAGGAGTCTAAAAATAACAAATAATCTAATTTTCCTAGATTTTTCCAGTTTTTTCCGATTTTCCTAATTAAAAAGGAAATTTCCTACATGCAGGACCCTCCAGAATATCGAAAAACAATCTAAAAAATAATATAATGTAAAATAAACAAAAGAAAGAAAAAAAGAAATTTTATTGAAAAAGTTCCCGCAGCTGGGTTTCGAACCCCCGACCCTCCCTCCAGCATCGACTTGCCAATCAGGTGTCCTACCACCAGACGAAGGCAGAAAGAAAGAAAGCAACAATTTCGCTTCAAAAGCCTTTTCTCGGTTACATATGCAATAGACCTATAGGTCCCTACTGAGGCCCTCCCAATTAGCATATAAAAATTTCCTTCGGCTGGCATGATTGGACCATAGAGGCCTACCTTGGGACCGAGTTTGAAAATTATAAATTAATATTAAAGGGAGCTAGGAGGTTTCGAATCCTGAACCTTATTCTCCACATTTCGACCTTATTTTTATTATTATTCCAAAAAGTAATCTTTAACAAAGAAAGATGCTCGCTTTTATACACAGAATACCTTATACATGATAGACTACCTAAAATCTTGCGAAAGAAGTCAAAAAATAACAAATAAACTGATTTTCCAAGATTTTTCCAGTTTTTCCCATTTTCCTTATTAAAAAAAAATTTCCTACATGCAGGATCCTACAGAATATCGAAAAACCCATCTAAAAAATAATATAATGTAAAATAAACAAAAGAAAGAAAAAAAAGAAATTGTTTTGAAAAAGTGTCCACAGCTGGGATTTTAACCCCCGATCCTCCCTCCAGCATCGCCTTGCCAGTCAGGTGTCCTACCACCAGACCAAGGCGGTACGAAGGAAAGAAACAATTTCGCTTTAAAAACTTCTCTCGGTTACCTATGCAATAGACCTTTAGGGCCCCACGGGGGCCCTCCTAATTTTTATATAAAAATTTCCTTCGGCAGGCATGATTGCACCATAGAGGCCTATCTTAGGAGCTAGGAGGTCTCGAAGCCTGAACCTTATTCTCGACATTTAGACTTCTTATTTTTATTTTTTATTATTATTCCAAAAAGTGTTCTTTAACAAAGAAAGATGCTCGATTTTATGCACAGAACACCTTATGCATGGTAGATTACCTAAACTGTTGCAATAGGGGACGAAAAATAACAAATAAACAGATTTTCCCAGATTTTCCAGTGTTTTCCCATTTTCCTAATTAAAAACAAATTTCTACATGCAGGACCCTCCAGAATATCGAAAATACATCTAAAAAATAATATAATGTAAAATAAACAAAAGAAAGAAAGAAAAGAAAATTTTTTGAAAAAGTGTCCACTGCTAGGATTCAAACCCCCGACCCCTCCCTCCAGCCTCGACTTGCCAGTCAGGTGTCCTACCACCAGACCAAGGCGGTACGGAAAGAAAGAAACAATTTCGCTTCAAAAGCCCTTTTTCGGTTACGTATGCAATAGACTTTTACGGCCCCACTGGTCCCCTCCTAATTGACATATAAAAATTTCCTTCGGCTGGCATGATTGGACCATAGAGGCCTACCTTGGGACCGAGTTTGAAAATTATAACTTATTAATAAAGGGAGCTAGGAGGTCTCGAAGCCTGAACCTTATTCTCGACATTTCGACCATTTTTTTTATTATTTTTATTATTATTCCAAAAAGTGTTCTTTAACAAAGAAAGATGCTCAATATTATACATAGAACACCTTATGCATGATAGACTACCTAAAATGTTGCAATAGGAGTCGAAAAATGTTAAAAAACTGATTTTCCTTGATTTTTAAAGTTTTTTCCCATTTTTCCAAAAGAAAATTTTCAGACATGCAGGAGACTGCAGAATAACGAAAAACACATTAAAAAAATAATGTAATGCAAAATAAAGCAATTAAAAAAAAAGGAAAAAAAAGTGAAAATGTGCCCGGTCCTGTGGTTCTAACCCGGGACCCCTGGTTCTATCCACTAGTTGACAGTCCCACACTCTACCAAACAAACCACTGTTTCACGTGAGGCCTGCAGCAGCTTCCCTTCAAATGCCTTTTCTCGGTGAAATATTCAATAAACCTTTACGGGTCCACTGGGACACCCCTAATTCACTTATAAAAATTTCCTTCAGTAGCCATTGTTTTTACCATTAGGACCTTTGATGTATGCGAGTTTGAAAATTATAACTTAATACCAAGGGAAGCTAGTGGGTCTCGAAGGCTGAAACTTATTCTCGACATTTTGTCTTTTTTTTTTCTCATTGTTCCATTACGTGTTCTTTAGCAAAGAAATATGCACCATTTTATACACAAAACACCCTAAGCATGATAGACTCCCTAAAAAATTGCAAAAGGAGTCGAAAAATGTAAAGAAAAACTGATTTTCCTTGATTTTTCCAGTTTTTTCCTATTTTTCCAAAAAAAACATTTCTGACATGCAGGAGACTGCAGAATAACGAAAAACACATTAAAAAAATAATGTAATGCAAAATAAAGCAATTAAAAAAAAAGGAAAAAAAAGTGAAAATGTGCCCGGTCCTGTGGTTCTAACCCGGGACCCCTGGTTCTATCCACTAGTTGACAGTCCCACACTCTACCAAACAAACCACTGTTTCACGTGAGGCCTGCAGCAGCTTCCCTTCAAATGCCTTTTCTCGGTGAAATATTCAATAAACCTTTACGGGTCCACTGGGACACCCCTAATTCACTTATAAAAATTTCCTTCAGTAGCCATTGTTTTTACCATTAGGACCTTTGATGTATGCGAGTTTGAAAATTATAACTTAATACCAAGGGAAGCTAGTGGGTCTCGAAGGCTGAAACTTATTCTCGACATTTTGTCTTTTTTTTTTCTCATTGTTCCATTACGTGTTCTTTAGCAAAGAAATATGCACCATTTTATACACAAAACACCCTAAGCATGATAGACTCCCTAAAAAGTTGCAAAAGGAGTCGAAAAATGTAAAGAAAAACTGATTTTCCTTGATTTTTCCAGTTTTTTCCTATTTTTCCAAAAAAGACATTTCTGACATGCAGGAGACTGCAGAATAACGAAAAACACATTAAAAAAATAATGTAATGCAAAATAAAGCAATTAAAAAAAAAGGAAAAAAAAGTGAAAATGTGCCCGGTCCTGTGGTTCTAACCCGGGACCCCTGGTTCTATCCACTAGTTGACAGTCCCACACTCTACCAAACAAACCACTGTTTCACGTGAGGCCTGCAGCAGCTTCCCTTCAAATGCCTTTTCTCGGTGAAATATTCAATAAACCTTTACGGGTCCACTGGGACACCCCTAATTCACTTATAAAAATTTCCTTCAGTAGCCATTGTTTTTACCATTAGGACCTTTGATGTATGCGAGTTTGAAAATTATAACTTAATACCAAGGGAAGCTAGTGGGTCTCGAAGGCTGAAACTTATTCTCGACATTTTGTCTTTTTTTTTTCTCATTGTTCCATTACGTGTTCTTTAGCAAAGAAATATGCACCATTTTATACACAAAACACCCTAAGCATGATAGACTCCCTAAAAAGTTGCAAAAGGAGTCGAAAAATGTAAAGAAAAACTGATTTTCCTTGATTTTTCCAGTTTTTTCCTATTTTTCCAAAAAAAACATTTCTGACATGCAGGAGACTGCAGAATAACGAAAAACACATTAAAAAAATAATGTAATGCAAAATAAAGCAATTAAAAAAAAAGGAAAAAAAAGTGAAAATGTGCCCGGTCCTGTGGTTCTAACCCGGGACCCCTGGTTCTATCCACTAGTTGACAGTCCCACACTCTACCAAACAAACCACTGTTTCACGTGAGGCCTGCAGCAGCTTCCCTTCAAATGCCTTTTCTCGGTGAAATATTCAATAAACCTTTACGGGTCCACTGGGACACCCCTAATTCACTTATAAAAATTTCCTTCAGTAGCCATTGTTTTTACCATTAGGACCTTTGATGTATGCGAGTTTGAAAATTATAACTTAATACCAAGGGAAGCTAGTGGGTCTCGAAGGCTGAAACTTATTCTCGACATTTTGTCTTTTTTTTTTCTCATTGTTCCATTACGTGTTCTTTAGCAAAGAAATATGCACCATTTTATACACAAAACACCCTAAGCATGATAGACTCCCTAAAAAGTTGCAAAAGGAGTCGAAAAATGTAAAGAAAAACTGATTTTCCTTGATTTTTCCAGTTTTTTCCTATTTTTCCAAAAAAAACATTTCTGACATGCAGGAGACTGCAGAATAACGAAAAACACATTAAAAAAATAATGTAATGCAAAATAAAGCAATTAAAAAAAAAGGGAAAAAAAGTGAAAATGTGCCCGGTCCTGTGGTTCTAACCCGGGACCCCTGGTTCTATCCACTAGTTGACAGTCCCACACTCTACCAAACAAACCACTGTTTCACGTGAGGCCTGCAGCAGCTTCCCTTCAAATGCCTTTTCTCGGTGAAATATTCAATAAACCTTTACGGGTCCACTGGGACACCCCTAATTCACTTATAAAAATTTCCTTCAGTAGCCATTGTTTTTACCATTAGGACCTTTGATGTATGCGAGTTTGAAAATTATAACTTAATACCAAGGGAAGCTAGTGGGTCTCGAAGGCTGAAACTTATTCTCGACATTTTGTCTTTTTTTTTTCTCATTGTTCCATTACGTGTTCTTTAGCAAAGAAATATGCACCATTTTATACACAAAACACCCTAAGCATGATAGACTCCCTAAAAAGTTGCAAAAGGAGTCGAAAAATGTAAAGAAAAACTGATTTTCCTTGATTTTTCCAGTTTTTTCCTATTTTTCCAAAAAAAACATTTCTGACATGCAGGAGACTGCAGAATAACGAAAAACACATTAAAAAAATAATGTAATGCAAAATAAAGCAATTAAAAAAAAAGGAAAAAAAAGTGAAAATGTGCCCGGTCCTGTGGTTCTAACCCGGGACCCCTGGTTCTATCCACTAGTTGACAGTCCCACACTCTACCAAACAAACCACTGTTTCACGTGAGGCCTGCAGCAGCTTCCCTTCAAATGCCTTTTCTCGGTGAAATATCCAATAAACCTTTACGGGTCCACTGGGACACCCCTAATTCACTTATAAAAATTTCCTTCAGTAGCCATTGTTTTTACCATTAGGACCTTTGATGTATGCGAGTTTGAAAATTATAACTTAATACCAAGGGAAGCTAGTGGGTCTCGAAGGCTGAAACTTATTCTCGACATTCTGTCTTTTTTTTTTCTCATTGTTCCATTACGTGTTCTTTAGCAAAGAAATATGCACCATTTTATACACAAAACACCCTAAGCATGATAGACTCCCTAAAATGTTGCAAAAGGAGTCGAAAAATGTAAAGAAAAACTGATTTTCCTTGATTTTTCCAGTTTTTTCCTATTTTTCCAAAAAAAACATTTCTGACATGCAGGAGACTGCAGAATAACGAAAAACACATTAAAAAAATAATGTAATGCAAAATAAAGCAATTAAAAAAAAAGGAAAAAAAAGTGAAAATGTGCCCGGTCCTGTGGTTCTAACCCGGGACCCCTGGTTCTATCCACTAGTTGACAGTCCCACACTCTACCAAACAAACCACTGTTTCACGTGAGGCCTGCAGCAGCTTCCCTTCAAATGCCTTTTCTCGGTGAAATATTCAATAAACCTTTACGGGTCCACTGGGACACCCCTAATTCACTTATAAAAATTTCCTTCAGTAGCCATTGTTTTTACCATTAGGACCTTTGATGTATGCGAGTTTGAAAATTATAACTTAATACCAAGGGAAGCTAGTGGGTCTCGAAGGCTGAAACTTATTCTCGACATTTTGTCTTTTTTTTTTCTCATTGTTCCATTACGTGTTCTTTAGCAAAGAAATATGCACCATTTTATACACAAAACACCCTAAGCATGATAGACTCCCTAAAAAGTTGCAAAAGGAGTCGAAAAATGTAAAGAAAAACTGATTTTCCTTGATTTTTCCAGTTTTTTCCTATTTTTCCAAAAAAAACATTTCTGACATGCAGGAGACTGCAGAATAACGAAAAACACATTAAAAAAATAATGTAATGCAAAATAAAGCAATTAAAAAAAAAGGAAAAAAAAGTGAAAATGTGCCCGGTCCTGTGGTTCTAACCCGGGACCCCTGGTTCTATCCACTAGTTGACAGTCCCACACTCTACCAAACAAACCACTGTTTCACGTGAGGCCTGCAGCAGCTTCCCTTCAAATGCCTTTTCTCGGTGAAATATTCAATAAACCTTTACGGGTCCACTGGGACACCCCTAATTCACTTATAAAAATTTCCTTCAGTAGCCATTGTTTTTACCATTAGGACCTTTGATGTATGCGAGTTTGAAAATTATAACTTAATACCAAGGGAAGCTAGTGGGTCTCGAAGGCTGAAACTTATTCTCGACATTTTGTCTTTTTTTTTTCTCATTGTTCCATTACGTGTTCTTTAGCAAAGAAATATGCACCATTTTATACACAAAACACCCTAAGCATGATAGACTCCCTAAAAAGTTGCAAAAGGAGTCGAAAAATGTAAAGAAAAACTGATTTTCCTTGATTTTTCCAGTTTTTTCCTATTTTTCCAAAAAAAACATTTCTGACATGCAGGAGACTGCAGAATAACGAAAAACACATTAAAAAAATAATGTAATGCAAAATAAAGCAATTAAAAAAAAAGGAAAAAAAAGTGAAAATGTGCCCGGTCCTGTGGTTCTAACCCGGGACCCCTGGTTCTATCCACTAGTTGACAGTCCCACACTCTACCAAACAAACCACTGTTTCACGTGAGGCCTGCAGCAGCTTCCCTTCAAATGCCTTTTCTCGGTGAAATATTCAATAAACCTTTACGGGTCCACTGGGACACCCCTAATTCACTTATAAAAATTTCCTTCAGTAGCCATTGTTTTTACCATTAGGACCTTTGATGTATGCGAGTTTGAAAATTATAACTTAATACCAAGGGAAGCTAGTGGGTCTCGAAGGCTGAAACTTATTCTCGACATTTTGTCTTTTTTTTTTCTCATTGTTCCATTACGTGTTCTTTAGCAAAGAAATATGCACCATTTTATACACAAAACACCCTAAGCATGATAGACTCCCTAAAAAGTTGCAAAAGGAGTCGAAAAATGTAAAGAAAAACTGATTTTCCTTGATTTTTCCAGTTTTTTCCTATTTTTCCAAAAAAAACATTTCTGACATGCAGGAGACTGCAGAATAACGAAAAACACATTAAAAAAATAATGTAATGCAAAATAAAGCAATTAAAAAAAAAGGAAAAAAAAGTGAAAATGTGCCCGGTCCTGTGGTTCTAACCCGGGACCCCTGGTTCTATCCACTAGTTGACAGTCCCACACTCTACCAAACAAACCACTGTTTCACGTGAGGCCTGCAGCAGCTTCCCTTCAAATGCCTTTTCTCGGTGAAATATTCAATAAACCTTTACGGGTCCACTGGGACACCCCTAATTCACTTATAAAAATTTCCTTCAGTAGCCATTGTTTTTACCATTAGGACCTTTGATGTATGCGAGTTTGAAAATTATAACTTAATACCAAGGGAAGCTAGTGGGTCTCGAAGGCTGAAACTTATTCTCGACATTTTGTCTTTTTTTTTTCTCATTGTTCCATTACGTGTTCTTTAGCAAAGAAATATGCACCATTTTATACACAAAACACCCTAAGCATGATAGACTCCCTAAAAAGTTGCAAAAGGAGTCGAAAAATGTAAAGAAAAACTGATTTTCCTTGATTTTTCCAGTTTTTTCCTATTTTTCCAAAAAAAACATTTCTGACATGCAGGAGACTGCAGAATAACGAAAAACACATTAAAAAAATAATGTAATGCAAAATAAAGCAATTAAAAAAAAAGGAAAAAAAAGTGAAAATGTGCCCGGTCCTGTGGTTCTAACCCGGGACCCCTGGTTCTATCCACTAGTTGACAGTCCCACACTCTACCAAACAAACCACTGTTTCACGTGAGGCCTGCAGCAGCTTCCCTTCAAATGCCTTTTCTCGGTGAAATATTCAATAAACCTTTACGGGTCCACTGGGACACCCCTAATTCACTTATAAAAATTTCCTTCAGTAGCCATTGTTTTTACCATTAGGACCTTTGATGTATGCGAGTTTGAAAATTATAACTTAATACCAAGGGAAGCTAGTGGGTCTCGAAGGCTGAAACTTATTCTCGACATTTTGTCTTTTTTTTTTCTCATTGTTCCATTACGTGTTCTTTAGCAAAGAAATATGCACCATTTTATACACAAAACACCCTAAGCATGATAGACTCCCTAAAAAGTTGCAAAAGGAGTCGAAAAATGTAAAGAAAAACTGATTTTCCTTGATTTTTCCAGTTTTTTCCTATTTTTCCAAAAAAAACATTTCTGACATGCAGGAGACTGCAGAATAACGAAAAACACATTAAAAAAATAATGTAATGCAAAATAAAGCAATTAAAAAAAAAGGAAAAAAAAGTGAAAATGTGCCCGGTCCTGTGGTTCTAACCCGGGACCCCTGGTTCTATCCACTAGTTGACAGTCCCACACTCTACCAAACAAACCACTGTTTCACGTGAGGCCTGCAGCAGCTTCCCTTCAAATGCCTTTTCTCGGTGAAATATTCAATAAACCTTTACGGGTCCACTGGGACACCCCTAATTCACTTATAAAAATTTCCTTCAGTAGCCATTGTTTTTACCATTAGGACCTTTGATGTATGCGAGTTTGAAAATTATAACTTAATACCAAGGGAAGCTAGTGGGTCTCGAAGGCTGAAACTTATTCTCGACATTTTGTCTTTTTTTTTCTCATTGTTCCATTACGTGTTCTTTAGCAAAGAAATATGCACCATTTTATACACAAAACACCCTAAGCATGATAGACTCCCTAAAAAGTTGCAAAAGGAGTCGAAAAATGTAAAGAAAAACTGATTTTCCTTGATTTTTCCAGTTTTTTCCTATTTTTCCAAAAAAAACATTTCTGACATGCAGGAGACTGCAGAATAACGAAAAACACATTAAAAAAATAATGTAATGCAAAATAAAGCAATTAAAAAAAAAGGAAAAAAAAGTGAAAATGTGCCCGGTCCTGTGGTTCTAACCCGGGACCCCTGGTTCTATCCACTAGTTGACAGTCCCACACTCTACCAAACAAACCACTGTTTCACGTGAGGCCTGCAGCAGCTTCCCTTCAAATGCCTTTTCTCGGTGAAATATTCAATAAACCTTTACGGGTCCACTGGGACACCCCTAATTCACTTATAAAAATTTCCTTCAGTAGCCATTGTTTTTACCATTAGGACCTTTGATGTATGCGAGTTTGAAAATTATAACTTAATACCAAGGGAAGCTAGTGGGTCTCGAAGGCTGAAACTTATTCTCGACATTTTGTCTTTTTTTTTTCTCATTGTTCCATTACGTGTTCTTTAGCAAAGAAATATGCACCATTTTATACACAAAACACCCTAAGCATGATAGACTCCCTAAAAAGTTGCAAAAGGAGTCGAAAAATGTAAAGAAAAACTGATTTTCCTTGATTTTTCCAGTTTTTTCCTATTTTTCCAAAAAAAACATTTCTGACATGCAGGAGACTGCAGAATAACGAAAAACACATTAAAAAAATAATGTAATGCAAAATAAAGCAATTAAAAAAAAAGGAAAAAAAAGTGAAAATGTGCCCGGTCCTGTGGTTCTAACCCGGGACCCCTGGTTCTATCCACTAGTTGACAGTCCCACACTCTACCAAACAAACCACTGTTTCACGTGAGGCCTGCAGCAGCTTCCCTTCAAATGCCTTTTCTCGGTGAAATATTCAATAAACCTTTACGGGTCCACTGGGACACCCCTAATTCACTTATAAAAATTTCCTTCAGTAGCCATTGTTTTTACCATTAGGACCTTTGATGTATGCGAGTTTGAAAATTATAACTTAATACCAAGGGAAGCTAGTGGGTCTCGAAGGCTGAAACTTATTCTCGACATTTTGTCTTTTTTTTTTCTCATTGTTCCATTACGTGTTCTTTAGCAAAGAAATATGCACCATTTTATACACAAAACACCCTAAGCATGATAGACTCCCTAAAAAGTTGCAAAAGGAGTCGAAAAATGTAAAGAAAAACTGATTTTCCTTGATTTTTCCAGTTTTTTCCTATTTTTCCAAAAAAAACATTTCTGACATGCAGGAGACTGCAGAATAACGAAAAACACATTAAAAAAATAATGTAATGCAAAATAAAGCAATTAAAAAAAAAGGAAAAAAAAGTGAAAATGTGCCCGGTCCTGTGGTTCTAACCCGGGACCCCTGGTTCTATCCACTAGTTGACAGTCCCACACTCTACCAAACAAACCACTGTTTCACGTGAGGCCTGCAGCAGCTTCCCTTCAAATGCCTTTTCTCGGTGAAATATTCAATAAACCTTTACGGGTCCACTGGGACACCCCTAATTCACTTATAAAAATTTCCTTCAGTAGCCATTGTTTTTACCATTAGGACCTTTGATGTATGCGAGTTTGAAAATTATAACTTAATACCAAGGGAAGCTAGTGGGTCTCGAAGGCTGAAACTTATTCTCGACATTTTGTCTTTTTTTTTTCTCATTGTTCCATTACGTGTTCTTTAGCAAAGAAATATGCACCATTTTATACACAAAACACCCTAAGCATGATAGACTCCCTAAAAAGTTGCAAAAGGAGTCGAAAAATGTAAAGAAAAACTGATTTTCCTTGATTTTTCCAGTTTTTTCCTATTTTTCCAAAAAAAACATTTCTGACATGCAGGAGACTGCAGAATAACGAAAAACACATTAAAAAAATAATGTAATGCAAAATAAAGCAATTAAAAAAAAAGGAAAAAAAAGTGAAAATGTGCCCGGTCCTGTGGTTCTAACCCGGGACCCCTGGTTCTATCCACTAGTTGACAGTCCCACACTCTACCAAACAAACCACTGTTTCACGTGAGGCCTGCAGCAGCTTCCCTTCAAATGCCTTTTCTCGGTGAAATATTCAATAAACCTTTACGGGTCCACTGGGACACCCCTAATTCACTTATAAAAATTTCCTTCAGTAGCCATTGTTTTTACCATTAGGACCTTTGATGTATGCGAGTTTGAAAATTATAACTTAATACCAAGGGAAGCTAGTGGGTCTCGAAGGCTGAAACTTATTCTCGACATTTTGTCTTTTTTTTTTCTCATTGTTCCATTACGTGTTCTTTAGCAAAGAAATATGCACCATTTTATACACAAAACACCCTAAGCATGATAGACTCCCTAAAAAGTTGCAAAAGGAGTCGAAAAATGTAAAGAAAAACTGATTTTCCTTGATTTTTCCAGTTTTTTCCTATTTTTCCAAAAAAAACATTTCTGACATGCAGGAGACTGCAGAATAACGAAAAACACATTAAAAAAATAATGTAATGCAAAATAAAGCAGTTAAAAAAAAAGGAAAAAAAAGTGAAAATGTGCCCGGTCCTGTGGTTCTAACCCGGGACCCCTGGTTCTATCCACTAGTTGACAGTCCCACACTCTACCAAACAAACCACTGTTTCACGTGAGGCCTGCAGCAGCTTCCCTTCAAATGCCTTTTCTCGGTGAAATATTCAATAAACCTTTTCGGGTCCACTGGGACACCCCTAATTCACTTATAAAAATTTCCTTCAGTAGCCATTGTTTTTACCATTAGGACCTTTGATGTATGCGAGTTTGAAAATTATAACTTAATACCAAGGGAAGCTAGTGGGTCTCGAAGGCTGAAACTTATTCTCGACATTTTGTCTTTTTTTTTCTCATTGTTCCATTACGTGTTCTTTAGCAAAGAAATATGCACCATTTTATACACAAAACACCCTAAGCATGATAGACTCCCTAAAAAGTTGCAAAAGGAGTCGAAAAATGTAAAGAAAAACTGATTTTCCTTGATTTTTCCAGTTTTTTCCTATTTTTCCAAAAAAAACATTTCTGACATGCAGGAGACTGCAGAATAACGAAAAACACATTAAAAAAATAATGTAATGCAAAATAAAGCAATTAAAAAAAAAGGAAAAAAAAGTGAAAATGTGCCCGGTCCTGTGGTTCTAACCCGGGACCCCTGGTTCTATCCACTAGTTGACAGTCCCACACTCTACCAAACAAACCACTGTTTCACGTGAGGCCTGCAGCAGCTTCCCTTCAAATGCCTTTTCTCGGTGAAATATTCAATAAACCTTTACGGGTCCACTGGGACACCCCTAATTCACTTATAAAAATTTCCTTCAGTAGCCATTGTTTTTACCATTAGGACCTTTGATGTATGCGAGTTTGAAAATTATAACTTAATACCAAGGGAAGCTAGTGGGTCTCGAAGGCTGAAACTTATTCTCGACATTTTGTCTTTTTTTTTTCTCATTGTTCCATTACGTGTTCTTTAGCAAAGAAATATGCACCATTTTATACACAAAACACCCTAAGCATGATAGACTCCCTAAAAAGTTGCAAAAGGAGTCGAAAAATGTAAAGAAAAACTGATTTTCCTTGATTTTTCCAGTTTTTTCCTATTTTTCCAAAAAAAACATTTCTGACATGCAGGAGACTGCAGAATAACGAAAAACACATTAAAAAAATAATGTAATGCAAAATAAAGCAATTAAAAAAAAAGGAAAAAAAAGTGAAAATGTGCCCGGTCCTGTGGTTCTAACCCGGGACCCCTGGTTCTATCCACTAGTTGACAGTCCCACACTCTACCAAACAAACCACTGTTTCACGTGAGGCCTGCAGCAGCTTCCCTTCAAATGCCTTTTCTCGGTGAAATATTCAATAAACCTTTACGGGTCCACTGGGACACCCCTAATTCACTTATAAAAATTTCCTTCAGTAGCCATTGTTTTTACCATTAGGACCTTTGATGTATGCGAGTTTGAAAATTATAACTTAATACCAAGGGAAGCTAGTGGGTCTCGAAGGCTGAAACTTATTCTCGACATTTTGTCTTTTTTTTTTCTCATTGTTCCATTACGTGTTCTTTAGCAAAGAAATATGCACCATTTTATACACAAAACACCCTAAGCATGATAGACTCCCTAAAAAGTTGCAAAAGGAGTCGAAAAATGTAAAGAAAAACTGATTTTCCTTGATTTTTCCAGTTTTTTCCTATTTTTCCAAAAAAAACATTTCTGACATGCAGGAGACTGCAGAATAACGAAAAACACATTAAAAAAATAATGTAATGCAAAATAAAGCAATTAAAAAAAAAGGAAAAAAAAGTGAAAATGTGCCCGGTCCTGTGGTTCTAACCCGGGACCCCTGGTTCTATCCACTAGTTGACAGTCCCACACTCTACCAAACAAACCACTGTTTCACGTGAGGCCTGCAGCAGCTTCCCTTCAAATGCCTTTTCTCGGTGAAATATTCAATAAACCTTTACGGGTCCACTGGGACACCCCTAATTCACTTATAAAAATTTCCTTCAGTAGCCATTGTTTTTACCATTAGGACCTTTGATGTATGCGAGTTTGAAAATTATAACTTAATACCAAGGGAAGCTAGTGGGTCTCGAAGGCTGAAACTTATTCTCGACATTTTGTCTTTTTTTTTTCTCATTGTTCCATTACGTGTTCTTTAGCAAAGAAATATGCACCATTTTATACACAAAACACCCTAAGCATGATAGACTCCCTAAAAAGTTGCAAAAGGAGTCGAAAAATGTAAAGAAAAACTGATTTTCCTTGATTTTTCCAGTTTTTTCCTATTTTTCCAAAAAAAACATTTCTGACATGCAGGAGACTGCAGAATAACGAAAAACACATTAAAAAAATAATGTAATGCAAAATAAAGCAATTAAAAAAAAAGGAAAAAAAAGTGAAAATGTGCCCGGTCCTGTGGTTCTAACCCGGGACCCCTGGTTCTATCCACTAGTTGACAGTCCCACACTCTACCAAACAAACCACTGTTTCACGTGAGGCCTGCAGCAGCTTCCCTTCAAATGCCTTTTCTCGGTGAAATATTCAATAAACCTTTACGGGTCCACTGGGACACCCCTAATTCACTTATAAAAATTTCCTTCAGTAGCCATTGTTTTTACCATTAGGACCTTTGATGTATGCGAGTTTGAAAATTATAACTTAATACCAAGGGAAGCTAGTGGGTCTCGAAGGCTGAAACTTATTCTCGACATTCTGTCTTTTTTTTTTCTCATTGTTCCATTACGTGTTCTTTAGCAAAGAAATATGCACCATTTTATACACAAAACACCCTAAGCATGATAGACTCCCTAAAAAGTTGCAAAAGGAGTCGAAAAATGTAAAGAAAAACTGATTTTCCTTGATTTTTCCAGTTTTTTCCTATTTTTCCAAAAAAAACATTTCTGACATGCAGGAGACTGCAGAATAACGAAAAACACATTAAAAAAATAATGTAATGCAAAATAAAGCAATTAAAAAAAAAGGAAAAAAAAGTGAAAATGTGCCCGGTCCTGTGGTTCTAACCCGGGACCCCTGGTTCTATCCACTAGTTGACAGTCCCACACTCTACCAAACAAACCACTGTTTCACGTGAGGCCTGCAGCAGCTTCCCTTCAAATGCCTTTTCTCGGTGAAATATTCAATAAACCTTTACGGGTCCACTGGGACACCCCTAATTCACTTATAAAAATTTCCTTCAGTAGCCATTGTTTTTACCATTAGGACCTTTGATGTATGCGAGTTTGAAAATTATAACTTAATACCAAGGGAAGCTAGCGGGTCTCGAAGGCTGAAACTTATTCTCGACATTTTGTCTTTTTTTTTTCTCATTGTTCCATTACGTGTTCTTTAGCAAAGAAATATGCACCATTTTATACACAAAACACCCTAAGCATGATAGACTCCCTAAAAAGTTGCAAAAGGAGTCGAAAAATGTAAAGAAAAACTGATTTTCCTTGATTTTTCCAGTTTTTTCCTATTTTTCCAAAAAAAACATTTCTGACATGCAGGAGACTGCAGAATAACGAAAAACACATTAAAAAAATAATGTAATGCAAAATAAAGCAATTAAAAAAAAGGAAAAAAAAGTGAAAATGTGCCCGGTCCTGTGGTTCTAACCCGGGACCCCTGGTTCTATCCACTAGTTGACAGTCCCACACTCTACCAAACAAACCACTGTTTCACGTGAGGCCTGCAGCAGCTTCCCTTCAAATGCCTTTTCTCGGTGAAATATTCAATAAACCTTTACGGGTCCACTGGGACACCCCTAATTCACTTATAAAAATTTCCTTCAGTAGCCATTGTTTTTACCATTAGGACCTTTGATGTATGCGAGTTTGAAAATTATAACTTAATACCAAGGGAAGCTAGTGGGTCTCGAAGGCTGAAACTTATTCTCGACATTTTGTCTTTTTTTTTTCTCATTGTTCCATTACGTGTTCTTTAGCAAAGAAATATGCACCATTTTATACACAAAACACCCTAAGCATGATAGACTCCCTAAAAAGTTGCAAAAGGAGTCGAAAAATGTAAAGAAAAACTGATTTTCCTTGATTTTTCCAGTTTTTTCCTATTTTTCCAAAAAAAACATTTCTGACATGCAGGAGACTGCAGAATAACGAAAAACACATTAAAAAAATAATGTAATGCAAAATAAAGCAATTAAAAAAAAAGGAAAAAAAAGTGAAAATGTGCCCGGTCCTGTGGTTCTAACCCGGGACCCCTGGTTCTATCCACTAGTTGACAGTCCCACACTCTACCAAACAAACCACTGTTTCACGTGAGGCCTGCAGCAGCTTCCCTTCAAATGCCTTTTCTCGGTGAAATATTCAATAAACCTTTACGGGTCCACTGGGACACCCCTAATTCACTTATAAAAATTTCCTTCAGTAGCCATTGTTTTTACCATTAGGACCTTTGATGTATGCGAGTTTGAAAATTATAACTTAATACCAAGGGAAGCTAGTGGGTCTCGAAGGCTGAAACTTATTCTCGACATTTTGTCTTTTTTTTTTCTCATTGTTCCATTACGTGTTCTTTAGCAAAGAAATATGCACCATTTTATACACAAAACACCCTAAGCATGATAGACTCCCTAAAAAGTTGCAAAAGGAGTCGAAAAATGTAAAGAAAAACTGATTTTCCTTGATTTTTCCAGTTTTTTCCTATTTTTCCAAAAAAAACATTTCTGACATGCAGGAGACGGCAGAATAACGAAAAACACATTAAAAAAATAATGTAATGCAAAATAAAGCAATTAAAAAAAAAGGAAAAAAAAGTGAAAATGTGCCCGGTCCTGTGGTTCTAACCCGGGACCCCTGGTTCTATCCACTAGTTGACAGTCCCACACTCTACCAAACAAACCACTGTTTCACGTGAGGCCTGCAGCAGCTTCCCTTCAAATGCCTTTTCTCGGTGAAATATTCAATAAACCTTTACGGGTCCACTGGGACACCCCTAATTCACTTATAAAAATTTCCTTCAGTAGCCATTGTTTTTACCATTAGGACCTTTGATGTATGCGAGTTTGAAAATTATAACTTAATACCAAGGGAAGCTAGTGGGTCTCGAAGGCTGAAACTTATTCTCGACATTTTGTCTTTTTTTTTCTCATTGTTCCATTACGTGTTCTTTAGCAAAGAAATATGCACCATTTTATACACAAAACACCCTAAGCATGATAGACTCCCTAAAAAGTTGCAAAAGGAGTCGAAAAATGTAAAGAAAAACTGATTTTCCTTGATTTTTCCAGTTTTTTCCTATTTTTCCAAAAAAAACATTTCTGACATGCAGGAGACTGCAGAATAACGAAAAACACATTAAAAAAATAATGTAATGCAAAATAAAGCAATTAAAAAAAAAGGAAAAAAAAGTGAAAATGTGCCCGGTCCTGTGGTTCTAACCCGGGACCCCTGGTTCTATCCACTAGTTGACAGTCCCACACTCTACCAAACAAACCACTGTTTCACGTGAGGCCTGCAGCAGCTTCCCTTCAAATGCCTTTTCTCGGTGAAATATTCAATAAACCTTTACGGGTCCACTGGGACACCCCTAATTCACTTATAAAAATTTCCTTCAGTAGCCATTGTTTTTACCATTAGGACCTTTGATGTATGCGAGTTTGAAAATTATAACTTAATACCAAGGGAAGCTAGTGGGTCTCGAAGGCTGAAACTTATTCTCGACATTTTGTCTTTTTTTTTTCTCATTGTTCCATTACGTGTTCTTTAGCAAAGAAATATGCACCATTTTATACACAAAACACCCTAAGCATGATAGACTCCCTAAAAAGTTGCAAAAGGAGTCGAAAAATGTAAAGAAAAACTGATTTTCCTCGATTTTTCCAGTTTTTTCCTATTTTTCCAAAAAAAACATTTCTGACATGCAGGAGACTGCAGAATAACGAAAAACACATTAAAAAAATAATGTAATGCAAAATAAAGCAATTAAAAAAAAAGGAAAAAAAAGTGAAAATGTGCCCGGTCCTGTGGTTCTAACCCGGGACCCCTGGTTCTATCCACTAGTTGACAGTCCCACACTCTACCAAACAAACCACTGTTTCACGTGAGGCCTGCAGCAGCTTCCCTTCAAATGCCTTTTCTCGGTGAAATATTCAATAAACCTTTACGGGTCCACTGGGACACCCCTAATTCACTTATAAAAATTTCCTTCAGTAGCCATTGTTTTTACCATTAGGACCTTTGATGTATGCGAGTTTGAAAATTATAACTTAATACCAAGGGAAGCTAGTGGGTCTCGAAGGCTGAAACTTATTCTCGACATTTTGTCTTTTTTTTTTCTCATTGTTCCATTACGTGTTCTTTAGCAAAGAAATATGCACCATTTTATACACAAAACACCCTAAGCATGATAGACTCCCTAAAAAGTTGCAAAAGGAGTCGAAAAATGTAAAGAAAAACTGATTTTCCTTGATTTTTCCAGTTTTTTCCTATTTTTCCAAAAAAAACATTTCTGACATGCAGGAGACTGCAGAATAACGAAAAACACATTAAAAAAATAATGTAATGCAAAATAAAGCAATTAAAAAAAAAGGAAAAAAAAGTGAAAATGTGCCCGGTCCTGTGGTTCTAACCCGGGACCCCTGGTTCTATCCACTAGTTGACAGTCCCACACTCTACCAAACAAACCACTGTTTCACGTGAGGCCTGCAGCAGCTTCCCTTCAAATGCCTTTTCTCGGTGAAATATTCAATAAACCTTTACGGGTCCACTGGGACACCCCTAATTCACTTATAAAAATTTCCTTCAGTAGCCATTGTTTTTACCATTAGGACCTTTGATGTATGCGAGTTTGAAAATTATAACTTAATACCAAGGGAAGCTAGTGGGTCTCGAAGGCTGAAACTTATTCTCGACATTTTGTCTTTTTTTTTCTCATTGTTCCATTACGTGTTCTTTAGCAAAGAAATATGCACCATTTTATACACAAAACACCCTAAGCATGATAGACTCCCTAAAAAGTTGCAAAAGGAGTCGAAAAATGTAAAGAAAAACTGATTTTCCTTGATTTTTCCAGTTTTTTCCTATTTTTCCAAAAAAAACATTTCTGACATGCAGGAGACTGCAGAATAACGAAAAACACATTAAAAAAATAATGTAATGCAAAATAAAGCAATTAAAAAAAAAGGAAAAAAAAGTGAAAATGTGCCCGGTCCTGTGGTTCTAACCCGGGACCCCTGGTTCTATCCACTAGTTGACAGTCCCACACTCTACCAAACAAACCACTGTTTCACGTGAGGCCTGCAGCAGCTTCCCTTCAAATGCCTTTTCTCGGTGAAATATTCAATAAACCTTTACGGGTCCACTGGGACACCCCTAATTCACTTATAAAAATTTCCTTCAGTAGCCATTGTTTTTACCATTAGGACCTTTGATGTATGCGAGTTTGAAAATTATAACTTAATACCAAGGGAAGCTAGTGGGTCTCGAAGGCTGAAACTTATTCTCGACATTTTGTCTTTTTTTTTTCTCATTGTTCCATTACGTGTTCTTTAGCAAAGAAATATGCACCATTTTATACACAAAACACCCTAAGCATGATAGACTCCCTAAAAAGTTGCAAAAGGAGTCGAAAAATGTAAAGAAAAACTGATTTTCCTTGATTTTTCCAGTTTTTTCCTATTTTTCCAAAAAAAACATTTCTGACATGCAGGAGACTGCAGAATAACGAAAAACACATTAAAAAAATAATGTAATGCAAAATAAAGCAATTAAAAAAAAAGGAAAAAAAAGTGAAAATGTGCCCGGTCCTGTGGTTCTAACCCGGGACCCCTGGTTCTATCCACTAGTTGACAGTCCCACACTCTACCAAACAAACCACTGTTTCACGTGAGGCCTGCAGCAGCTTCCCTTCAAATGCCTTTTCTCGGTGAAATATTCAATAAACCTTTACGGGTCCACTGGGACACCCCTAATTCACTTATAAAAATTTCCTTCAGTAGCCATTGTTTTTACCATTAGGACCTTTGATGTATGCGAGTTTGAAAATTATAACTTAATACCAAGGGAAGCTAGTGGGTCTCGAAGGCTGAAACTTATTCTCGACATTTTGTCTTTTTTTTTTCTCATTGTTCCATTACGTGTTCTTTAGCAAAGAAATATGCACCATTTTATACACAAAACACCCTAAGCATGATAGACTCCCTAAAAAGTTGCAAAAGGAGTCGAAAAATGTAAAGAAAAACTGATTTTCCTTGATTTTTCCAGTTTTTTCCTATTTTTCCAAAAAAAACATTTCTGACATGCAGGAGACTGCAGAATAACGAAAAACACATTAAAAAAATAATGTAATGCAAAATAAAGCAATTAAAAAAAAAGGAAAAAAAAGTGAAAATGTGCCCGGTCCTGTGGTTCTAACCCGGGACCCCTGGTTCTATCCACTAGTTGACAGTCCCACACTCTACCAAACAAACCACTGTTTCACGTGAGGCCTGCAGCAGCTTCCCTTCAAATGCCTTTTCTCGGTGAAATATTCAATAAACCTTTACGGGTCCACTGGGACACCCCTAATTCACTTATAAAAATTTCCTTCAGTAGCCATTGTTTTTACCATTAGGACCTTTGATGTATGCGAGTTTGAAAATTATAACTTAATACCAAGGGAAGCTAGTGGGTCTCGAAGGCTGAAACTTATTCTCGACATTTTGTCTTTTTTTTTTCTCATTGTTCCATTACGTGTTCTTTAGCAAAGAAATATGCACCATTTTATACACAAAACACCCTAAGCATGATAGACTCCCTAAAAAGTTGCAAAAGGAGTCGAAAAATGTAAAGAAAAACTGATTTTCCTTGATTTTTCCAGTTTTTTCCTATTTTTCCAAAAAAAACATTTCTGACATGCAGGAGACTGCAGAATAACGAAAAACACATTAAAAAAATAATGTAATGCAAAATAAAGCAATTAAAAAAAAAGGAAAAAAAAGTGAAAATGTGCCCGGTCCTGTGGTTCTAACCCGGGACCCCTGGTTCTATCCACTAGTTGACAGTCCCACACTCTACCAAACAAACCACTGTTTCACGTGAGGCCTGCAGCAGCTTCCCTTCAAATGCCTTTTCTCGGTGAAATATTCAATAAACCTTTACGGGTCCACTGGGACACCCCTAATTCACTTATAAAAATTTCCTTCAGTAGCCATTGTTTTTACCATTAGGACCTTTGATGTATGCGAGTTTGAAAATTATAACTTAATACCAAGGGAAGCTAGTGGGTCTCGAAGGCTGAAACTTATTCTCGACATTTTGTCTTTTTTTTTTCTCATTGTTCCATTACGTGTTCTTTAGCAAAGAAATATGCACCATTTTATACACAAAACACCCTAAGCATGATAGACTCCCTAAAAAGTTGCAAAAGGAGTCGAAAAATGTAAAGAAAAACTGATTTTCCTTGATTTTTCCAGTTTTTTCCTATTTTTCCAAAAAAAACATTTCTGACATGCAGGAGACTGCAGAATAACGAAAAACACATTAAAAAAATAATACAATGCAAAATAAAGGAATTTAAAAAAAGGAAAAAAAGTGAAAGACTGCCCGGTCCTGGGGTTCGAACCCGGGACCCCTGGCTCCTGCCACCATTTGACTGTTATACACTCTACCAAACAGGCCACTGTTTCAGGTCAGGCCTGCAGCTGCTTTCCCTTCAAAAGCGTTTTCTTGGAAAAATATGCAATAGACATTTGGGGGCCCACTGGAACCCCTCTAACACACTTATAAATATTTCCTTCGGCAGCCATGGTTGCACCATAGGGACCTACCTTGGGTGCGAGTTTGAAAATTATAGCTTAGTACCAAGGGTAGCTAGGGGGTGTCGAAGCCTGAACTTTATTCTCGACATTGCGTCTTTTTCACCTCATTGTTCCATTACGTGTTCTTTAGAGAAAAAATATGCTCCATTTTATACACAGAACACCCTATGCATGATAGACTCCCTTAAATGTAGCAAAAAGAGTCGAAAAATGACAAAAAAACTGATTTTCCTTGATTTTTTACAGTTTTTCCCATTTCCTCCCAAAAAAAAATTATTTCTGACATGCAGGAGCCTGCAGAATACCGAAAAACACATTAAAAAAATAATATAATGCAAATTAAAAGAATTAAAGAAAAGGAAGAAACATTGAAAAATTGTCCTATCCTGGGGTTTGAACCCTGAACCCCCGGCTCCAGCCACAAGTTGACAGTCCAACGCTCTACCAAACAGACCACTGTATCACGTCAGGACTGCAACTGCTTCCCTTCAAAAGCTTTTTCTCGGTTATATAAAACAATAGACCTTTAGGGACCCACTGGGACCCCCCTAGTTCACTTATAAAAATTTCCTTCGGTAGCCATGGTTGGACCATGGGGGCCTACCTTGGGTGCGAGCTTAAAAATTATACCTTAATACCAAGGGGAGCTAGGGGATCTTGATGCCTGAACCTTATTCTCGACATTTCGTCTTTTTTTTCTCATTGTTCCATTACGTGTTCTTTAGCAAAGAAAGATGCTTCATTTTATACACAGAACACCCTATGCATAATAGACTCCCTAAAATGCTGCAAAAGGAGTCGAAAAATGACAAAAAAACTGATTTCCCTTGATTTTTCCAGTTTTTCCCATTTTCCCCCCAAAAAAAAATTATTTCTGACATGGAATTCCCATTAAAAAAATAATATAATGCAAAATAAAGGAATTAAAAAAAGGGGAAAAAACTGAAAAATTGCCTGATCCCAGGGTTCGAACCCGGGACCTCTGGCTCCAGCCACGAGTTGACAGTCCAACGCTCTACCAAACAGGGCACTGTTTATCATCACTTTTGCAACAGCTTCCCTTCAAAAGCCTTTTCTCAGTGAAATATGCCTTTAGGGGCCACTAGGACCCTCCTAATTCACTTATAAATAATGATATTTGCTTAATATAATAAGATGATTTCTTTTATATATAGAAATACATTACGCAGGTTAATAATAACGCAAATAAAAAGTATTATATGATAATACAGTCAAACCCCGCTATAGTGAACCTTAAAGGGACCGATATTTCGGTTCACTATTACCGGGAGTTCATTATATCCGTTACGCAACTAATTTAACTAATGGTTCCTTAAATCCTCCCTTTTATTACACATTATTCAAATAAATGACAGAAAAATATTATGTAGAAGCAAAAAATGTGTTATTTTTGCTCTTCTTGAGTACAGAAAAAAAAATTAGTAATCTCTAGTTGATGAGCAATCCTCAACATCAGATATGGAAACACTTCCTGACTCTCAGATAATTTTTCCTGAATTTCTGTTATTCAGCTTTTTGTCTAACCTGTCTCTACATTCCCCTCTATAGATGATTTTAAAAATCAGTATATGTATTCAATTTGAAGTAGAAGTTTCAAAATTATTACAAAAAAAAAAAAAAAAATGAAGAAAAAAATCAGTCAAAGACAGAAAAAAATTCATTATATCCAACTTCCTCACTTTTTTGGTTCACTATATCCACAAAAAATAACATTATACTTGAATAGCAAGGCACGGGACCGAACATTTCGTTCACTATACCCGGGAGTTCACTATAAACCGTGTTCACTATAGCGGGGTTTGACTGTAGTTCATTTTCCGGGAGATTTTTCCTGTTTTATGCGCCCTATTATTCCCACTTTCCCGAGTAAAAAGATAATATTTTTTACACATAGTTCCCTCCCCCTAAAATATCGAAAAACACATTAAATAAATAATATAATGCAAAATTAAGAAAAGAAATAAAATAATAATAAATAAAAAAATTTAAAAATTGTCCGCAGCCGGGATTCCAGGTGTCAGCTACAAGCACGTGGTCTTGACCGCTCGACCATGATTACACGGGCAGCGTGCTCCTGTATGTCTTCAAAAGCACTCTCCCGGTCAGTTGAACAGTGGACTTTGGTGGCTCATTGCGTCCCCCCTTACTTCACTTCCAAATATGTCTTTTGGCAAAGGGGTTCGGCACATGGAACCCTAATTTAGGACCGAGTTTGATAATTATAACTTAATATTAAAGGGAGTTACGGGGTCTTGAAATTTGAGCAAATTACGCGGCATTTTATTTTATTCTATATTCCATTATGCGTTCTTCAACGCAGAAAGATGATTGCTTATATATATAGAAATACATTGCGTAGGCTGAACTAATAAAATGTGATACATGATAATAGTTCATTTTCCGGGAGATTTTTCCTGTTTTTTGCAGCCTATTATTCCCACTTTCCCGAATAAAGAAAAAATATTTTTTATATATAGTTCCCTCCCTCCAAAATATCGAAAAACACATTAAATAAATAATATAATGCAAAATTAAGAAAAGAAATAAAATAATAATAAATAAAAAAATTTAAAAATTGTCCGCAGCCGGGATTCGAACTCACGCCCCCTCGCTCCAGGCATCAGCTACTAGCACGTTGTCTTGACCGTTTGACCACGCTTACACGGGGAGCGTGCTCCTGCATGGCTTCGAAAGCACTCTCCCGGTCAGTAGAACAGTGGACTTTAGGGTCCCACTGCGCCCCGCCCCTCTAATTCACGTATAAATATATCCTTTGGCAGAGGGTCTCGGCACATGGAACCCTAATTTGGGACCGAATTTGATAATTATACCTTAAATATAAAGGGAGTTACGGGGTCTTGAAATTTGAGCAAATTACGCGCCATTTTATTTCATTCTTTATTCCATTATGCGTTCTTCAACGAAGAAAGATGATTGCTTTTATGTATAGAAATACATTGCGTAGGCTAAACTAATAAAATGTGATACATGATAATAGTTCATTTTCCGGGAGATTTTTCCTGTTTTTTGCAGCCTATTATTCCCACTTTCCCGAATAAAGAAAAAATATTTTTTATATATAGTTCCCTCCCTCCAAAATATCGAAAAACACATTAAATAATAATATAATGCAATATTAAGAAAAGAAATAAAATAATAATAAATAAAAAAATTTAAAAATTGTCCGCTGCCAGGATTCGAACTCGCGCCCCCTCGCTCCAGGCATCAGCTACTAGCACGTTGTCTTGACCGTTTGACCACGCTTACACGGGGAGCGTGCTCCTGCATGGCTTCGAAAGCACTCTCCCGGTCAGTAGAACAGTGGACTTTGGGGTCCCACTGCGCCCCGCCCCTCTAATTCACGTATAAATATATCCTTTGGCAGAGGGTCTCGGCACATGGAACTCTAATTTCGGACCGAATATGATAATTATAACTTAATATTAAAGGGTGTTACGATGTCTTGAAAGTTGAGCAAATTACGCGCCATTTTATTTTATTCTTTATTCCATTATGCGTTCTTCAACGAAGAAAGATTATTGCTTTTATTTCTAGAAATACATTGCGTAGGCTAAACTAATAAAATGTGATACATGATAATAGTTCATTTTCCGGGATATTTTTCCTGTTTTTGGCAGCCTATTATTCCACCTTTCCCGAATAAAGAAAAAATATTTTTTATATATAGTTCCCTCCCTCTGAAATATCGAAAAACACATTACATAAAAAATATAATGCAAAATTATCAAAGGAAATAAAATAATAAAAAGAAAATTTAAAAATTGTCCGCGGCCGTTATTCGAACTCGCTCCAGGCGTCAGCTGCTAGCAAGTGGTCTTTACCGTTCGACCACGCTTACACGGGAACCGTGGTCCTGCATGTCTTCAAAAGCACTCTCCCGGTCAGTTGAACAGTGGACTTTGGGGGCCCATTGCGTCTCCCCCTACTTCACTTCTAAATATGTCCTTTGGTTCGGCACATAGAACCCTAATTTGGGACCGAGTTTGATAATTATAACTTAATATTAAAAGAAGTTACGGGGTCTTGAAATTTGAGCAAATTACTCGCCATTTTATTTTATTCTTTATTGCATTATGCGTTCTTCAACGAAGAAAGATGATTGCTTTTATATATAGAAATACATTACGGAGGCTAAACTAATAAAAAGTAATTTTTGATAATAGTTCATTTTCCGGGAGATTTTTCTTGTTTTTTGCGCCCTAATATTCCCACTTTCCGGAATAAAGAAACAATATTTTTTATATATAGTTTCCTCCCTCTAAAATATCGAAAAACACATTAAATAAATAATATAATGCAAAATTAACAAAAGAAAAAAAAATAATAATTAAAAAAATCCCCACAGTCGGGATTCGAACTCGCGCCCCCTTTCTCCAGGCGTCAGCTACTAGCACGTTGTCTTGACCGTTCGACCACGCTTACACGGTGAGCGTGCTCCTGCATGACTTCAAAAGCACTCTCCCGGTCAGTTGAACAGTGATCTTTCGGGGTCCATTGCGCCCCCCCCCCACATTAACTTATAAATACGTCCTTTGGCAAAGGGATTTGGCACATGGAACCCTAATTTGGGACCGAGTTTGATAATTATAACTTACTATACCTTAATAACGAATTACTTGGATTTTTGAGTTGAGTTAAAAATCGTATAACTAAGAAGAGTGCTTCACAACTTTCACTAAGATGATAGGCTATCCATCAAGGATGATGAATTTGGAAAAAAAATTCGTGGTTTTCCTTTAAGTATAACACAAAACTTGTTTATCCTGTTTTAAAAAAATCTTTCATATAGGCAACAATACTTTACAGGAATACATATTTACATTAATTATGAGTAATTCTGTCTCTCTGATTTTTTAATACTCCTAAAGAAGAGATAGCAGTGCTCAGCTCATTCGTTCTTTGAGTAAAAGTTGAAGTAGGTAATTTTTTGTGTCTTGCTTTGATCTACAGATGGCGTTGTCGTAGTTTTCAGTGGCGTTTTTTATTTACTGTTTTAAGTCAAAGGGGAACTACTACAGGAACTCAGCGTGATGGTGTGTTAGTGAAAAAAATCTATTGAAGTTTACCAATGTGAATCGACAATGACAAATAGTGATAAAGTAGTTTCTTTATATTTCTAGTAACGGATATTTCACCTCGGTTACTGATAAGAACTTCGTAATTTTTGTTTTCTCCCGAGCTGGGAGCTTTTGCTCGTCGGGAAAGGAACCGCCCCCTTTACCGACAGACACTTCTGTTTCTTCCCAGGAAAACTGTAAGTTACAATTTTCTGTATAATTTGGAAATGTAAATTATGGATCAGAATGAATTAATGGATGAAATTGCGGAAGAGTATAGCAGTCGCCTTGTGAAAACGAATACTAATATCCTCTTAGAATACGACGACACGATCCAAGACAAACTGACGTACGCAACGGACCATGGTCTAAATTCATATGCATTATTTTTTTCACCAACTGGAGTTAACTCGTTTCCTAAAAAACCTTAGCAATTAAAAACAATTCTAACTAACGCGGTAAGCGACCCTAGAAAAATTAGCCCATGTACACATACAAGACAAGGCAAACTACTCATTCAAACCTCTGATTTAGCTACAGCATTGGAACTTAGCAACTCTCTATTTGATATACCTACCAAACCAGAAGTGATACAAGAAAACGTTACCTTCCTTCTGCATGAGATACCGTTAGACTTAAATCTTTGTGATTTAAAATCCAAATTAGAGCACAGCAACGTCCAAGTAAATAGTATTCGACGATTCCAAAAAAAGGGAGATACCGTCCCTTCTGCTTAGTTACCCGTTACGGAACACACACGCCGAAGAAACTTAGACTCTTCTATGATACCCATACCATTTTATGACCGGCCTAGACAGTGCCATAAATGTTACACCTGGAAAAGAATTGCTACTCAAATTTGTAGCCAGTGCAGTGGAAGTCATCACAAGCAACAGCTCTACAACGATCTGTACAGGGAACCACGCTTCTGACTACCCTGATTGACAAGCAGGACTAGAGTAAGCTTCAAAAACGAATCTCACTTAACGTTTCCAGAAGCTCGCAGACAATATAAATCACAAAAAGATAAACCAACGTTTGCATCAGTGGTGAAATCCGACCGTTCAGAACAAATTGCGGATATCAAGGAAATAATTAAAACAGCTGTGGCAGAAGTAGCTACAGTGTTTGACTCAAAACTCTTGGCGTTAGCGCAACGCCAGGATGCCCTCCTCGACAAAATATTTAAAGTCTTAGAAATTCTGACTTCTCGACAAGACATCGAACAATCTCACCAAAATCTTTCACGCAAGAAATTTCGTCTGACACTCCGATATGGAAGTTCTAGATCATGGTCCTAAAACCGAATTTTCCTTCGTGGCCGACACTGAGTGATCCACACGAAACATACCCACCTACTTCGAAACAGAATCTCGTCCAGAATTTTCAGATACTCAAGAGCAGGGTTCAGTTACACCAGTTAGAGGCATAACTTCAAGATCACAAAATAGAGGACCAACTCAAAAGGTCCCGCAAGTTCAAACAAAATCATAGAGCAGTAAAACCACAAGCTAATACCTACTTCCTTACTGAAAGTGACAACACAACTTTCTAGCTACCTTTTGTACATTCTAAAAAATGCCAATTAACGTCACTTCCTGGAATTGCCGAAGTATTAAAAACAAGCTTCACTGGCTAAAAATAAAACCTTTTTCTCAATCACATATAATTCCTCTTCAGGAAACGTTTCTGAGTTCAGCAGACTCACTTTATGTTCCGTCCAAAACAATTTTCCGTCAGGATCGAACGAGAGGTCGAGGAGGCGGACTTGTCATCGTGGTTGACCGCGACATTTCATCGAAAATCATTCCAATACCAAATCTACCAACATCAGATAATGAAATCTTAGCGGTGCAAATCACAACGAAAGATTTCTCTTTTTTATTAGTGAATATTTATTCCCCTAAAGGTCAATTTTCAATAGACTGGCTGCAATCCCTAAGATAACGTTAACAAACCCTTTTATTTTAACAGGGGATTTCAACGCACACCATGGCGCGTTAGGAGCTCAGACAACATCAAGAGATGCGGATAGGCTCCTCGAGTGGATCCTAGATACGCAATTCTCTCTACTAAACACGAAGGTCCCCACATGCTTCAAACCAGGGTGCCAACCCTCCCTTCTAGACCTCACAATCACGTCAGCTGACCTTTTTCCCAAAATGAACTACGTAGTGTCCCCAGACACATTTGATAGCGATCATGCCCCTGTGAGCATGTCTCTCAATACCCCGAATAGCAACCCCGCTTCGAACAGACAAACTCGAGTGCACTGGAGGAGCCTAAATCGAGACCTTGAAACTATTCTAACCGAAAATACCCTCTCAACTCAAAAGTTTCAAACTATTTTCCAACAAAAAATAACGAAACATACCTCTTTCAAACCAGCAATTAATCCACTCTTCCCACCCTTCTGGAACAGTCTGTGCTCCTATTTATTAGGTAAGAAACGTAAATATCTAAGAATCGCGCGTAGATCCCTCAACCCAGATAAGTGGAATACATACAAAAAAAACAGCAGCTGAGCTACAAAAAACAATACACTCAGCCCGAAGGCAATATTGGAATGACGTTTGCGTCAACGCAGGCCAAACCAAATCCATTGGAAAAATACTCCGATCAATTATTAACCGCCCAGAGAACCAAAATATATCGTCGAACATAATCATGGTTAACAATATAGAATTTCACAGCCCCTTGTCTCAAGCAAATGCATTTGCAGCTTTCTATTCCAAACCTCCAAACAAAAACCACTCCCCCTAGATTTCAGCGGAGATGAATACAACAAACCTTTCTCTTTACAAGAACTTCACGGCTTCAAAATGCAAGTCCCCCGGACCAGATGGCATTCCTCTAAAAATTCTTCGCTCCAGGGACGTAGGTAAGGGGGTGTTCAGGGTGTTCAAACACCCCCCATTGTACAAAGCAATTTTTCTTTTTTTTTTAATACAGTAGATAACTTTTCCCTGATTTTAGAAAATTTTTAAATATTTTATTTACTGAAAAAAAAATGGAGAATTCCCATGACATTTTATTTTGAGGCCTTTATTAGTCTGTAACAAAAATAAAATAATCACTGCTGCCTCTTTGCTACCCATTCATAAACGCTTCTCTTTAGTGATTAAATTTAGTGATAGCATCCCTTTCCTCATTGATTTACCACCCACAAAGCTTCTCCACTCAGAAAAGTAGTCAGCCCAGCTCATATTACTCTAAGGGAAAATGTTCTTCGTTTCTTCCAATGGGTTCTATCTTATCTCATCTACTTTTTAAAATATCGGCTATACAGAGATCATATTTATGGTCATAAAATGCATGCCTCAAACAAAGAATTCTCTTGCATTTCTAGGACTGCATATATATCGCTGGTTCAAAACTAAAACGGCACATCTGCAAACGTATTATGCCTGCAGTTGTTTAGTTTTGAAGCAGCGATATGTTAACCTTTTCAGGACATAAAACGACAATTTTTTCCGTCATTCTGTCTGGGAACTTTGTCTTAGACATTCATCGTAAAAGCGCTTAGTTTTTGATTTTTCCTTTTGTTTAATGTAGCATTTTATTTAAAATTTCTTTCTATATTTTCTTTCTGATTAATTTTTATTTGTTAATTCCGTCCGTTAATTTTTAATTTTTATTGTTTAATTCTGTTCTTGTAAATAAAATTTGATCTTTTATTGGCTATAAAAAGAACTTGAATAAAAAATATTGGAGGTAAGCAAATATTTGTATTAAATCAATCTTTCCGCATATATGTAACATTTATAATGCTTTTATATTTCCACATATATGTAACATTTAAACTGTACAACAAATAGATTTATTTAGCAAATTTGATTATTCATGCATAATTTTATTTTTAATTCCGAATTTTTGTTCTTATCTTATGATTATGAAATCGGACTTTAAAAATTTTTGAAATTTTAAACTGAAAATTGAAACAACTTTATTATAATTCAGTGAGAATTGAAATATCTATATTACATTTAATTTTATAATAATTCACAAAAATTTCATAAATGAGAGTAAATAATCATTCTAACTATCTTAGTATAAATGTGTAAGTGTAACTTAAAGTTCAACTTTCTTTCAGAAAATTAAAAAGAACTTTCTATTACTAACTTTCCCTTCTTGGGATCTTATTGCAAGGATATTAACGATAATACTTCATTGCATAATCAAAAGATGTAGAAGATGTATGTAACAGTTTTATAAAATCAAAACAAATATCAACAAACCTTCAAATTATCATAAAAATTACTGAAATTGTTAAGTAAAAAAACAATTTAGTACTTTCTAAGAATGATTTGAATCAGCTCAAATAGTTCTTTTTTTTTTTTTTTTTTTTTTTTTTGTCTACTTAATTTCATATATATTTAAAGCAGAGTCGAGACCCCTTTTTCTTTAGCTATTATATGCATAGACCTTGTGAAGAAATATTTTAAAAAAAATATACGCCAACTGAAATTTAGTAAATAATGAATATTTTATCCTAACGTAACAGATTACAGGAAACCTTTACATCCACTTATTAAATAATATCAGTTTAAATTACAAAACATCAGAATAGTATCGAACAGTTTCTAATCTGTATTGAAAAAAATCATTATATATATATATATCTTTCATGAGTATGTTATTGCTTAGTAATTCTTTATAATGAATGCTGGTTTTCTTTAATTTTAAATGAATAATTTTATGTTTAACTTAGGAACATTTTATTAAAATTTCAGATCACTTAAAAACGAATCACGAAACAGATATGAAAAATTTATCATTGCAACTGCATTCAATTTTTCATACATGATCTCAAAATTTTTATTTGTTAACCGTAATCTTGTGTAAGCAGTGTAAGCAAATAAAATTAACAATAATTACGCTGCACTAAACTAAGTCTGACACTGAATAAAAAAAGAAATCAAGTTAAATAAAAGAGTAAACTACCTTAAAAATAATACTTTAATTCCAAGAGTTTGAAGATATTTTATATGCTTTGACTTGAAGTATCCAACGCCTTAATTATGATTTATCGTCAACACAAACTAATGAAAAAAATCTTTGTTTAGCAACATGTTTTAAGATTATTAAAAATGTAAGGAGTAGCATCTATTTATGTTTAAAAATAAAATTTAAGTAGAAATTGCTTTAAAAAATATCATTAAGTCATTACTGCCGTACATGATACAAACAAGATTGGAATGGTAAGAATATTAATTATATTCCATTCTATGGTGAAGCTTAGACGGGAGTTGAAATATATATATATATATATATATATATATATATACAGTCGGACCTCTATTTAACGAAGTCGCTAAATCCCGATAATAAGTTCGTTCTAAGGAAAATTCGTTTAATGGAAAATCACATTTTAAAATATACTTAAATAACACAAAACGGGCTTTTAATTCATAAACACTAGGCAAAATTAAAATAGCAATTGATGCATCTTTATCTTGTAAACTTTTTTTTTCCAATGCTCACTTGGAGAATGACTTACGTCATACAGGCATCTCAAGTACATTTGTTGTCCACTCTTTCAGGGGCACCATATCAGATAGGCCAACGTTGCTCCCACAGTAAGGACAGAGAAGGAAAAAACACCGATGCCTTACCCGGGATTCGAACCCAGAACCTTTCTGATGCAAGCGCAGTTCCCTGACCCCTACACAGGCCGATCGGCTTGTCTTGTAAACTATTATCTACTATTTATTTTATAAATCTTAAAACCGTAAAAGAAATCTGCGTGGAAAGCAAGAATAGAGCAAAACATTATCCAGTGTTACACTGTCATGCGACACACATTTTCAGCCAAATTTATATGTTATAGCTGCATTTATTATAAAAGTAGTTTTAAACATGCATTACCACACGCCGTTAATTTTGTCTGGGATTTTCGTTTGAAATGCAAACAAAAAGCGAAAGGGTCTCTCTAAAATAACTTTTAGAGAAAGCAGTAAAACTTTACATAAAGCAGTATCTCCGCAAAATAATTCAAGTTCATTTCCCCCATAAAATGCGTTAACAAGTTTGAAATATTTCAGAAAATATGGAAATTGGATCTCAAAGAAAAACTCGTTAAATAGAAAATTTACTTCACTATTTGGAAGTTATTTCAAGAAGAAATTTCCAAAATGCTCTTGGTTCCTCGAAAAAATTCGCAAAATGGAAGTTCGTTAAATAGAAGCCCCCGGCGTATAAAACATTTAAACACATAATGTATTATAGGGGAGAGTGGGGTCAATTGTAACAGGGTACGATTGTAACAGAGCAAAAATTTCGAGTGTCGGGTTCTAGACTTGATTCCTAGGTGGCGCACAGGTTGTATTTATTAAATCTACATCAATACCCCTGATGACAACCATTTTTTATGTACTTTCGAAAGAGTTACATCACAAAAGATATTTTCACGCTACGTAAGTTCTTTTTTTGGTATTAGAATATTATATTGTAACAAAGTAATTTTGTTTAAACAAATAAAACTTATTAACCGAATATGTAAGTGGACACCTTAATTAACATTTCAAAAAAAAAGATTAGTTTTGTTAATTAACTAGCATTGTTTTTAACAAATGAAGCTGAAATGGCGTCTTGGGGACGATTGAAACAATAAGTAAAGGGACGAATGTAACAGCTGAAAAAAAATAATCTTATGTTTACAAACCATTACTTAACTCTTTAAGAACCACCAATAGTTTCCTATATCATTTATATTATGTTGCATGTGCATTATTTTATTAGTCACCTTTCACAGCATAAATTAAAATTTTTAACCCCTTAAAGTTAAAAGTTTAACCCTTTAGGTCTATGCTCATTATTATTTTTACTCCTAAAATATCACTACTATTTGGATCAATAAAAAATATATCACAACTATGATAATATGTATAATTAACTATGTTTTAGTTGAACTTATGAACTGTTACAATTGACCCCGTAAGTGGGGACAATTGTAACAAGTGCACGACTGTCAAAAATTTTTAATAACTAATATAATAACAATTAAAATAAGGTTTTTTTTCTGGTAGAGGACAGTCTACTTTACTCGTCTGTCAATTAATACTAATAATATATTGGATTTTTTGTTAGTTAAAAATAGTTAAGTAAAAAACGTTACAATTGACCCCACTCTCCCCTACTGATTAAGTAACGAAAACTTTTTTTTAAAGTCAACAAATTTAAAAGAATTATTTGTTTCTCTGATATTTAAATTTAATTTAGTGTGATAAGTAATTCTTTAAATGTTGAAATGGCCGCGGCCACACTATCAAAATCCAAATTTGATAGTCCGCGACCTTACGAAACACGGATTTTTCATTCAATATTTATTTACGAAATATTTTGAGGCTTTGTATCTAATTTTTTTTTCTTGTGCTGTATATCTTTTGTATTTATTAATAATTTTTTGTTACATTCTTAAAGTTTTACACCTTCTACTTAATAATGTAGTTTAACAGGATATTATTGAAATAAAAAAATATAAAAAAATTTGTGCGAAGATATATTTATTTACCGACTTCTGCGATTGTACTATATATCTACGAGTAATTTTCGTTAAATGCGACAATTTAATGTAACTGCCATTGAAATCTGATATCATAGAATAAAATTACAATTTTTTTAAAGTTTATTTAACACCATTATTATTAGCTTTTTGGAATGATTTTACACATTGTCATTTTCCTGCGTTCTCTAAATAATTAATATAAACTATATGATTCAATCTGAGCTGTTTAATAAAGTCTTGTGATTAATAGCACAAAGACTAACAAAAAACGAAATGGAGCATGGAAGTAAAAGCTATAAAATTATAAATTGTAATTTTTCTAGCACTTGAATGTAAAGTTATAATTGCAAACTGCTAAATGCTTGTTAACTATTGTACATTGCTCTCTATAAGGTATTAATTAGAGTTACTTTAATAAACGAGTATTTTTTTAAAAAAAAAATAGTATTCCAATCCAAAAGGTTAAAAATTGATAAAAAAAAATTCCTATGTGTCGCATTTTCTGAAAATTACCCATGTATTCTACTTCGCAAAGAATTCATTTTTTTTCTTTTTTTTATATATATTATTTTGGTTGCTTAAACACATTATACTTTGCGGAGAACAGATGAATTTTTATTGATATTTTATACGTGAATTTTTGACAATAACGGGGTTTTTGTTTTAATGTTCTTTTTATTTGAATTTCGCTTATCTCCCAATCGAAGGGAAGCGATCAACAACGTTTATGGCTTGTCTTTATTTTGATCTTCATTTAGATCACTGGTTGTGACTTTTAGCTTTTAAATGAAGCTTACAGTGAAAACTTCTGTATTAGATTATTTTATCAAAACCAAAAAGAGTTTACTTGTATGTATGTAACTGGTTTAATTAAATTACATCTAGATAATAAATTCCTCAATCACAAAACACCCCCCATGAAAAAACTATACCTACGTGCTTGCTTCGCTCCCTTTCGGAAGCAGCTATTCAGAAGCTACTCGACGAGTTAAACTATATCTGGGTCTCAGGACAGATCCCAGAAACCTGGAAATTAGCTCACATCATCCCTATCCATAAGAAAGGGAAACCACCTGACCTAGTATCATCATATAGACCCATATCGCTTACATCAACCTTGAGCAAATCCCTTGAACGCATGCTCTTAAAGAGACTCGTCGATTTTTCACTCAAAACTGGAATTTTCCATCCCTATCACTGTGGATTCCTACAATTTAAAGGTGTAGACTCGGTTCTCAACATTCTTCACCACGAGGTTCTTCAAGCTCGGTTAGAAAAAAAGTATGTAATATGCTGCTCCCTTGACATTTAAGCTGCATATGACAGTATAAACCAAGAATTTTTAATCCTCAAATTCTTAAAGTCCGGAATTACAGGTCGAGCTGCCAAATTCATCCACAACTTTGTCAACCAAAGAAAAATAGCTGTGCGATGGAGAAAAGTGCTTTCAGCCAACTTTCCTATGAATAGATTGAATAGATTCCGCAAAGATCAGTTCTTTCCCCCTTCTTTTTCATGATTTACATGTCAGACCTGCATCCCATCCTCCCAGGTGACATATCTTGCCTTATTTTTGGAGGCGACATCTACCTGATAGCAATCGCCGAAACCATCTACGAAGTAAGACATACGATGCAATTTTCACTCCACCTTATTCAGGAATGGTGCATGGACTGGAGCCTTGAAATCATTCCGGAAAAAAGCACTGTCATCAATTTTTCAAGAAGACGCTCAGGTGATAACTTCAGTCTCAACTTCTTCAATAAACCCATTCCTTGGGTTCAAAATCTCCGAATCCTCGAGCTTCACGTCTCCAGTAACCTGAGCTTCCCCCACCACTTCAGAATATTAAAACAAAAATTTTTAAAGAAACTCTCCGCTCTTCACTGTATTGCTACCACCCGTTGGGGAGCTCAGTCAGAACACCTTCTTCAAATCGTAAACTCATGCATCAGAAGTGTTTTAGACTTCGGTAGTCACATCTTTACCTTTTCAAGGGTAACAGGTTTACGAACCCTAGAAGTCCTATACAACGCGGCGCTTAGGGTTGCAACAGGACTACCTCGATGGACACCCATTCCACTACTTCTCAAAGAAGCGGGAGTGAGTAAATTAGCTTCACGTCACAAATGGCTAGCAGCTAAATTCTACTTCCGCCACACCTCCCTGTAATCATATTCTCCAGTCTTCCATCACCTTAATCTCCCACTATCCAACCTTCCACAAGATAAATTGGCCCCGCTTATACCATACATGCATAAATGGATGATTAGCAAGAACCTCTCCCAAAATAACATTATTAAATACCATACCCCTATTCCAATTCCCCAAAACGTCGTCATTCATTTAGACAACTTTGCATTCCAAACCAAGAATCTAGCCCCACCTCAGATAAGAGCCTTATTTGAAGAGTTTCGCTATCAAAACCTTACCAACAGCATCGTTCTGGCAACAGACGGATCAAAACTATCGGACAAAACCAGCGTGGGAATATATTCCTCTAAAGGTTATACGGTCTCTGGTTGAATTCCGTCACAAAAATCAGTCTTTACTGCAAAAGGATTGGCGATCTTCCTCGCCCTCAAACATTGTGTAAACAGCTACGAACATTATACCCTACTAACGGACAGCCACTCAATACTTCAGTCCCTCTCCAAAGGCACTAGAAAATCTCCAAGAATATCACTACTTCTCCTTGACCAAATAGCCAAATTGTGAATTCACTCTCATTTATCTGGGTCCCATCCCATACTGGTATTATAGAAAACGAACGAGCTGACCAACTCGCAAAACAGGCACTAAATCAAGATTTTATTTCGCACCTATCATCACCCCAAGATCTGAGTCAAACGTTTTTGAAAGAAGAGCTCAATAAAGAATACAAAGAATGGAAAAAGTGCAAATTCGCGATCGCAACGAACTATAGGGGGCGTTGTTGTATGTGCCGAATCCCTGCGATTTCCATGTGAACAGTCATTCAGTTACACTGGAGACGTCTTTAATGTAGCATGTAGCATTGTAACGTTCCATCTTTATCATGGCTGATTAAATTTAAAAAAGAAAAATGCTTGTTTTCTTTCTTATGCAAACGAAAACAAAATGGCATCTCCTTTTTTTTTTAGAGAAGGAACATCCAGAACACATCGGAAAAATATTTGTAAATAAAGAGAAAAAAATAGGTATATTCTTATAAAAGTTCAAACCTAATGCCTGAGAAATAGTTTTACTAAATTTAATGGTATAACATGAAAGGCCCATTTAAATTTTAACGTAAAATAAAGAATGCTTACGAAACAAAAAAAAAAAAAAACAGAAAAAAAAAAGAGAACCATTCTTTTTTTGTCGCCATTTTTTAGTGTTACGAAAATGAAATATAACGAAAATGTACCAATGTCCATAACATGAAACTTTATCTTAGTAAAAGTCCGTTTTGGAAATGTTATTTCATTTTGAATCTTATTTATTAGAGTTCATAATGGCTATAGAATCAGGTGAGAGAAAAGTTTGTTTTGAATCTATGCTAAACTCTATATCGGCCCATTTTCCACCTAAATCCGATTGACTACTTTGATTTTAAACAAAGCGTTTCATTTTAAGATTTTTTCCAAAAATTTTAAGTGTAGATTGGCGGAACTTAAAAATCTGCCAAATCTGTAGCTGTGGTTAATACGTAAGTACCGAATTTTTCTTCCATACTTTTCTGAATCATATTACTTCAAATATTAGAATATGCAAGAAGTATACATAAACACATAATTTAATACCATTTAAGTTTTCAAAAAAAGTATTTTGACAACAATTTTATCAAAAAATTATAAACTAAAAAACGTAAAATAAAGAATTCTTTGGATAAAAACGATTTTAAAATTTCCTCATTTTTCAATAAAAACTTTCGTTTTGTTTCTTTTTTTAAATTCTTATACTATTTAATCAGACGTAAAAAAACCATTTTGTAGAGAACGATCATCAAGTAAGGAAAAAAATTATTTACAAGCAAATGTTTTATTATAAAAATCATAACACTTACCTGATTTATAAGTCCGGAGAATTCCAAAATGATATGTTCTTTGTTTGAAAACTTTATTCTCAAATAATATATGCATAGTTTATCCCTTCATTACTTTTAGGTAACATACCACACATCAAAATTTTATAATTGTAAGATCTCGATATGAATTTTAATATGTAGCTTAAAAACAGAATAGCTGTATTCTAGTTGAAATTCTTTCAAAACTAAAAAAAACTTACCAAGAAAACGATAAAAAATTTATTTATAATCAGCACAAAAGATACTTTTTCAAGTAATTCGGATTATTCTTTATTGTTGTTTTCTGAATTATGTAGATACAGAAATATATACTATTCTATGAAGAAGAAGAATATTCTATAACTATTACAGTTCTGTATGGAATTCATTGGAACACATTTATTCATTGGAATGACGAAAGCAATGTTGATTTCATTTTAACTTGTAATGAATTGAAGACAGAAAAATTATTTTACCGCAATACACACATCTGTAACAGCAAGTGATCATGAAATCATGTTATGTTGTTGGTAATAGAAAGGTAAAAAATATTGAGAAGTTGTTCTTCAAATGCTTGGCGTGTTCTGCTTCAATGTTTGGCTTGTTCTGATTAGTTTTTTCAAGAAGTTTTACCTTTTCTTTAGGGAAATTTTGCTTCTTTTTTTATGCTAAGAAAATGGCGTCCGTCATTGCCAATGGTTATGTGGGAACTAATGCACGATATTTACAGTCTCCCGCTAGATGGCGTATCGAGTGTTGCGATTGCGAATACTTCCATTTCTTTCCGCACCTCTACGAACCTCAAAATTACCGCCCACTTATCAAGTCCCGAAAATTAAATGTATTAATAGCCAGACTAAGAACGAAAACGCTTCCAACTAACGCGATTCTACATAAGTGCAAGTGCCTACAAGTGCTACATAAGTGCAAGTCCTAAGTGCCCCAACTGCGGACATATAGACACGAATGAACACTATCTCCTAGAGTGCTCCGTTTATCAAAATGCTCGTAAAGACCTCTATCAATCCTTATCCCTGCAATGCCCAGCTATCACTGATCTGGTTAACTTGTCTCTCAACCCCCGGACCAAAATCCAATCCCTCTTAAAGTTCTTCCAAGCTACTAACCGATTCTAGCAGTTCGCTCCAACTTTGTGCTATCTACTCAGCCCCAACCTTAAACCTTACCTATTGAAATACAGAGCTATAAGCGAAAGCAAAGAGCTCGTAGCACTTTACAATACTCAAGTTATAGGAGAAGGAAAACTAACGTTATGTGATGTGAGGTGGAAGTTAACTTAAAAAAATTATTTATTAATGTGTAATAAAGTGAATTATCTCTCAAAGCTTGTAAATTAGTTAGTCGGCATTGAATAAAGTAAGTTAGTTACTTCTAAATTAAGATTTAGAAGTAACTAACTTACTAAAATTGTAGATTTATAAACAATGAATCATGCTTGCTATTTCCTCTTGCCAGCTTCTAGAAGCATTACAAGCTGTCTGCACATTATTTAATTAATTGCCCGTCTTTTAATACTTTTTATAATCTTAAAATTTTTGAATTTTTAAAGCTTTTGTTGTTGTAATGGGATATATTGGCGTGAAATGTTAATTTTTTTTTAAGATTTTTAATTATGATTCCACATTAATAATTATTTTCCCTTTCTTCGAGCTCTCCGTAAACCTACTTTAGGTTCTTTATTATCATCTGATTAAATAAATTTAAGGTATTTCGTGTACCTTATAGTTTCCTTTGCATTAAAGTGTTACATCTGTCATTAGTTGTTTGAGATCTTACTATTTGACTGCTCATATGTAGAAAAAAGTAAAAATAGTTCTTTCCATGGCTGTCAAGGTTTTGATATGCGCCAGTTTTTGACAGTTTTAACCTTTTATAAAATCGTTTTTGCTAATAAGATAAAAATACTGTAAATATCATCATTCATATTTTAAATAGCCCTGTGGTGTAACTAACTACCACTACAAATAATAAATACAAATTCAATAGTATATAAGACATGTTAACTTGATTCTAAACTGAGGTACCTTTTGATAGATGACGGTTGACATAGTCGATAAATAATTCTCCACATTGGTGACCTCCGTACGTGATTTGAACACGCAGTAACGCCTATTTCGCAGAAATCTCAACAGTAACGCCTACTTCGTTGGATGGTCCACATTAAAACAGTTGATTTGCTGTTAATATAAGATGCTCAAAGAAAAAAAATAATAATCCGGTGAAGTAATTAAAGTCTCCCGGTCATTAAACAATATAGGAAAAAAATGAGCGAAACGCTATAAAAAATGAAGAAAAAAAAATAGGAGCGTAATGCTACCAAGAAGAAATGAAGTAAAAATATAAAAAGAGCAAAGTTAACTAAATATATTAATAGCATGATTCAACTAGTGGTAATCGTTCATCGAATTCTATCCCAGATAAAATTCTGGAAGGGGAGTAATGTGGTGTAACTAACTACCACTACAAATAATAAATACGAATTCACTAGTATATAAGACATGTTAACTTGATTCTATCCTGAGGTACCTTTTGATCGATGAAGGTTGACATAGTCTTTAATTAAATCCCCACAGCCCATTGTATATTGTGTTTAAGGTTTAAAATTAAAATACTAATATATTTATACAAATAAAGGGAAAATCAACTTAGACTGAACAAAAAATATCTAGAAACAATACTTTTATTAAAAGAATTTGAAATATAGATCATTGCACATTAACTAAAGGTCTGCCATTTACTTTACGAAAAAACTGAGGTGATATTTCTTCCAGAAAATTAGAAACTGAAAAGAAACAGTACAATTGTTTAGCTATAAGTATTATAAGAACATCTTAAATTTAATGTAGTATCAGAAAATTATAAGTTGGTCAAATTGATTTTTTTTTTTTAAAGTTATACCTATTCATCATATTATTTTGTTTAGTTTTATACAAAATTTTAAAAATCTGTATATCATATTTATGAGTTGGTTTGAATGTTCTTGCTTAATATATGTTTATTTGATTTAGAATCTGGTTTTTTTAGTAGTAAGTATGTTTAGTATCTGATTTCTTAATTTCGTAGTTTTAATACAGTTTGATGTTATATTAATAGTTCTTTATATAGATATAAAATTAAATTTTTGATATTGAAATAACTTCAAAAAATATAGTCATTTCTATTCTTCCAGAAATTGATTAATTTTTTCTTCTGATTGCGATATGAGAAATAATTAGTATGCTTTAAAAACCATTTGTTTCCAAGATTATTAAATTTCAGATTATTTTATTCAGTTTTAAGTGACATTTTATAAAGTATATTACATGGCTAATTTTTTTTAAAACAATTTGTTTAAAAGATTTTAATTTTTAAAAAACTTAAAATTGAAATGTTTAAAAAATACATTTTTATTTCACTTTTTTTCTCAATGTTTCTGCCAAATTTCAAGTCTGTATTTCTTGAGGTTATAATGAAAAAAATTTGACATTGATAAAACCATATAGTAAAGACCACATACTTTGCTATTAAAAATACAGTGCAGCTAAAAAGGTGACTTATTCGTGTAAATATCTATCTATATATTTATTAACGTATTTAAATTGTGATATAGGTGACCTGGGGTAATTCCTGATCAAAAAATGCAAACATCTATTTTGTGAAAAAACTATTCAAGATAGAATTTTAATATTTACTGGTTGTTTGAGGCTATATGAGATGAGTCCTATGCTACCTTCTTTTGTTTGAAAATCTAATTAGAATTTAAAAGATTTCAAATTTTTAGTGATCAGGAATTACCCCTTCTCTTGATCATTTCTGGGGTAATTCCTGATCACTTCTGGGGCAATTACTGATCACTAGTTTTTATAGTAAAGGGGCTGTTTAAAAATAGTTATACAATGGTAATTAACAAATAAGACATCAAGATCAAACAAATAAATCAAAAAGATATGTTTAAGCAGCTAATAAAACGATTTATTTAAAAGCAAGAATAAAGATTAACACTTTAAATTTTCCAAAAATCTTTGCATCCTGCCATACATTTTAGGCAAGCAGCCAACTCATTCTCATATTCTGCTGGAATACAAGAAAGAGTTCTTACATAAGTTACTTTTGCTTGATTTTTTAACTTCATTAAGTGAGAGTGTAAAGTTAAGTAAGGTATGTCGAACAGCTCTGGCCGCCGCTCTCACACTGAAAAATAATTAAAAGAAATTCACTAATTTTGCTTTCTAGAAGCTTAGTATCCTTTTTAGGCTTATAATTTCTCACCATATTTATATTAGGCTGATTTATAAACTTAAAAATTATTCTAGCAATGTACACACATAAAATTAAGATAGAAGCAAGGTAAGACAAACCAGAAATGGTGCAAATCAGAACACACATTTGTCTTGTATACAGTTAAAAACAAATTTTGTGATTACAGTTAAAATATATTTTATAGTTGTTCCACTTAATAAATATGAACTGTTATTTAAGAAAAGACTATTAACTATTTATGAGCTATTTTTTATACTATTTATAAGAAGAAATGACAATGATCAGCAATTACCCCAGTGATCAATAATTACCCCATCTGTAGGGGGCAACATTTGATATAGTTTCCTATAATAAATAATAATGTTTACAGTAGATGTGAAACAATTAAACAAAAGCTTGCACTATTTTTATATCGAAGAGAAAGAAAGTAACTCTAAATATTTATTATTAAGAGAAGGAGGGGGATCTTTGCAGAAATGTGCACATTTTGGAACCCATTTTGAAATGGAAAATACAGAAAGCAGTTTAAAAGATATTTATTTTGTTAGATTAACCCACTGGCGGTTAAGGAAATGGGCGAAATTGGGAGAAAGTTTCTCCCCTACACACAGTTCCCCTATCTATTAACATTGGAAAACCGGTTTTGCTGTGCAGTGAAGACTGCAGGTTAAAATACGACTTTCTACGTGCAGAACCGTCAGTGGGTTAAACAAAAAACTATTATTAAGTAAATGTAGTTATACTTTAGTAAAGTGTACAAGCATTCTTGTCCATGTCTCAAGTTTAAAGAAAATTTTTTTTTAAAAAATAAAACTTAGGTGATCATTATTTACCCCAGAAACAGAGTGATTGTGAATTACCCCGGGTCACCCTTTGTTGTTCCTTTTGTTAAATAGCTGATAATAAAATAATTATTTATTTAAACATTAATTAATACAGTACAAAGTCCTATGCATTTCCCCAACACTTTTCTGTCAAAGTAAACAAATCGCTTTTCATTTAAAAAAAAAAAAAAAAAAATTTATCTATTGAAAAATTATTTTGCAATTCTTTGTGTTTTGTTTTTGTGAAAGTACTTAGGTTTTACTTTTGTATTGAAATTAGACCAACCTTCTTCTGCTAGGTGCAAATAAAGGTGAACTTTATTGTAGAGTGTCAAGGATACTGAATTTTGAATAATGGAGGATAAACGAGTAACCAACTACTTTGTAGTGGCAGGTCTTCTAGACAATGCCTCACCCCTCAAAGAGTTCTCTCGTAATGGAAACAGTCCCAAATCTACGTAGTCTTTGCTGCCTATCACTGATGTGACCTTCATTATACGTAGCCAGGGAGAAACAGTGCCAAAAGGTTATACTTGCATTGAATGCACACCTCTTGGTTTTCCTGCTGATTGAAACCATGGAAGTCTACGCAGTCCAAGCATCTTTTTCTGTTACCGCAGGGGTGGAGATAACTCCCACTCGTTGATGTGGGGTGAGTATACAATTATAGTTTGTGTTTTTCAGGGTGTGTAGCCTTTTTAAAACTTGCTTAAAGGTGCTTATTTTTTATTCGGGGTTTGTAAAAAGTGCTTAAAGGTGCTTTTTTTATTCGATGTTTGTAAAACGTGCTTAATTTTTTAAATTTTAAAAACAGATTTTTTTTCTTTGCAGTGTCAATTGAAATTCTAAATCTAAATTACCAAAAATTCACGATTTTCACAATTTTCTCTGCAATATTTATCAGAAACTAGTTATTTTACCATGATCATGTAAAGTTTTTTAAAAATGTTTTTGAATTTGATTGATTTTATGTTTATAAATTAAGTTTAAACAATAGAAGAAATTTTATTACTACACAGATCCTAATTATAATTTTTCTTTTGGAAAGTGATTAAAAATATTTTTGAGTGCTTAAAAAGTACTTTAAAGGTGCTTATTTTTTATTGAAAATCTAGCTACACACCCTATTATTACAGTTTGGTCTCCTTTTAAAAAACCCTTATTTACAGTCTTTTCTTTTCCTTTGATTCTAGTAACAAAAGCCTTTTATTTGAAGGCAATACAGTTTAATATAGCAGCGTTGTCTTTCACAAAACATCTATTTTAGTAATTTCTGAAAAATAAAGATTGTTTATTGTTTACAGCTGTATTAATTTGATTAAATATTATTCCAGGGTACTTTATGTAGGAAAGGAGAAAGTCATGGCTGGCAGTGAAGTGGTCTTGAATGCACCAGGTGGTCATTTAGCGAATGTAAATAATAGTGGTTCAAAAACTTTTATTACATATTGGAGAGCACCTGAAAATGCTCTCTGCAATCAACTAGTTGTTACTGATATATGTATCATATTAGCAAATACAGTATTTAATCTTTGCTTTTCAATTGTCTATTCTTAATGAGCTTCCAATATCAGTTTAAACACATGGCTAAAAAATTTTTAAAAATAGCTTTTTATTCTGTTAAAAAAAGTTTTTTTTTCCTGCAGATTTATTTTAAAATATTTAGAAGGTAACACCATGAAAGGTCTTGAAAACAATGGTGATTTGTTTGTTCAGACCTCTAAAATCTGTTACAAAGTAACATTAAGGCTGCATTTTTCTCAGTCATAGAAAATGATGCTCTTTTTTTTTTCTTTTTTTCTTTTTTTTTTTTTTTTTTTGCTTATAAAAATTTCTTTGTTATTTTTTTCAATTGCTTCTGTGAGTATACAACAGTTATTCATGACTGTTAGGTTAAGTTTGACCTATCTTCAGCCAGCTCCATCTATGCTTAATCTGAATATAACAGAAAACATCAATATGGAGAAAAGCCACAGTTTTGGGGAAATAAAAAGTATTTATGCTCTAATTTTTTTTATATTTAAAAACTCCAATGCTCATGAAAATTTGCAAAATATGAGAGTAAGGCATTTGTTTGAATAATTTTAACCTGGGTGGGAAAATGTCGCTAAATTGGCAATTTTTAAAAAGTGTGCCAACTTTTAAAATATTTAAGTTATTTGTCTGTTCTGGAGCCTTTTTAATTTTTCAAAGCAAGATGACACACGTAGTTTGAAATTATAGGTTTGCTTCAAGTGTGAGACACTTAGTTTTTTTTTTTTTTTCTTGGGGAAGAGTTTAAAAATAGATAATAATAAAGATAAAAATTATCGCTTGTCCAGCTGACCATTGAAGTCAGTAGAGTGTAACGGGATGGTATACTAATTCGGGATGGTGTTTTTTGACTGTGTTGCTCTCATAAAATAACATACTTATTCATGATTGTGAATGTTATATATTCTCTTTAGTTAATAATCTAAATACACTTTAATAACTTTTTTTTTTTCTATTATTATTTAATATAATTATCTAGAGTAAATATGTAATCTTTAACCTGTTTATTAAATTTTTTATAATTGATAAAGTTTTGGTTTATATAATGCTAAATTTCATTTCCTCTTTAGCAGTTTTTATTCTTAGTTTATACAATGTGCCTGTACAATAGTTTATTAAATTTATTTTATTCAATAAATGAAAAGGTGTTAGAAGGTGAATTTGTTAATTTTTATGTATCTATTTTTGATGTAATAGATGCATGGGAGTGAATCTGAAAATATGTACATACTCATGAAATCTTTTTGTTATTAGGCCAGTGACTATTTTTCTACTATTGCCATAATTTTCTTTTATGGATAATAAGTATGAAGATTTGATGTATTTATGTACTAGCATTTTCTTTGGTATTAGGTTGAGTTAAAAATAACTTTTGCATAGTAAATTGAAAGCTAATAGAGGTGAATTCTGTCAAAAGGGTATACTTGAACCTTCTTCGAAATCTAATAAATTAAAAATTATGTCTTTTAATAGTTTTAATATATCTATTTTATTATTCTCTCCCAGTAATGTCATCCAATTATATTTTCATAAAATTTTTTTATTTTAAATTTTTTTAGTAGTATTCTTGAATTAGTAAAAATATCTTTTAAACAGTGAGAATATAGTGAAATGTAAAAATTGCATATGATTTTGCATTATGAAAGTGTAAGTAACCTACAAGGAATGCCTACAAAGTTAGATGAAGGAAGGCATTAAGTTACTAAAAGAAACATGAAAACAAAATAACAAGCAGCCTTAAAAAGCAACACCAATTATCCACTCAGCACTTATGAAAATCTTTGATTAAGAGTCATGGTGGCTCAGGGGATAGAGTGTTCGCCTTCCAATGAGATGAACCGTATTCGAATCCCAGAAACAGCTGATCGTTACGAACTCTGCACCCGGCTCGCACCAACCATAGTGCTGACGTAAAATATCCTCGGCGGTCGCCAGATCGCGGGTTAGATTCCCTTTGCCGTCAGGCTAACCATGGGAGGTTTTTATGGCTTTCCTGTCCATGTAACGCAAATGCGGATTAGTTTCATTTAAAAGTCCTCCACAAAGGCAAATTTCTCTCAATACTCGATCCAGAAGTTCCCATCTTCTAAATTGGGTTCAAGATTACAAGGATACGGAGTTGAATATTAGTAGCCGTAAACCTAAAAATTGGGTCGACTATTCGTTGACAGTTATAAATTTATAATAAAATAAAATCTTTGATTAAGTTGCAATAATAGGTCTGTGTATACCTCTTTTTGGTTTGATTGAGGCACTGATGCCACACCTCTTTCCTTGTGTTGGACAAAATTGGAACTGAACTTTTGCTTACCAAAATTTTTGTAAATTATCAGCCATTGTTAATTCTCAATTGCTAATTCTCAATCTTCTCATAGGCAGTCTTTCAACAGCATCAGCCACTAATGTTTGATATTAATGATCGTCACATATGCTTTATATATAATGGTATGCCATTTATGCTTAGTGCCATCCACAAAATTTTTCATATTTATTCACTGTTGATTTCAATTTAATATTAAGTTTTCTCGATGTGATTTGGCACTAAACACTTGCTGTATGCAACAAAAGTTTAGTGTCGAATCAAATTTCCTTTGCCAAAATCCAAGCCTGGTTAACTTTCTTCCTTCCTGTAAACATTTAAACCAATTAAAAACAGTTTTTCTATTATTAGACATCTTTTTGATGCACCTGGACCAACATTGCATTATCTACATTTTCTGAGGCTGTTAACCAATAAATTTTTTTATATTTATTCACTGTTAATTTCAATTTTAAGTTAGATATCTTGAACAAGCAATCCTGTCAGGCTAATCTAATCTTATAACCATTTCCCACGGGTATAATCCTGAATCTTAAGTTATGTTACTTTACTTTATTTCTTAGCCATCCACCAAACAATTTAGGCTCAACCTGTATTAAACAAAAGTATACTAAGAAACCATGTTGTGAATATTAATGTGTGTATAATTATAAATTGAAATTACATTTTATCAGAATTTCCATAATTTAAATTGAAGTAAATTTGAATTATTTACTAGTTTTTATGCCATAAGAACATTAATTTTACATTAAAAAAATTATTAAAAATTAAATTATTTTTTAGAATGAAAATCCACCTCATGCATTTTGTAAAATCAACAAAAATTTAAGTAAAGGAGTGATAAGTATCTTTTTTTTTTCTCCAATGGTTAAAATACTATACGATCTATGTTAACTACTACTTTTAATAAGCTATTACTTTTTAGTCACTTGTGATTGGAATTATCTTCATAATTTACCTTTCAGAATATTTGATTTCTTGAATTGACATGACCCAAAAGCATACTTGTCATCTTTTTATTTAGTTTATTTCCCTTCTTTTTCCTTCCTTTTTAACATGATTTATAAGATCCTTTTTTATTTTGTTACCTTGCCAGGATTGCCAATCCACGTTGAAAATAAGGAAAACCTGGAAAATACAGGGAATTTTAAAAATTACCTAAATTAATGGGGAAAATGCAGGGAATTTTTATTTTTTAAAAACTTTTTTTATTTATTTACAAACTGGGAATTTTGTTTCTTATTTTCGTCTTTTTAAAAAATTTTGACCACTCAAAAGTGATCTATGAAATATTTAAGGATGATATTTTAGCTATACTAAACTATTTAATTTACTTATAGCATTATTTAAGTATGTTCAGTGGTTCTTTTCTTTTTTTTTTTTTTTTTTATAAAGTTTTCTAACCATTAACAATAGTGTAATAGCCCGATATAGCTCACGCAAGAGCACAGTAATTGTTGTGTTGCCTCTTAACCAATTGTGAATAACTAATATGTACAGAGAAAACACAGGGAATTTTTTTTCCCATCCAGATTTGAGTGGAAACCCTTCTTGCTCACTTAGCACAATGTATAGCTGATTTTAAACAATATGCATGTTATAAAACTGAAAAATTCAATTAGTTCTATATTTATAATTTTTCATATGTTTTCTCCATCTATGCTGTTTTTGGATAGAAAAGAGTCCATTATAATAGTAAATACCATTATTTTCAAATGCTCATTATATTTTTAAGAAATTTGACCTAACAAGTAGAGATTTTTTTTCCTTAATTCATGAGAATATATGTTTAAATAATTTCTGTTTAAAAATAAAATGCTATTTACAAATAAAATGTTTCAACTGTACAAAATATGTAGAGGTGAAATTCTTTGATCGTATTGCAGATTATTTTGGTTTGTTGATTAAATTCTAATTCTTAAATAAATTCTTATTTTGCAGTTAATTGAAACTTAATTAAACTTTTTGATTAAATGTCTTATCTATATTTTGTTTAAAAATATGAATATTACAATTAAAATAGTTTAGATCTTATGATTTTAAATCAATGAACATCTTTTTCAGTTAAGTATTTTCATCACTGTGTTTTAAAGATCCAGCTTATTTTTAAATGGAAAAAAGTCTAACTGTTTTGTTTGAAATCACTCAGTATTTTTCTTAAGTTATCTTAATAACTGTCCTGAAGTATGATATTTTGCTAAAAGTTACAGGGAATAAGATTCAAATGAGCCTGAAAAAGAAGTTATTGACCTAGAAAAATTAAAAACTTAATTGTTTTTTTTAAGTATGGCTCAAATTTGGATTTTTGTTTATTTTTGGTTTATTATTCTGTATTAGGTCTTTTAAGATAGTAAACAATTTGTTAATTTTAGCTATAAAATATGTGTTAAATAATACTTTCAGAAACTGTAACACAAAAAGCTAAATTTTTATTGCACATTTATTTAGTAGCTTGTGAGTTAAGCATAAATTGTTGACTCTAATATATTTTAGGTGTGATCTGTTTTTAATACTTTTTAACATTTTTAATTTGTAAAAAGGCTATCCAATTGCAGCTTTTGATTTTAAAAAAATCTGCTATAATCTGGAAGATTCTGTATATTTTATATTTTCCTGTTCTTTCTTAATAATTCAATTGCAGCTTTCAGACAATTCACAATTACTTGAATTCATCTCTGTTCGCTTGTTTGTGCAGCATTGCGTTTTAGATTGAAACAGTTTTCATAGACGTTATAAATTAAAACAAACAGATCAAAATATGGAGTACCATGCAAACAATAACATCATCCAAATGAACAAGCTTTTTCTTTACAAACATTTTTGAAATGCATGTTTTTAAAACATGTTTGTAAAACATGTTTTTTACTAAAATTGTAGATAGTAGCTATTATTTATGTTATTAAGACTGAGATTCTTTATTATTGAAAATCTCTTTTGATTTAGACTGAAACTATAATTTTTTATATTTAAATGCTTAAACATATATAATACATAAAAGAACTTGTGAAGTATTGAAGATTTGATGCTAAGAGGCATTTTTTCTCTTTTAAGTTTAGATTTCTTTCAATAAAATAACTCTCATATTTGTGAGTAAATATTATTTCGTAAAGTGTAATTTTTTATCCTTAAACTATTACAAAATAATACAATTCTTTTATTTTTTTAATAGCTTGGTTCAAACGTCCATTTATGCTGTAAAAAATTCTTGAATCGGCTAGTTCTATTGTGTTATAAACCTGGTAAGTTTTCATTTATAGTTAGTATTTTATTGCCAACACTAGTAGAATTCTCCAAAGAGAACTTGCACATGACTGTTTAAAATGAATCAGATCAGATGTTTTTTTTTTCTGTGAATAAGATGTTTTTTTTTGCATATTATAAAACTGAAATGAGGTTTTTCACTCAACATAATTTATGTGTTCCAGTGCATTTTGTTTAAGTATAATTATGATATTAGAAATTTTTTTTTAATCTGCTGCATTAAATACAGTTTATTTAGAAATATTATTTTAATCTAAACTTTTATCCTGATTTTATTTGATATAGGTGAGAGCTCATACGTTGCAACTGATTTATGACTAGAGCAATCCCTGTGGCAGAATTTTTTCTGGCTTTCTGCGACAAACCTAACTAGAACCAATATCTTTCTGCAAGATATTTTTATCGTTATAAATATATGTGTAATGAATTTATAATAATAGATGCACCTCGTGTTTATAAAAAAAGCCTACATGCATAGAATAAAACTGTGTAGATTTTTTTTTCTTAATTTCATGATATAAGTTTAAATTTCTTAATAAGTTTAAATTATTTAAGTTTAAATTTGCATAAACTTCGATAATAAAGAAAAATTATAAATGTATAGATCTGCAGACATAAATGCTTACTAGAGCATAACTAAAGATTACCCAGAACCTGTAATAAGATGGAACTTATAAAAATAGCTAAGAAGGGACAAAAAGATTAAATTTATAAAACAAGATAACTGAATTTGAAGTATCAGTTTAAAACAGTATGATTTAATGTTTCATTATAGTAGTTGTATCAGGTACAGAAATAAATCAGGTGAAAAAATCAATATTGAAGTTGAGTAATCAAAATAATAAAATAGGATTGACTATATCCGAATTCTAAAAGCAAAAAAATTAACGCAATCTTTGTTAAAATTTTTTTCTATATGAGAACAATTACATATTAATTAGATTCGATTAATATTGTACTCACTTATTGAAAGATTTTTTTTTAAAAAAAAGAAAGTAAATAAAACTTTTTTCTTGATCAGATTAAGTTCAGAGCGAAAAAAATACACAGCGCTTGTGATTTGTAACAGAAGTCGCACTGTATTGTGTACATATATAGCATTGATTCCCCACGAAGTACGCAGGCGCGGTTTCCGACTCATTACGCTCAAGTCTATTCAACATCTCGATACGAAATCGTTTTCATCAGTGCTTAAACATCGGTATTAGAGCCATACTCATTGGGTGCGATTTTTTTCGCATGCGTATAGAAACCTGTTTGAAAGTGTTTCGCCAGTAAACATTTTCCACCAATCTGGTTTTTATTCGCATGCCAAAAAATCTTAAATAGTGAGATATCTTTCAGGCTTTATTTCATTTATCGTTAGATTGCGAGTGTTTTTTTTTTATATCAACGACTTAATTCAAAGGATATTGGCATTTTATTTTTAAAAAACATATACACGGGTGCCCATAGGGGAGGGCTGAAGGGGCCCGGGCCCCTCCTAGAAAATATGTGCGTTGTGAAACATATGCTTATTTGATTAATCATGTATAGTTAAAAGTGAAATTAATATGAATTAATTAGTTATTCAGCTAATTAAGTTAAAAATATTTAAATAGATAAAATTTCCTTTCATTAATTTTTTAATTCATTAAGCTATTTGTCGTATTCTTTCATGAGATCCCCCCCCCCCCTAAATTCAAACATATGGGCGTCCCTGAACATATATATATATAGTTATTTTTTACCTTTGACTGCTTCTAAAATTTCTTGATTTGGAGTTGTTGTTTCATCCTTACTATCGACATCGCTACTAGTAAGAATTTTTGGTTCGAATCTAGAACGTTTTTTTTCTTTAATATTAGTAGCGTAGGAAGCGTATTTCCTCTTTTCCGCTCGCTTTCCAGAAAAAAAATCTCTGACATCGCTAGATGTTGTCGACTTCCATCTTATTTCTTCTTATGCCGCCTTGAAAAATGAGTTTTCAAATTTATTTTTAATTATTGTTGCTTTACAAGAGCAACAAATAACATTTTCGCTAGACATGATTTTTTTTAAAAAAAGAATCTTTTTACGCATGAAATTTTCCACATAAGTGCAAAAAATATAAAACGCTTTGTTCTCATAAGAAAACACAAAGCAAATTACTGTGCCAGCGATAGAGGCCGAAGTTGGCAAATTTCCAAAAAAAGCTTAATAAAGGGGAAAAAATTTCTCCCCTTTTTATCCAGTAACTGTTTGTGTTGGAGATTAACGGAAGATTACGAGCGCTTTCACCTTCCGCGGTACGCTAGAAAAACAATTATTTAAATTAACAATTATTTAATTAACAATTGTTAATTATTTAAATTATTTAAATTAACAATTATTTAAATAAACAATTATTAAAAATTTTGCAGAACCATTATTGCTTCTGCAGAAATTTTCTGTTTCTGTAGAAATTATTTTTTTTTGTAAGACAGCTTCTGTTTCTGCAGAATCTTTTTTGAGAACTTACTATGTTTCTGCCAAACCAAAAATTTTTATTTCCCAAATAAAAAAAACTTTCTGCAAAACTCGGTCGCTTTCTGCGACAATGTCGCTGTGTCGCCGTGTTTCTGCCACGGGGAGAGCAATTAGTTTCATACCTTTTAATTTCATTCAAATTTTTTTCCCCATCTACACACCATTTTCAAACATGTACCATTTTTAAACTGAACATTATGATTCATTGCATTTCTCTGAAATTTTGTCAACTTTCTGAAAATTTCTGCCTAGTGAACTATTTTGCAATCACAAAATAATACATTTCAAGTTTTATCACACATTTTTTAAAAAAAAAAATCTATCTCAAGGAGGAGAGATTCATCAAAAGTGACTGATATCCTGAAGGGTCATCATCAGGATATCCTGATGATGATGTCACATCAGGATATCAAATGTATCACTATGTGACTCATCAGGATATCAAATTCTTTATTTGTTTAACTTAAAATTTATAACAGGAAAAAATGTTTTTACTTACATCAGGGGTGATTATATTCCTCACCATAGAATTCCGTTTTTTTTCATATTGTTCTCCTGGCTCTAAAAACTAGGAACAGGACATTAGATTTTTCCATGAACGTGCAAAATTCCACTGGTTCACTGAATTTTCCCAAATCAATATCTTATAATCCGACAAAATGTTGAAACTTTCGTTAAATCACGTTAACAAGAGGTATACATACGTGTGATTCGTCCTGCCAATTTTACCATTTTGGTTCGTAGAATTTTTTTTAGATAAATAAATGTTAAAAGGGTTTTTATTTATATTTTGATTGATTAAATAACATAAAGGTTATAGGTTCAATTTTCATCAGTCTTCCAAGAAGACGATCTCATGCATCAACTTACGTTGATAAGGTCTTGATCTGCTGGGATCGGCCAGTTTCTTTACAATTGATGTTGGTCGTTCTTGTGTGGATCACGACGTCATCCGTTATCTATTTAAAGAATATTTAACTTCTATTGAAGCCGATTATTTTATATTTATTCTTTCTTTTCATAACTCATTTGTCACTCCGTGAGAATATGTCTACCAGCATAATATGTTTTTAAAATAAATTTATTGCCATAGAGACTTTGTTTTCTTATTTGTTTTGTTGACAAACAGATACAATGATATTCTGTGGCTATCTCGGATATCAACTTTCACAATTTGGAATATTTGACTACTAATACCGCGGAAACTGCTAATATCCCTATTCTTATTCATGTCATTTTAATATCAAACATACATTTTCATATTTATCTAATTTAAAAGTTATGCGATTCGTATTTTCAAGATTTAAAAATCTTGCATCGCAAACTTATTTCACATGATATCAGAACCTAATATTGCGATTCGTATTCACATGAGTTAAAAATTTAATGGCACGATTCGTATTCACAAGTTTTTTAAAAACTAATATCAAGATTCATATTCATGAGTTTTTGAAATCCAATATCATGGTTCATATTCATTCCCATTTGTCATACAAAGATCTATTTTTGTATTTAAAAGCGATTTGAAAACTACGCAGTGCGATTCATATTAACGAAATCTAAAAATTACATTCATCGTGATTCGTATTTGTGCTATATAAAGATTCAATATTGCAAGTAGTATTTCGACGATTTTAAAATCCAATAGCTTGATTTATATTCAACAATTTTAAAATCCAATATCCTTTGTAAAAAATAATTCCTTTGAGAAGTAAGTTTTTTCTTGAATTAGTTACTACAAAGGTGTGATATTTTCCATTAGTATTTCATTTCATTATTAATGTCAGTTAAAAAAATTATGTTAAATCTGAAACATGTATGGCATATGATGATCATATGATCTTGATGTCGATTTCTTGCACAGAAAATTTTCAGGGTCTTTTACTTCGTGTCACAATCACCTCTGTTACATACTCTCTTCTTCATGTTGGATGTACTAAAACTTGGAAATTTTTGATACTGGCCAATGGCCAACTGTAACATCTTTAACAATAGTGCCTTTTCAAAAATTGAAAATTTTTTATGTTTGGAAAAACTTTTGATAACGTAAGGCATTTCTTTTAAACTGTGTTCAAACGGGTCAGGGAGACCAGGGAAAACCTGGAATTGTCAAGCAATTTTTTTACAAAAACCTGGAATATTCCTATATAATGCTTGGAAAATAAACAGTCTTAAAATTGTCAGTAACAGTAATCAGTTATTGAGATTCGAATTTGATAATTCTAACATCTATTACAATTATTTGTTGTAAAAATTTCTCATTTTAGTCAAACTGAAATGTTCCCTTAGTTCATTTAATAATTTTTTATACAGAAAATATAATATTTCACATTATAAATAAAGGAATCAAAGTTTTCTGATGAAAATAGGGCTCAATTTTCACTGAAATTTACCTAATATACCTAGAATACTCAGGGAATTTTTTTTTTCTGAAATTTAGTGGGAACTCTGTTTAAGCATTCTCAAAGTATGAAAAACATTACAAAATTCATTTTTTAAAAATTTAAAAAAAAATTAAGTGTGAAATAAAGTAATTTTTGCAGTTATACAAAATACAAAAAATGATCCCATATTTATTTTAAAATATAACAAAACTCACATGAGGTGCACTGTAAAAGAAAAGAGCAATTTGGTGGCTACTGGCTGACAACTTTTTAGTCCCTATTTGTTATATTTTATCACCCTGTGGCTGGTTAGCAAACGTTAATTCTGCTCTATAGAATTCATGATGCAGAGCATTTTTAAAAAGTGCTTAAATTTTCTTTTTCAAATATTAGATTTTTTTCTTTACCATGTCGATATTTGCTACGCATTATGCAAAAGCGTGGTTTTCACATTGTTCTATTCAACGTTTTCACAATTCATTCCGGTGTATCATCGGTCCATAGCGTATGAAAGCGCCAATCATTTGTATGTTTGATGAAATACTTGCGAGTCTGATGTGCGTCTACTGAGCTGGGTTCGGTGAGATTATTTCCTTCTCATATGCAACTTTGCAGCATTTTACAAGATATTCTCAATTTCTAGCTTCATTTTCCAGCCTCTGATATCGACCCGAAAAATCTCTTGATCATTTTATAATGGCTAATATAATAAATAAAAGAGTTCTTTGTCAGAAACTAGTTATTTTATCATGATCATCTAAAGTCTTTAAAAATTATTTTGCATTTTTTTAATGTATATGGTGCTAAAAAGTACTTAGAAGGTGCTTATTTTTTGTTGAAAGATTTGGCTACACACCCTGTATTAAATGCTGTGAAAAAATATATCCTTCTATGTGTAATCTATTTAAATAAAGTAAGTTCATAACTGCCAACTCTATTGGATTAGGCCAGTTTCTGCTGGTCTACTGGTTTAATTAAAATTCTCCTGGTTTTTGTACATTTTAGAAAATTCCCTAAAATTGAGTAGGTTTCCTTAAAAAATCCTTATTGAAATAGAATTTTTGTACAGATTATTGCTCGCTTGCTTGAATATTTAAATAAGTATTAATAATACATGATGCAAACCTCATTTATAAAAATAGTTCAAAACTTTTTTGTTCTGTTCAGAAATGTTCAGTTTATTTTTATTCTGAAGTCTCTTTTTAAGTTAATTTAAAATATCTTTTAACTATCTTTGATGAATTAAATGCCTATTAATGTTTGAAATTATAAGTAAACATAATAATTAACATATCAAGTATGTTAAATGTCAATCATCACTAGAAAATATAGCAGTATTTCTATTTTGATGACTATAAGAATCCCTAAAATTCCCTATGTGAAAATATTTAGTGCCTACATAATGCAACAATTATCGTGAAATTTATAGTTCGTAAAATATACTGGATTTTTTCTTATCCCTATAAATTCCCCCCATACATGATGCAAACCTCATTTATAAAAATAGTTCAAAACTTTTTTGTTCTGTTCAGAAATGTTCAGTTTATTTTTATTCTGAAGTCTCTTTTTAAGTTAATTTAAAATATCTTTTAACTATCTTTGATGAATTAAATGCCTATTAATGTTTGAAATTATAAGTAAACATAATAATTAACATTTCAAGTATGTTAAATGTCAAACATCACTAGAAAATATAGCAGTATTTCTATTTTGATGACTATAAAAATCCCTAAAATTCCCTATGTGAAAATATTTAGTGCCTACATAATGCAACAATTATCGTGAAATTTATAGTTCGTAAAATGTACTGGATTTTTTCTTATCCCTATAAATTCCCCCCATACATGCAAACCTCATTTATAAAAATAGTTCAGAACTTTTTTGTTCTGTTCAGAAATGTTCAGTTTATTTTTATTCTGAACTCTCTTTTTAAGTTAATTTAAAATATCTTTTAACTATCTTTGATGAATTAAATGCCTATTAATGTTTGAAATTATAAGTAAGTATAATAATTAACATTTCAAGTATGTTAGATGTCAATCATAACTAGAAAATATAGCAGTATTTCTATTTTAATGACTATAAGAATCCCTATATGAAAATATTTAGTACCTACATAATGCAACAATTATCGTGAAATTTATAGTTCGTAAAATATTCTGGATTTTTTCTTATCCGTGTTGGCAGCTATGTAAGTTATTGGTCACATGTTTCTAGAATAGATTCAAAAAAGACTAGAGAAAAGAAAAACATTTTTGCTCTCTATTCTTAATTTTTCTTTTTGCTTTCCACTTGTTTGCAATGCAAGTCTAGATTGCCAAGCACTGAAAAATAACTGGAAAGAATGATAAAGACATCAACCTAAAATTGTAGGAATCTTTTTTTTTTCCACTTATTTTTTTAAAGAAGTATTAAATTAATACTTTTACAGTTCATATTATAACCTAATAAGTGTTATAAGATTAATATCATGTATTTAAATGACAAAATACTTTGATAAAAAGACACCAATCTCTCTTCAAATTTATTCCTTAAAACTTTAAGAGAAATGAAATTCTGTAGAATCTATTGGATTATACGGAAAAACCTTTTTTTAAAAACTCTTTGGTTCCTTCTTCCAGAACCGAGAAGGAATACCAACCCTTCTTTGAGTAAAAATAATTATTTTATGAATAATAAAATGAACAAATCCTCTTGTTTTCTGTTTCTACTTTTGGTTTTAATGTAATTATTCCAATTAATTCTTTGCAGTTGTTTTAAAAAAATGCACCTTGAAGATGTTCCTAAAAATGAAGTAAGTGCCCCTTTTTCCCAAAGAAATATGCAATTGTTGTAATGCTTATGTAAATCAGATGTAAAAGAAATGTAATTATAGATATTGTGTTTGAATTTATAAAAGCTAGAAAGCCAAAAAATTCACTGTAATTAAATTCCCAGTCATATAAAGATAATATGATTTCTGATAAAATGTGTATCATTAAATATGATAAAATATGTATTATTAAACTGATAATAAGATAAAATGTGTAACATTAAAATGCTTGAGGGGTACAATTGCTAAAATATTGCAAAGCTGCCAAACTCTACTAGATTTTTCCAGTTTCTCCTGGTCTACTAGTTTAATTAAAATTCTCCTTGTTTTTCTACGTTTTAGAAAATTCTAATTGAGTAAGTTTCCTAAAAGAATCACTATTGAAATAGAATTTTTGTACTGATTATTGCTTGCTTGCTTGAATATTTAAATAAGTATTACTAATACATAATGAAACATTTATAGAAATCAGTTCAAACCTTTTTTTGTTCAAAAATGTCCAATTTATTTTTATTCAGAATTCTCTTTTTAAATTTATTTTAAAAAAATCTTTTAACTATCTTTGATGAATTAAATGCCTATTAGTATTCCAAATTATGAGTAAACATGATACATGACATTTCAAGTTTATTTAATGTCAATCATAACTGAAAAATATTACAGTTTTTTCTATTTTGATGACTATAAAAATACCTATAATTCCCTACGTGTAAAATGTTTAGTACATTATGCAACAATTATCATGAAATTTATATTATTCCGTAAAATCTACTGGATTTTTTCTTATCCATGTTTGCAGCTATGTATATAAAAGAAATGTAATCATGGATATTGTGTTTGAATTTATAAAAGCTAGAGAGCCAAAAAAAAATTCTCTAATTTTTTTTTTTTTTTTAAGTCATATAACGATAATACAATTTCTTATAAGTTAAGATTATCCTTACAAATAAATACAATTGCTAAAATAATGTGTTTTACCTCTGCTAGAATGACAGAAATTCTTTCTTGAGTGTTTCCTTTAAACTCTAATTTATATATATATATATATATATATATATATATATATATATATATATATATATATATATATATATATATATATATATATATATATATATATATATTTAGGCCTTTGACCTTGTCAGGAAAAACAGAGAACAACGCTTAACTGGTATTTATTAATTTCTACTTTTATAATATTTATTTTATGACTTCTTTTACTAAAGCTTGGTATTTGTATTCTATTGATTATTTAGCTATCTCATGCGGTGTGCAAAATATTTCAGTATTAAGATTTAACAAACCAGTGTTTTTATGCTTGAAGTTTTTTTGCTTGTAAAATATATATGTGTTACTGTGAATGGCCAAAATTGTTGGTTGTTGACCGATGAATGGTGACAATCACATAGTCGCTTTGGTAAATTTCCAAAATATGTACTAGGTCTAGTCCCCGTGGCAGAATCGCAGCGACATTGTCGCAGAATGTTAAAAAAAAAAAAATTTTAGAAACAATTAAACTTTATTTTTCTTTTCTGCAAAAATGTGTGAAATTTTTTTCTCTCTAAAATTATATTTAGAAGATGCTTTTTTCGCGTATCAGAGGGGAAAGAAATTTTCGTAATTTTTCTATTCTTATTTGAGAAGAATAAAAAATAAAGAATATTGAAGTAAAAAACTTCTTTTCTGCAGAAATGTTTGAAAAAATTTTTCTCTCCATAATTATATTCAAAGGATTTCTTTTTCACACTTCAGAGAGGAAGAAATGCTCTTGATTTTTATTATTCGTATTTGGGACAAATGAAAAAGAAAGAAATTTGTTTTTCTTTCACAGATTTAACTCTTTTTTTTTAAAAAAATTTTTTATGAGATTATGATTTAAGAAATGCGAAAACGAAAATGGTTAGTGTGTTTTCCTCTTGCAAAAATTGAGAATATCGCCCATGATATTAGAATTAAAAAATATTTCATCGTCATTTAAAAAAAAAAATACACGCAGTTTTATTTGATTTAAATAGGGTTTTTTTTTTGTTGTTGTAAATGCGTTTCTGTTACTTTAAATTTAATTAATAAGAAGATCTGCAGAAAGATCTTGGGGAAAGAGAGGTTTGTCACAGAAAAAATTTCAGCCACAGTAGGTCTAGTTAAATGGCACTGCCCGAAGTACCCTACACTGATGCTTAAGTGCCACTGCCTGGTATGCATTTAACCAGTACTTAAAACACTGATGTTTCTCCTAATCTATCCTCAGCAGATATTGAAAAATCAAATAACTATAATAATATCAATGAATAAAATAATATCAAATCGGATATAACAAATATTTCAGGCGTTCACCAAAGCAA